>MU004333.1:0-220807 GCA_010405375.1 Lophiostoma macrostomum CBS 122681 | reverse complement strand
AGGAGGCTAAAGAGCTATCTTCTAAATCTAAGGCGAGTACTTAGTTTATTCTTTTAGATAGTTCTAATAGTGCTAATAAGGTTTGAAATCTATAAGTCGTGGTTGCCAAGCAAAAGTGTCCCAGGTGATGGGGTGTCCCAGGTGATGGTGCTCCACGTTACTACTTATATCTATCTAGAAGCTTAACGTTGCAGCCACGCCGCGTAATCCTAGGTGGAGCTGCTAATCTGGCACCTGAGGACTCCCCAGTAGCTATAGTATCCACTACACGTTTCTAGCGCTTATTGCTCTGTATAGATGGCTGCGAGGCTTTTCTCTTACTCTTCTAGGTAGTCTATAGAGCTTTTGCTGCGTTACGAGCCTCCTTTTTGCGAGCGCGCTCTGCAGCCTTCTTAGCCCTCTCCTCCTCCCTAGCTACCTTGCCTGCCTCCCGCGCCTTACGCTTCTCCTCTGCAATTTTCTCCTTGTATAGCTTAGCTGCCTTTCTCAGCTCAGCTGTCTCAGCTTTTTGAAGCCTCTGCTCCTTCTCCTCTTGCTCTTTTACAGACTGACGTACGCGAGCCTCCCTAACCTTCCTTAGGGACTAGAAGACTGCCCCTCTATGGTACTCTTGACGTTGCTGAAGATCAAGAGGCTTGCCACGCTTCCTACGCCTCTTCTCGTTATATAGAGCTACCCTTAAGCCCTCGTTTTTGTGTTTAAGTAGCTGATTCTAAACACAAATTAAGTGAATTGTTTAACTTAGCTTCTTTGCCTTATTACTAGCCGCATCCTCTGCTACTACTCTTACTAGCTGTTTAACTTTCCTCTAATCTGACGCGCTAAGCACTGAAATAGAGCTTTCTCTTAACTCCTGCTTAGGCTGGCTAGCTTTAGTGAACCTTTTGAGTATAGTGTCTAGATTAAGCGGTGATATGCCAGTAGCTTTAAAAGCCTTAACAATTAATACCTGTTGAAACGCGCTATTCTAAGCTGTCCAGAACAGGCTAAAGAAGTCTCTTTTAGCTACTGATAATAGGCCCTAGCACCTATATAGGAAGGCTGACAGCTTAGCTGAGTAGGCAGCTGAGAGAGGCTTAAATATGTAAACGTCAAGCGGCTACAGCGTGTGTGTTGAATGAGGAGGGAACACAGCTAGGAGGATCTTGTTCTGGTCACAGTAGTTAATAAAATCTATAGTAAGGTGAGAGCTATAGCTGTTAAGGATAAGTAGTCGGTAGGAGCGTTGAGTTTTCTCTCTAGTACAGCGATCGAACACCTGCTTAAGCCACGCAAGGCCTATTTCGTTATTTGTCCAGCCAGAGGGCAATGAGGTGATAAAGACTGAGTGTTCCTGAGGGTTAATTTCCTCTACCCAGCTTGACTGTAGGCTTCCTAAGGCAGCCTGATAGATGAGGGCTGGATCCAGCGCTGATCCGTCGGCGCATATGCAGGCTAGGAGCGAGATCCACTTGCGGCTACCATCCTGAATAGCCTGCCTCACCTCCTTGCTTTTATACATCTGCCTATTGAACACCCTCTTTAAGCGGTTGGTGATACTAAGTAGGAAGCCCTTCTCGTCTATATTATATGTGTGGCGAGGCTCGATATTATATTGGCTAATTTTCTGCTATAGTAGGTTGAAATGTAGGCTATACTTTGCCTTGGAGTTGGCTTTATAACGATTGCTGTCTATGCCAGCTGTCCAGCGCAGAATTAGCTGAGCGCTATTCCGCTTGACGAACTGATTAACCTAGTACATGCTGACGCTAGTTTTGGCTATACAGGCTGCAAAATTCTAGATCATTTACTTTATAGCGGGAAGGCCTTTCTAAGTGAGCTTTTCTAGATACCGCACAAGCTCCTGCTCTTGCTGAGGGCTGAGTTTTCGTCGATTAATTCCCTTAGCGGCACGCGACTGAGTAGTAGCTCGGTGCCTTCAGGATAGCGTCGAGCGCTTAACGCTATACTGTTTTGCGATTTCTACATAGTTTATAGATTCCCCAGGCTTTAGCGATTGTATAGCTGTAAGTGCAGCCTCGATAGACCCTATATTGATGGCTGTAGGTGGTGTTGAAGCTTGAGGTGTTTTGGTGTTGTGCGTGCATTGAGGCTCGGCGTGCATTGACCCCTCACCCACGTTATGTGAAGCGGCCTTGTTTGCGCCGGGGGCTGGGGAAGCGAAGTCTTGCCGATTGGACCTCCGACTTTTGTCAGCCCTTCCGCTCACATTATTCTCCCACCACCATTGACTATAACTCCGAGTGAGCATTTTGACGGCTGTTTCATACGATTGTCCCTGTGCCCATGTAGCCACTCGAATGGTCGCCAGCTTCGGCTCGTCCAGGTCTCTCATTGCTTCGATACGCCGTAAGCTTTCCTTCAGCTGTCCAATCACTCTCGGTACACAAGAGCTTACACACCGTGCCATAGACGTCAAACTTCGCGATGTACGACAATTTCGCACACATGTCTCCTTGAAGTACAAGTATCGACCCCTTGCGACGAACGAGATCCGCTTGATCAATCTACATCCTGGACACCAAAGCGACCCACTACAATGTAGCGTTCAGCATGCGATTCTTGAGGACAAGCTACAATATGAGTCTCTATCGTACTGTTGGGGGACAAATGTTCCCGAAGCAGACGTCAAATGCGACGGGGGCCCAATCGGAGTGACTAAAAACCTGCATTCTGCGTTGCAACGCCTGCGACAATGCGAGTCTACAAGGAGGCTCTGGATTGATGCAATCTGCATCGATCAGACAAATGTGGAAGAGAGGGGTTGGCAGGTGGCATTGATGAAGGACATATTCCAGTCAAGCGATCGCACGGTAGTCTGGCTCGGTGAAGCAGCGCATGACAGCGACAGCGGCATACGCTTGATTCAAGAACTGGCGAGAATATCGCAGGAGCATGGGGCTCCTTCGTGGTCGCGTGCATTGGCTACATCTATCCCTCCGCTTTACGATCCAGCATGGAATGCCTTCGCGCAAATCCTACAGCGCCCTTGGTTCCATCGCGCTTGGATCGTTCAAGAAGCCTCTGTGTCACGAGACCTTCATCTGCTCTGCGGGGAAGAGTCGATCACCTGGGATGTGCTCGTACGGGCAGTACAATATGCTGTTGATCTGGGGGTGTTCGTAGCGTATGGTGGCAGCACAACTTTTCAAGCTCTCCGACTTTTCGAAACAAGATCGAATTATCAGGCCAAGAAGCTGCCTCTTTTACACGATGTCCTCTTGCTCAACCGCTCCTTCGAGGCCACAGATCCGAGAGACAAATTGTTTGGACTGTTGTCGCTGGCTGATCAAGAAGATGTGCAAGCTATGGACGTTCACCCCGACTACAGCTTGGATGTGGAACAACTTTACGAAGGGTTCACACGCCGTCTCCTCCAAAAACTAGACCTGAGAGCTTTTAGCGCGAGCTGTGTGCGCGAAACAGGAGGAACCCGGACACTACCTACCTGGGTTTCTGATTGGAGCATTTCTGACCCTGCAGAACCACTTTCCTCCGTCCAATCTTCAGTTTACGGAGATCGTTCTTCGTTTGCGAGTCCTTCTGCTGTCAAGTTCCAAGCATCTGGCTCTACCGTATCCGACCCAATCTTCAATAGCAAAGAGAATCTTCTCGGGCTTGAGGGTATATTAGTCGACCAAATTGAGACAGTAGGAACTTTGTGTCGGACGCGCTATCTTCGACATGTCTCGCACATGTTCCAGCTGTTTGTGCAGTGCCGTGACATCCTACAGCAGCTACGGGATTGGGAATATGTTGCGCACGCTCGCTCAACGGGTCGGTATCTGACAGGCGAAAAGCACCGGGACGCTTACTGGCAGACTTTGTGTGCAGGTCGCCTTCCAGAGGGAGTTTCCCACGCCCACAAAGATCCTCGTTTCAAATACTACATGGTTATCCGTTCGCTCAGCGCCTTTGTCAAGCTCACTATTCGCTGGTTCCCTCGATCACACAAGGACACATGGTACAATCGCATGTTCTATTACATCATGTTCCAATCAGCGTGGCGTTTGCTAGGATTGTCTCCAGCAAAGATCCAACGCATTGGGTTCCCACCCGAGAGTCGACTCTCAAATCACCGGAGAATGGTGAGGACGCAGAAAGGCTACATCGCGCTTGCCCCAAGATTCGCTAAGCCAGGCGACTGGATCGGAGTCTTCAAGGGCGGCAAGTGGCCTCTGATTATAAGAAAGGATGGCGATTATTGGGTCCTAATAGGAGAAAGCTATGTCCATGGCATCATGAATGGAGAGGCATGGGAGAATACTAGTGCGCAGCTAATGTGGTTCAGATAATCAGGGTCGAGGTCCCGCAATAGCTCAGGGGACTCACCTGAGTTCCCTGGATCCAAGTTGAGGCAAATTTATATCCATAGATGGACTTCGGATGCGCTTTTGCCATAAGCGCCCCCTCCAAGAGCGCCTCCTCGCCTTCTTCAATCATGGCGATGGCCGCGTCATGGCTTCCCAGACCCTGGAGGGCAGCTTCCTGGCTTCCCGGACTGTGGAGGACAGCGTCATGGCTTCCCGGACGCTGGAGAATAGCTTTCATCCTCCACTTCTCTTCTTCCCCTCGGAACCTCTCTCCCCTCACTCCAGCTTCGCAGATGGCAGAACCTCAGTCGCTGACCACTGCGAGGCTCGCTCTGTCCCGTGTCGTTAGCTCTCTACGTCAGAAGGGCAAGTCTTCGGTCATTTTTCCACCTCAGGAACTGGAGCGCTGGATTGGCCCCGGGACTGAACCGAAGTTGGGGTTTACAAATGCTTGCAACGACATTCTCTCTGCAGAGAACGGGTATTCTCCTCCGATGGGGTTTCCCTTTGCAAAAGTTACGAGTGCGATCAACCTTATTTTTTTCGCAACATCGTCTTCTAGCATCTTGGTCATAAGACATGGGTACACAATGGTGTCGGCTTGGTGAAGATCCATGGGACTTGCAACTCTGATGATAGCATCCAGCTATCGTCTTCCATTATGGCTACTCTTACATTGGCTAAGAAGAATCCCTTATCATTGTTCAGAGGTGTTTGCTGGAATCGCATAGTTATCGATCAGTCCTGTCTCTTCACTTTACCTACAGCGCTCTCGTATGCGCTTCGCCTTCTACCAGCACCAGCATTCCCATCTGGTTGGATGGAAGCAATTGCCCAGGTCTCAGACATGATCGTTGCAGACGAGGCTCTCGTCATCAACGGCGACCTCGACCTCGCAGACCACTCCAGCAACGACCACGGCGACCTCGACATCGCAGACCACTCCAGCAACGATCATGGCGACCCCGACGTCGCGGACCACTTCAGCAACGACTATGGCGACCTCGACATCGCGGACCACTGCAACAATGACCATGGCAGTAACAGCAACGCTGACGAGGATAGCGACTTCGACGTTATCGACAACTCAGATAACGAGAGCGCGTCCGACCTCGACATTGACGACTACTCAGAGAATGAGAGCGATGTGGACAAAGACAGTAACTCCGACAACAAGAGCGAGGAGGCGCAAGAGGAGGATGATGGAGAACTTGGACCGATTGACGAACTAGAACGGACCGGAACCGTGCCGTGTCTATCTAGGTGCGGGAAAATCTTCGATACCTACGCCCAGGCATTCCGCCATTACAAGAAGTTCTGTCCAATATCTCGCCAGCAAAACATTCCCGGAGCACTACATGCATGTCCCTACCCGTCATGCACGCTGAAGTTTACGTGGATCAAGTTGAGCAAGCATCTCCAACAACGCGTTTTTGTTCACGAACCTACAACGTTTATTTGTCGAATGTGCGGATTGTATTTTCCTGATCGATATCGCCAAGGAATGCACGAAACGTGGCACTGCAAAATGACTAGGAACCAGCGCGCGGTGAAGGCAGGTCAGCGAAAACAGAAGCCGCCAAAGCAGTTATTGAAGCCAAAACCGAATCTCCATTTTCCCGTCTTCCTGCAAGTCAATCTGTCGCCAACGATTGGTTCCTCTCCGATCATACTCTTCGCGAGAGCGTCCAACCACTTTCCGAAAGCCCAAAAGATGGCTGTCCGCGCCTACCTTGACGGTCATCCGGAATTCCTACATCAATAGCCAGCATCCCGACTTCTCGAATATCGAACTCTCTTTGATGAGATGGACCGTCCGGCTATCATGTTCCTGTCACATCCTATGAAGACGCGTTTCTTCCCAGCGATAGGAACTGTGTCAGAGGTGTCCAAAGCGGATACAACTGTGCAAAGTGTGTGGAAGAAGGGGTCCTTAAATCAACGGCGCAGTCCAAGCTTCGATGGCCTTTGTTAATCCCCATACTTCCCTTCAGATAATGTTTAACCACGTTGACACAAGCCTTTTGGATGTGACTCAAGTATTATATCAAACATAATGGGGGAAAGACAGATGGCGAGGTGGTGCTACCTGTCCTTCCCCTAGAACATAGTTAAGGTTAGTAAGAACTATAATCCACGCCAGACGCTACTAGATAGTAGATAAGGGTAGATATTTATAAAAATATAGTATATACTAAGCCTCTAAGCAAGCCTATATATTACTAAGTAACTTTTTCTATTACTCTATTCTATAACCTTCTATTATTATTTATAGGTAGGAGTAAACTATATTTTTATTACATTACACATTTCTCTAGCAGCCAAAACGCTTCTCTATATTTTAAACATGAAGTCATATCAAACATAATCATCTCTTCAGCTCCGCGACTAGATTATGTCAGAGGCAATCCACCACAAAATAGAAGGTAGACTTACATCCAATCTCCTCATTGTCCATATCAAACGTGGTATACAGTCCCTTCAGGAACGGCGTGCCCAACATGACCTGCATTCCTTCCCCACCCATCTCATCATCCTCTATGACCCAAAGCAGGCAAATAGGTGCATATCCAAACCCCACTGGATACTCGAAGGTATAGTCATACGCATCGATGGTGAAGTTACGCCCACCAATAGTAAAAGTCAATTCTGGGAGATAGGGCCGTCGATCGCAAGGAATACTGTCCCACACCACGTTTATCGGCTCTGCGCCGATACCTTCGCGTATTATAGAGACGAAGTCGCTTGGTAAAACGAGCATGGGCTCTGATATAATGACAGCAGTATAGTTGGACAGATCGGCCTGGACCGGGACGCTGCTGTTGAAAGTGACAGCCTCGATGTCGAACTTCCAGACATCCTGATTATCGACTTGACACTCGTGCAAAGCCGGAACTCTGTGGATGTCGCCGTTATAGAGATCAGGATTGGGGCCTCCGAGCATGAGCTCGCCTTCGTCACCCAGTGACCTTGGCAACTTGAGCGAGAAGACGTTGTCATCGAGAGCACCGCTGCTTGTCAGATGTTCGAGGAAGCTAGGATATCTCCTGTAGTAACAGGTATCGTCTCCATGCCAAGGTGGCGAGAGTCCAAGGCCCCCGTCGAAGCCTACTTCCCATGCCAAGGGATAGTGTATGCGTGAAGTGTTGTACGCGTTGAAAGTTACGTTGCGAATCGTAAGATCCCCGACGCCCACAGTGTCTTCCACTACGAGGCCGTAATAGCTGATTCCCCAATACCAGTCACTCGCAGAGGTTCCGTTGAATTGGTATGTCTTTGAGAGCGAGGAATTGTATCGGTGAACGGGTAAGTAGTAGGGATCATCGTCGATATCAGCCGTTTTGACGAAGAAGCCCGGCATGTCGAAACTCAATGACACATTGAAGTGTTGAGGTGGAGTTCCCAATGTGATGTTAATAGTGTGAATCACACCGTCGGCCGACTGGAGCGATGTGTGAGCCCAGATCAATCCTCACGGCTTGCGTCTTACCTGCACGGGAATCGCATATCGTTTGGGCTCTACAACTTCGAGAACTTCTTGCTCATAACTCCTTGCTTGACGTGTGACGGCTCCAGCAAAAGCTGGGCCAGAGAGACAGAGAAGCACGATTGTTGGAAGCATCATTCCGCATGTATAGGATAGGCAGTCAAATGGGCTGCATGGCCATTGCTATAGAATAGTGCCGCCCCATGACGTACTTCAGGCAACAACAGATTGAGCCCAAGCATCTAGTGAAACAAGACCAGTGACCCGACCATGGGTGTTTGGGGTTACGAGGAGGATCGAGAACGCCTTGCCCCAGCAGAAATCCTTCCGCGCTCGCTCCGGATCTGACGGTCCGACTAACATTCGGAGCGGGCAAGCTCCGTCATGCCCCTCCATCCCACCTGCACCCCAAACAAACGCACCTACGCCAGCAACCATAGAAAGCAATGCTTATACAAGAGTCACACAAGGATGTGTCGACCCAAGCGGGTGGAGACATGAGTAATGAAACCTCACAATGCAACTTTGGTTACAAAATTGACTCGTCTAGGGATATTCCTCTTCCACCCAACCATCGCAGGCTATCCGAAGGCAAAGTTCCCAGGTGTCGTTGTCTTCAGCGAGATATATCAAGGTAGGTACTGCCATGCTCGCAACATTGAATCAATGGCTAAGCCGACTTTCAACTCAAAATCTTCTTCCGACTTTGCTTTCATCCATTCTGTACTTTCTGCATTGAAACTCGGGCTTAACCAAAAAATGCCTACTCCTGAACCCCCTACCACATGATGACTGCTACTATCGTTCAATACCAACTCTTCTTCCCATTCTCGTCGCCTCCACTATGCTCTTTCCCAACTTTTTCGCTCCTGCTTCTCTCCTCCCCATCACCTATACTCCTGACCCCCTTTCCGCAGTAACCGGTCCCGTGGCTCGATTTGCCCGTCAAATCGCTTCTCTGGGTTACATAGTAACCGCACCATCCTCCTACCACGAGTTCACCGGTCCCGAAGCACTCGCCTACGACAACTCAGGTACAGACAAGGGCAACGAGTGGAAGGTCGCCAAGGTACGCAATACATACTCTTCTATCTTCCTCACCCCTTCTTCAGGAGATGGAACCCCCCCACCCTTCTAACAACCCCCAGAAAGTCTCGGCCTACGACGAAGACGCCACACTCTCCATCGACACTCTGCTCGCCCTACCAACATGCACCGGCCGCATCGGCACCACCGGCATGTGTCTCGGCGGGCACCTAGCCTACCGCTGTGCGCTAGATACCCGCATCTCATCAGCCGTATGCTACTTCGCAACCGACATCCACAGCGCGACGTTAGGCGAGGGCAAGAACGACGACAGCCTAAAGCGGGCCGGAGATATCAAAGGGGAATTGGTTATGGTGCGTTGACAACCACTCTCAACCCATTGACTATTTCCGCTGACGATATCGATATCGATATGCACAGATCTTTGGCAAGAAGGATACACACGTGCCGCCGGCCGGCCGCGATCTGATCCGCAAGACGCTGACAGATGTTGGCGCGACGTTCTCGTGGTATGAGATTGCGTGGGCACAGCATGCTTTCATTCGTGACGAGCTCAGTAAAGGCCGATATGATCCGGCTATTGCTGGTATATGCTTCGAGATGCTGAAGGAAGTCTTCAACCGCACGTTGCGTTCGGATTTGGGGCCGCCAGAGGGCGACGCTGGCGAGCCCGAGCATGTTTGTTGAATACCTGCTAGTACCTGTAGAGTAGCGACGTGAAGCCATGCATCTTATATCATCACATGTGACACGGGTTTCACATTAAAAGGCATCTGGGCTTTCTTCTCACTAATGGTCCTCCTACACTACCACAATGATGGCGACTCAGCTATGTGGAACGCTTTCCTCTTCATCCTTCCATCTATCTGCGTCGAAGCGTTCCTCAATGCCAAGCACGCTTATGCGCAACCCAACATTGTCCATGCAGACCGCCGATGCCGCTGTAGAAGTACTTTTGTGTCTCCTCTGGTTAACAGAGCGGGACGTCATAAGGGTTCGTCGGTCGTCTCATATCCTCAACGACCGTCTTCCTGCTCTTCACTCTCCACATCCCTCCCGCAAAGATCAAACTTGATGACCGTCCCTCGTATCAAGTCGACATGCGTTGGTAAAACAAGATGTAAGCCACCTTATTGTCCTTGACGTTCTCCTTGGGGAGAGGCGTCCGTTTACCCGCACTGCTTGGAGTGGCAGTGCCGTTTACGACACCACTCCACTTCTTATTTCCATCTTTGGTGGATCTGTCAGCTCCATTCACCTTGCTCCATCCACCCTCGTCCTTCTTCTCTTCTTCTGCTTCTCCGACGACGTCGTAGAAGTTACGGTTACTTCCTTTCCCAGCATCCTTCGTGTGTTGCTCTAAAGCGGCAGCCAACACCTTCGGGTCCTCTTCTGCACCACCCTCAGCAACGTCCTCGGCGCGGATGCGACGAATCACAGTATCATCTACACGGATCCATTCGCGATCTTCCTGTCGGCGGAGATCGACGGTGTAGTGTCCACCTGTCGCGTTCTTGCCATGATGATACACAGCGGCGGTCAGTCTGTAGCGAGGTGGGCTGCGAGCAAGAGCGGAACTCTTGGTGAAGACTTCTTTAGGTAGCTCCCACTCTAGAGGGTAGCCGACCTTCTTCCAGATCTTCTGGGCGCCACTAGCGTCGTAGTGAAAGCGCTTAAGATGGAGAATCAGCACCGGCGGCACGGTCTCTAAGAGGACCTGCTTCGTTGAGGGCCGTCCGCCACGAGTCGCGCTCTCCAGCGTCTCCAGATGTGTCAGGTTCTTCAACGCTTCAGAGATGTTGTTGACGTTTGGTGAGCCAATATCCAGCTGCAATGGCTGATAGGGCTCAAACGTGACGGACATCTTCTCTCCTGGTTTCTGATACTGCGAGCGGATCTTGCCACCGAAAATCTTCGTTACGGGGCTTTCAACGTCGATGGTGCCCGAAGTCTGGGTCACGGAAGCTTTTTGCTTAGGACCGACCTCGGACCACCCACCGTCTATCGAACTGGAACGCTCGCTAGTCGGTGAGGTAACGGTGGCAGCGCCAGTCGAAGGTCTCCGACCGCTCTTGATGGCACTGGCACACTCTTCATGTAATCCGGCCAGGAGGAAACCAAGGAACTCCTCAGCGTCTTCTTGTTGTCCGCGCTTGTCATGGTCAGCACTCACGCATGCTTTTCTATTGGAGAAGACTCACCTTCATGTTATCGAAACGAGGCAGCCGCTTGATGACTTCATATACATATTCTGGAGTCAATGGGTCTCCGTACTGCTCCAGTTCGCTATCCTTCAACCGAAGGCGCAATTTCTCAACGGAAACAGCTGAGTCGATGACTTTGAAGTCTTGCATAAACATAATCCTGCGTACATGTCAGACAAGACCTTGTGCGACTGGACTCTAGTGGACGTACATTGCGTCAACCAAAGGTGTCGTGCTCTTGAAGCTGTGCGTGGCACGTTTTGAGACCTGGTCGAGGAAGTCGTAGAAAGGAACGCAAAATAATAAAACTTGAAGAATCTGCATTGATTAGCAATGCCCTACTGGAGAGGCGCGAGATACTTACAGAATTCATATAACACAAATTGCCCGTATTTACAAGACCTCGGGGCTCTAGAAAAGATAGTTTCTTCTCCGAATGAACAGAATAGGAGGCGAGGACATCAGCAAGCGAATTGCTCTTGGGCACTGACGCTCCGTTTGCTGAGACGACGCCGTTGCCGATTGCCGCTGCTTGTGCTTGTGCAGGAGCTTTGGTCGTTGGCTGTAAGAGCGCTGCCCACGATGAAATCGGCTTTTTCGCAGGGGGTGAGGTCTTGGCGCTCTCTTCGGCGCCGGGACTTGGCTCGACGGACGCCACCTGGGAAGTCCCTGCCCCTTGAGACTGCTCCTTCTCAGTAGCTGACTTGACCGACTTCTGCGTCGTTGATGTGACACTGGGTGCCTTCGCTGACCGTATGGGTATCAGGGGAACTGCTGGAATGGTTGCTGTGCGGGTGTGGGAGGCACCAGCTGGGCGAGTTGGGGGAGCTTGAGGAGGTGGCATGGAAGACGAGGGCGTGGTTGGATGAGTCGAGTCAGCCTCAGACGGCGGATGTGAGGTGGACGGAGTGTCGACCTCTGAAGCACCAGCAACGGTAGAGGCTTGCGACTCGTCGGGCTCATCGACCTGAGTCTTCTCGCTACCGATGACCGAATCTTCCTTCTTGGGCTCTGGCTCCACCTCGATCACTGGCTCGCGCGCTGGAAATGCCAGGCCTTCCTCCGACGCCGGTACCGGAGCCCTTCGCCGTTTCTTGTGCGAAGCTCGGGGCGGGAACGGCTCGTCTGGAACAGACAGCCACGGTAGCGGTGGGTAGAATGGCGGCTTGGGCGGGGAGGGAGCTTGGAGAGGCGCAGCGAAGGGCGCCATGGTCGGTGTGACGGGCGGAGGGGTTGGCGTCGTCATGTCTGTGGGCGGCGTCGGAGTGGAGACGTGAGTTTGTGAAGTGACCGAGGGGGTGGAGGGCGCCAGCTGGGGCGTCTGGGTGCGGACCACAGGCGGCGTCCTCGAGTGAACGATGGGCGGCGTTTGGCCCATTGAACGGTTGACGGGCAGGGGCGCCATGTGCGGGTGCGAGGAAACAACGACAGGCGAGCCATGGGGCTGGTAGGGCCGCTGGGGAAGGGGGTACTGGTGCTGAGGGTGCTGGTACGGGTTGTACCATTGCTGCATCATCTGGGGCGGATACGGCGACGCGTGCGGAGCTCCATAGTGCTGGGCATGGTGGTACTGGGCGTAGGGATTGTGGTGGACCGGCGAGTGCGTCTGTGGAGGGATGTGATACTGGTAGTGGTGCTCGCCTTGCCGGCGGCCCTGGTGCATCGGCACGGCAGGAGGGATGTGAGTGCCGGGCATCATTGCCCAGCGGGAGCGGGTGGTGCCTTCACAGTCAGCGCCGGCCAAAGAGGCAGCGACCAAACTGTGAGGGAAGAACGGGGCTCCGGGGGGCGCCGGGCGCGGTGTCTAGGCGTCTGGAGGCAGCGGCGATGAGGGAGCAGCGTGGACGGGGCGCGGTGGAGGGCGCGGTGCTGCGCGCAAGAAATATTGCTGGCGTCTCAGAGAGGCAGTTGCGCGTGGAACAGGGCTGCAGGCGGCGGCGTTGCAGGCAGAAGAGCAGCTTTGGCTACCGATGGCGCGGCGTGCGGGGTCATGTCTAGCAGCACGACATGGCGAGCAGTGAATGGAGCTGCCCGCGAGAGTGCGCAGGGAGAGGGCCGAGGGGGGACGATGATGGTGAAGGTGAAGGGGCCGCCCGTGTGTTTGGCCTGGGGCGCAATTGATGGAACGAGTTCGAAGCGGCTCTCTAAGCTGCCCTGGTCTGTGCCACCCCGGTTCTTCTGCGGAGATAATGGCGCGCGCACGACGATGCGAGCCTGAGCAGCGTGAAGTCAATTGAAGCCTGAGACCGTCTGGGACGCAGCAGTCGTGTCTGCGGAGAGGGCCCACGGACAGACGTGGAGAGGAGCGTGCGGAGAAACTGCCATAGCCGAATTCGCTCGAGACAGCTGGGCATCATTGATCAGCCTCAGAACACGTGATCTCATACTGCTAAAGCCGTCATCTCCAGGTGGCCAACCCTCTGACTCCTCTCCCAAGTCCATCCCGTCTGGGGGACCCAACCGCCCAAACTCAACTGCCAATTCACTCGCCGACCCCCCCTTCTCCCCCTCCCCCTTCTCTTTTCTGCATTCTCCCTCCTCGCTCCGCTGCCCGCCGCCCGCTAGCAGCTGTCAGCGGCCCTGCAGCCGTCATCGTCATCGCGAACCGACGGTGCTGGTGGCACCACCATGTCTTCGAATCCGCCCGCCATCCCGACCTCGTCCAAGGCCCAGGCACCCTCTGGCCCGCTCTCTCCGGCGCCGACGCAGCCCAGCTTCATCGCGACCGGCGACAACTACGGCCAGAGACGAAGTGGGGGCAGCAGCTTCGGTGCGGGGGCGTCCTCCCGGTCCTCTCCAGCGCCAAGGAACAACCAGCAGGTGAAGAAACAGCACAAGGCTTCCAAGCGCTTCCGGCAGGCGGACGACGATGCCATTGCGGAGTCTGTGAGTATCCACATCGACTAGTCGTAATCCAGCCACCGCTAATCCAGGCCAGCTCGCCATGCGTCCCTTCAACAACCGGAAGGGGCAGACGTCCATCACCCACCTCATGAATTTCAGCCTCCCGCCCCGGCCCCAGAACAACTACCACCACTCGAACGGATATGGCAGGCACGCCCGGCGGAACCCGACCTGGGGTCTGGGCTCGGGCTACCACGCTACCGACAAAGCGCGGTACGTCCATGCCAACTATCGCTTCATTGTAGACCCCCGGGGCGACTATCGCGCCCAGAGCGTCGACGCCGATGTCCATCTTGACTGGAATACTGTCTTGCAGATATTGGTGTCGTCTCAGTCTCAGGACGCTTCATGCCCCATCTGCCTAGGGACGCCGGTAGCCCCGAGGATGGCGAAGTGCGGCCATATATTCTGTCTTCCCTGTCTCATTCGCTACATGCATTCCGAAGACGAGGGCAAGGTCCCAGAGAAGAAGGCGCGGTCCAAGAAATGTCCACTATGTTGGGACTCCATCTACGTGTCAGAGACGAGACCCGTGCGCTGGTACATTGGTCAAGAGGGCTCGCCTCCGAGTGAAGGCGGAGACGTTGTCCTGCGCTTAGTGATGCGGCCGGCTGGAAGTACGCTCGCCATGCCTCGCGATGGCGCGGATGCGCTCGGTGAGGAGCAGGACATCCCATGGCACTATGCAGCCGAGGTCATGGACTACGCACGGGTGATTCGAGGGGGCGAGAGCTACATGTTGGAGCAGTTCGATGCTGATATCGTCTTCT
This sequence comes from Lophiostoma macrostomum CBS 122681, assembly GCA_010405375.1. Classification (NCBI taxonomy): domain Eukaryota; kingdom Fungi; phylum Ascomycota; class Dothideomycetes; order Pleosporales; family Lophiostomataceae; genus Lophiostoma; species Lophiostoma macrostomum. The sequence goes on along the minus strand of MU004333.1, from coordinate 206,082 downwards.
TACAGCAGCAAGAAAAGGAGGACGAGTTGATGTTTGGCGAGGACAACGTTGAATGGATGCGCAAGGCCATACGTGCAATACAGGAAGCGAAAGAGAAGGTGGTAGGAATTGGAAACCCTCCAGAGATGCCCAGCAAGCCAGCCGAGTCAAAACCGAAGAAGGCGCCAATCGTGTTCAATGAGGACAACGCCGAGATTCCAGACATGTATTCAATCCAGAACGCTGCAAAGTCAGGCCAGAGTCTCAACACTGTCTCGCAGAGCAGTACACAAGTACCAGATGCGTCACCTATTGAAGCTACTAACAGCTCCACTTCGGACTCCAGGAAGCTGTCCGTATCTTCCCATTCTTCTAGGACCAGCCATGGAGGGGTTGCGTCTACGATCGCCGAGCTAAGGAATCGCCAAAATCACGAGCACCACAATACGCCATCCGAGTATTACTTCTACCAGGCACTACTGCATTATTATCTATCGCCGCTGGACATTCGCATTCTGAAAGCAGCGTTTGGAAGTTTCGCTTCTCTACCTTCTACAATTTTACCGCGCGTCGAGCGTGTCTCCACGGGCCATGTTGTAGACGATGATTTGCGGAAACGCACAAAATACCTTGCACATTTACCTTATGGGTGCGAGGTCAATTTTCTCGAATGTGACTGGACAGATACAGTTTCACCGGAGGTGCTAGAGCGCTTCAAACCAGAGATAGAGAAGAGGAGGAAGAGGAATTCGGACAAGGAGACGAGAGAGGAGAAGGCCCGAATCCGGGCAGAGAAAGCCGAGTACGCAGAGTTCGCTTCTGCGAGGAGGAAGAGGCCCAGCATCTCAGAGAAGTTTTCAGCCGACGACTTCCAGCCACTTGTCTCAGAAAGCGCATCGGACAATGCAGTAGCTGCAGACGTCGAGAGTGCATCGACCTCACCGCCTTGGCCTGCGCGACGGGGCGAAGGGTTCGCTTCGTTGGCCTCGCCTTCGACTAGCCCATCCGCACAGCGTACTGTTTGGGGTACTGCAGCCATTGCCTCTACTGGATCGCCCATTCTGGCCCCAATCGACCACGACAGTCGTGACGATGGTTGGCTTCAGGGCTGGGAGAAGGACTTGTTACAAGAAGAAGATATGTTAGCCGAGGCTCAGGCTTTGTCGCTCGGAGAAGGGGAAGCCCCTAAGAAGCAAGCTGGCGGCAAGAAGAAAAAGGGAAAGAAGATTACCTTGATGAGCACAAATGTCAGAAGAGGGGCGTGACACGCATTGACTTGAAGTAGTTATTCATGATTCATGGCATCAAGAGTACATCATATTCGTAGCCATCTGCGCCGTGTCCGCTGCTCTGCTAAGTAATCTCGCTCTTGCCATCAGACCAGCTGATATGTCAAAGTCTTGTTCATGCCCGCACCCTGCATTAGACCAGCTAATGCACCCACTGCTCACTCAACGCCTCTACTCCCTCGTGTAAACCCAGTACCGGATGGGCTTATCCGTCCAACTGACCGCCCACTCACCACTAACCCTCTTCTCCTCCCTAACCCCCAACGCCTCCAGCGTCCTCCGACACCCCGTCCTCGTCCCCCGAACCACCTTCTCCAGGCTCACAAACACAGCGCCAGGCTTCATCCGCGCCAGCACGAAATCCACCTGGGCCTCGACCAGCACCGGCCCGAACTTGAGGTTGGCCGAGAAGATGAGCGTGGCGGCATCCACAGCATCAATCGTCGCCGCATCCGCAAACACGTCGCCGCACACCAGCTCCACCCTCTCCTGCAGCTCGTCCGCAGAGCCCAACCCAGCCACGTCGAGCCCACGCGGCGGCGCCTCCAGCATGCGTCCCAGCGTCCTCTTGAACTCGAGCGCGGCGGCGTGGCGGGCGGCATCCAGCTCGCAGCCCAGCGCAGCACACCCAGTCGCGAGGTGCGCTTGCAGCGCGACGTTGCCAACGCCGGAGCCCAGATCCACGAAGGTGTCACGCTTGGTGACGTTGAATTCTGCGAGCATGCTCGCGACGAAGGTCGGCGTCAGCTCGCCGTAGGTCGTCTTGCTGCTGAGGCTGGTTTCGTGGGCGAGGGCGGCGACGAGCGGGGAGATTGTCGAGGTGTAGGCGGCGTTTAGCAGCCGGATTGCGGAGGCGGAACGCCACTTCGTCTTGTTGAGTTTTAGACGGAGGGCGGGTCGGCTGGCTTTGGTGATGCGGCTGGTCTTGAAGTTGATCCGCAGGTAGATCTTTTGCTGCGCGGACGCAGACTTTGCGGTGGTGGTGGTGGTGGTGGTGGTGCTCTTGCGAGTCTTCTGTGGCTTTGTGGCTGCCATGTCGATGTGTGTAGTTGTGGGAAGCTGGATTTGTGTGGGATGGTGTGTGTTGGTGATCTGGTTCAAGAAGAGAGTGTGGGTGCGGATATCTATAGGGTTGCTGCTTAAGAGCCTGTATTGTGGTGATACAATAGTAGAATGCATAATAGAATGGGCGCTCTATTTTCACTGGTGAAGTGCTGGTCAGTTGTTAGAGTGAATCACTGGCTATTGTGGATGATTCTTCAGTGTGGACAATAGTGACACTCGGCGTTTGCTAAACCTTGCTCTTGCAAACACAATAGTAGTCCTAACACTGGATGCATTGCCTGGCTCTTATTGTGCCGTCATCCTCACAGAGGCCGAACTTCGTAGTGGACTTGATGGGGCCTCTGATAGAATCTTACCCTTGCGAGAATGCCGTGAGCGCGTAGACGTTCTCGGAGGCATACGTTTTTAATGAAGGATGAATATATCAGCTCGAATTCTTTTGGGTGAACATTGCGGCAGTCGATAGTACCTAGGGTAGTCAAAGTCTAAACAGGTATGATGAAGAAGATTTCGAGATCCCAGCGCCATTTCCTGGAAGAAGCTTTTCACCGCGTCTCGGTCAGGTGTCCCGTTCCGCAACGTGAGATCCAGGTGATTTAGCTGAACTACCCCTTCGGTTACGTTGATGAACGAAGGAATGAGATCCGGCCACGGAACGTCTTCGCCTTTCCCCTTTATGAGGACATCGAGATCCTTCCCAGAAGTAGTCGATATGCTGGAAACTTCAGTGGTGGCATTGAAAGATTTTAAGTAATTTTACATCGCGCAACTCGGCCGCGAGTAGGGGCAGTGAGATCTCCATGAACTGCTTTGGCCCTCTTGGCGGGCGGCAGACACACCCTACATATGTATATAAACCCTTCTGATCCCACGCTCTACCACTTACAACGCAACCTCAATCGCAACAACCACATTCTATTCCCCAACCAAGCATACCACCTTTTCTCTAATACCCTCTACGCCCTTGTTTCTCTTTGTAGATTCATCCTACTACACGACTCATCTTGTCTCGTCTATCCGATTGGTTTGACACTGCCTTGTCTGTTACCCTTGTCTTCTTCTCATTCTTTTGACTCCCGTCTCAAAACGTTACCACGGCAAATTTGCCTACTTGGAGTCTGCTGGAAGGCTACAATGAATCGATCGGCCAGCTCCCCTCAGGGCACAGTCAGTCTCATGAGTGTCCAACTTTTGAACTGTCTGACAAGACCATTTACTGCGACTCAAACATCAGGGTCTCACAGAGAAAGCCGTCCTCCCCGCAGCTTTCACTGTCCTGTTGTATGATTCTCATGTCGATGTGTCATTGTTCATAAGGAATGAAGTCACAATCCGCCATGTGCGCGATTCCATAACTTATGATGTCCTTGAGGATGTGTGTTTCGGGCTCATCCTGGAATCTTCGGATCCCATGGGACACGCCTAAGGTAGTTGCGTCAGGCTGGGACGCAACCTCATACGAATCGACCAGCTCCTCTAGAAACATAGAGGCTCAGTACCCCCAGCACTAGGCTTCTGGCAATGCTGTCCATGTAGCAAGCCAAGAAGCGTCGGTGTTTAGCGATCCGTTCCTACTGTGTCAGGCTTCGCTAGCCGCTTTGACGTTGACGACATTGTCTGGTTTGTATGCCTTTGCGATATGGGCTGCATTCCAAGTGTTTTAGAATGTGTGTTGGATCTGCTGGTTCTTGGACTTCATGTTCCTGAGTTTGTTGGATCTAGAGAGAGATCCGAAGTGTCAATTGAGTGCGGATCATCCCGGCGGCGTAGGATGGGGCTTAGCCGCGGACTGGAGATGTTCAGTACCCTCATGGCGAGGACAAAACAGTACTGCTTCAGTCACAACGAACTTTTTCGTCTGCAACTCGCTTGAGGCGCGGTGTAGAGGAAGAAGAAGTAGTGACAGTCCACGTATATGGGACGAGGGAATATATAAGTAGCATCTTGCATACGTGCACTCACAGAGAAAATGAGTCTAATCACCTATACCATCTCCTTGCCAACCCCGCCTAAGACACCGCTCTTCATGCTCCCCAAAGCAGCTCTGCTCTCCCACCTCCTCACCGTCTCGCCAACCGTGCCATTCACGGTGCCATTGAAACCCGTATATTCACTCAGACTCGGCGGTAGATCTTCGACCTTGGTACCCCAACTGCTTTCATTCCTGCCAAGCGTAAGGACCAATTCCTTGCCCTCAGTAAAGAAACTATGATCGATCCCTGCGTTGAGGCAACAATTAGCAGATGAATCCAGTATGCAAAACATATCATCGCAGATTTGACTTACAATTCTTAGTGTACGGCACACCATCCAGCGTCGCACTTTGAACATAAATTGCTTGATAACTCGGATCGAAGTTGACGTTCCTGATCACGGCGGTTTTGCCAGTAAGTGGAGACTTGATTGACACAGACTCGAAAAACGGAGGAGTGATCAGATAGACGTTCTGGCCGGGGTTTGGAAAGAGACCCATCATGGACATTGCCACGAAAGAGCCCATTGCACCGGAATCATCATTTCCGGGAAGTCCAGCGTGGGTGGGACTAAAGTAACGAGGGATGTAGAAGTGCGAGCGTAACGCGGAGAGTGCAGGGCGACCGGCATAGTGGTATTGGAAAACTGTCAGGAATGAGGGCTGTACGATAGACGTCATTAGTGAACTACGCACGTCGGAGGAGCGAAAGTAGCTAGCTTACCTCATTGCCAATGTAGGTTATGTTTTGATCATGCAAGTAATTTAGACGGTCGACAAATGCAGTTGGACCACCGTACAAGGTTATCAAACCAGCCTGATCACCTGGGACATAGCTAATGCCCGTGGTTAGTACTGTAGCCAATACGGGTTCGGCGACTTACAATCCGTATTCCCAAAGGGAAGACTCGAACGTCTCTTGTCCAGTGTTTTGCAGCGAACATACCCGTTGATTGTTGGGATCGATCGTGGAACACCACAATGGATCTTGGTTGTGCCATGTGCCATTCGCGTACTTTCCCTGGAAGAATCCCGTGTAGCCTGTATCCGATCCGTTGAACAGAAAAGACTTCTGATCTTTCTTGTACAGGTTCTGCCAGTTGCTGCTTCGCTCTGTGTATTTCTCAACGTCTTCGTCTTTCCCGCCGATGCCCTTGGCCATCTGTGCAACGACAAAATCGTTGTACGCATACTCGAGCGTCCGGGAAACACTACGTGTTAATGTACCGAAGCCTTTGTAGTCGAAATCCTGGGTGGGAATATAGCCAAGCGCTTTCCAACTATCAAGTCCTCCTCGACCTTCGTTCGACCAGTCGTAAGGTTCATTCTCTGCATCGTTGATTACAGCTGCGTAGCCCTTTGCCCAGTCAATATCGTCAGACAAGCCCTTTATGTAGCCATCTGCGAGCACAACATCGGCATTGGAGCCGCCTTGTGTGTATCCCTTGCAGAGCGACATGTGGCAATCGGGAAGCCAGCCGTCATGCACATATGTATCGATCAAAGAGCGAATCATGGACGTAAGGCTGACAGGATCAAGGATCGTAAGGAAGGGCAACTGTGACCTGAAGCTGTCCCAAAGGCAATAGAATGAATCAAAGTATGGCTCCGAGCTCTGCCACTTTGGGTTCTCCCCAGTATAATTTTGAGGGTTCACCATGGTCCGGTAGATACCCGAATAGAAGTTAGTAACTAGTGAGGTGTTCACCCCCGTTGTAGACACGGTAATCGGAGCTAGCTTTTCACTCCAAGCGGCTTCTGCGGCTTGATGAGTAGCATCGAAGTCGAACTCGGGAATCTCAGACTCTGCGCTTTTGCAGGCTTGTTCGCTACTGATGAGGCTGACAGCAATTCGCACCATTACACCATCCGCTGGATTCGATGTGAAGCGGATGAAGCCTCCGCCTGGAAGAGGATAGCCGTTGATGGATCTTGATATTTGTAGATCTTTGACCGCGGAACTGGCACGAGTGTTTGCGAAGATGCCATTATCACGGATATCAGCTCCGTGAAAGTCGGCACAAAAGTACCCGACCCAGTTGCCTGATCCAAAGCTGGGCAGGAACCGAGCACTGCCTGTCATTCTTCCCGACTCTGCATCTACGGAAATCGTAGCATTGTCTTGGCGGGAGTCCGCCAGATCGGTAAGATCAAGGAGCAGCAAAGGACTCGTACCGTTACCGGTAGTCGGAAATTTGAAGCGAAACAAAGATGTATGTTGAGCGGTGGTCATATCGGCGGAAACACCACTCGAAAGTGAGATAGCGAAGTATCCTGGCTTGGCAACGACCGAGGAAGAGACATACGGAATCTTGCGCGTCGTTTTGGGAAACGTGCAACGATTGACATCGTCACGCGGACACGCAGCATATGGGAAGAGGGCGAAGTTTCCGAGAGATGGATTTCCGCCTAGTGCATGTCAGACTCCCAGGCAGACAACTTTGAACGCAAGTTGAGATACCTGTCCCGCTGTCGTGCATCGTACTAAAGCCTGTCACGTTTCCGCCTTCTGTGGTGAATCCGCCCTGGTTACTATCTGAGTCGACATCCGCAACCGCTTTCGCCATGCCTGCAGACTGTAAGTACCGTACATATCCATATGATGGCATCAGTCACCTACCATACGGAAGCGTCGCCCCAGGGAAAACATTGCCTACTCTAATATTTAGCAAATGGCATGTATACTCGTATGTAGATACCGACCTCCGTTGGCACTCCCAATTAGTGGGTCTACATATTGAAGATTATCCGTGCTATTCTGAGCATACGCAGCCCTGTAAAAGATAGACGAGAACAAGAGGAACAAAGAGCCATTCAGGGCCATGGTGAACAGCTACGGGAACGAAGGACGACTTCGAAGAGACCCATCGACCCTCCTCGGGCGCCTAGACTTTTAAATCACCCACGCAGGTACGAGGACCAGCATTCGAGAGGAACAAGCCTTGCACCTGCGGGGAAGGCAGGAAGCATCATAGGTAAGTGACCAACTTGGAAGACATGGGATGACATGCAGAGGATCCAGTACCAGGGGAGGCCAATCAAAAAATATTAGATTGAATCTGCAGTCTCGCCGATAGACGCAGACCTTCCTACAGTGGTACGATAAGAGCATGGTGGTCTTTGTACTACTGATGATCGCTGCAGTCAACAAAAACGTCCTTCCTGCATAGTAAGCCCAATTTCCAGTTCATCGGTTGTCTCCAGGATCGTGACACTGGGCACTCCGCTCGCGAGGCGCCTCGTTGACTCCTGATGATCATTCCAGAGTTCGCATTGACCGCATGCTCGTCGTTCGCAGTAGTCTGATCAAGTAATTGTAGTGGTGTTGAGCAACGTTGAGGCAAGCTTTGTGGATGCAGCATGTGCGGGAATATCGCACGCGGGGTTAGCTCGTGCGCGTTTCAGGGGGGCACAGGCCCGATCAGGAAGGTGTCAACGGCGTCCTGACCACGACCTGCATCCGCAGACACAGTTCCATTGATCAAGCTGTGTGCTGGAGAGCCAGGAATGCTACGAAGATGACTTGCGGTTGCGTCATTGCTTCGTTCGACATCTTCTAGCTCTGCGCAAGCTGTGTTGCATCCGACATGAGCGTGCCGGTTGTGCCTATTCCCAGGTCGACGTTTGGAATCAGACTGGACGACTCCTCCAGCCTCGCAAGATGCATCCAGGGCTCTTGAGCCTCTGCCCATACGCGGAGAGCTTCGTCGATGTCAAGATATGAGTACTGGAGATCGTAGAACTGTACGGGAAGCGACGTCAATGGGACCGGAAGCTTATGTTCATTGGCCGCAGTCCGGATCACCTTCTCGAGACGTCGAGCGTACGGCCAACGCAGTCCACATGTATTCAGACTGTAGACAAGTAGGTCCAGGTTCCGCGGAATCTCTACATTGAGTAGCTTCGCGTGGACTGGAGGAGGATCAGGCACTACCTCGGCAAAGGGAAGATTGGTACCTTACCAAGTAGGAATCTCGAGCTAACTATGATGGAAGATATTATGAGCGGACTTATACTCTCCAGGTTCATGTCATGCGTTCCCCTTAGCGTGTTGGTGATGCCGTCGCAAGCGTCCAGACAGCGCTGAATGGCGTGGTACCAGGGGCCTTGGTCATCTCCGACACTCGAGGGTAAGAAGGCCAGTCTCTGATAAAGAGAGATGATAGAGCTGTCATCTACATTAGTATACAGAGCACGGAAGATCGTGAAAGCGTACAGGTCTAGCGTGCATTGCGTAAGAACGACATTTGCATCATAGCTGCCGGAGTTCTCCACACTCATCCTCAAAGACGCCACGGCGAATCTGGAACGCCAACCTATGAGTCTTTCATCAATCGTCTTGCATTCTTGTTGCTGCCGGATTCGCTCTGTGACTGACTGGGTGTCAAATGACTGTTGCAGGAATTGGTGGACGTGGTAGAGCTCGTTAGTGACGAGCATCACATAAAGAGAGTAAGTTGAAGGTGTCTCAAAGTCACCAAATGACCAGGCGCTGATGATGGCTTCAGGAAATGCCCACATGATATCGCTGCATGGAAGCAGGCCTGTATTTTCGGGTTTCGAAATATTCACATTCCAAGCAGCACCGACGGTGGACGAGCAATCCAGAACTAGAAAGCTAGATGAGCATCAGTACGCATGGCCATGGGGGCACTGACCTTCAGTCATCCAGTACGCCCTTATCTTCTCCTCCTTGTTGACAAGAGAATTCGGCAATGGCAACATTCGAGGTGGAAGACTAGAAAGCTGATTGTAGTTGTCACAATGGTTGGCAACGAGATCGCGCAACCCTAACTGTGTCCCCATCCTGCGGTACTAGTCAGCACGGAATAATGGTAAAGAAACGCTTGCAATACAAGAATCACCTTTTTGCCAGCGCTACAAGATTCCAGAACTCAATCAGGCGCCCTAAACCCCAATCTCGGATCGTCAACATCAAGACCGCTTGGAGCGATTGCAAGGACAGGTGGCTGATCGACTCCATGACAATTTGGCCACGCAAGTCATCCGATAGCTTATGTCTTTGCTCACTAGTCAGTGCTGCTGTTTGGCCCCAATGCGGAATAGCAACGACTGCGATAGCTCTAAAAACGATGGAATACATCGTGGTAGATAGATCGGATGACGTCTGCAAGACCTCCAGGAGAGAGGGTTGGTGCAGGATAGGGAACCAGGCATGGTACTTCTGAAACCAAGTGGTACAAAGCTCATCGATAACACCTTTGGCAAGGGGATCGAACACAGGAGGAGAATATCGCGCTGTCTTCGGGCTAGCACCGACGGTGTCTTCGACAGCTGCTACGAAGGATTGGGTGGGAGAGCTCGACTGCATTGCGTCCTGGATATCTGATGGTGGTTCCTCCCCTGAGTGTCTTAGCCTGAACAATACTTCCTCCAAACCTGCCCTTTCCTTACTTGCTCGATCCACTTTGATCGCCTGCACCTCCTTCTCGAGCTTGGCTGCAAATTGTCACATCAACAACTGCCTACGATGCAAAAGCTAGATCGGACAAACCTAAGCGCTGTTCTAGCTCGGACACGTACCCGGCTCTCAAGCCAGGCTTGTTCTTGACCCGCACTTGAGTACCCGTTAGTCACGTAATCTAGACTCACAACAGACAGACTCACCATACTGGCAATCTGCCTTGAGCTTGATGCATGACTCGCAGCCTGGAAGGTTGCGATCACACCGAATCTTTCTTTGTCGGCATAGGAGACATCTCAATTCGTATAGTTAGCCGACCTGGTTGTTGCGTCATCAGCGGGGTGGCAGGGCGCGACTCACACAGTCCTGCTCAAGCGACGTCCATCCGACGACTCTTCCATCACTTTGGCTATCGGAGACGTCGTTTTGGGCAACGGACAACAAGATCAAAAGAAATGCCGGGACATGGGCCGAGCATGCAGGAACAAATTGCGCACTTGGATTTACGACGTAGCCCGCGGACTCATAGCTTACGAAGGATCCTGGCCTAAAGCTCGTGGTCGCATCCTGCCGTCAGTCGCTGGTGCATGATCGCCTGTGGAGCCGCACGCGGGCCATCTGTCGCCGAAAGGGTCATCGAAAATGGCAATGCCCAATTCCGATGAACTTCGACCCGATATCGAACCCGACTGGGCTGGTGGTCGCAAAGGAACGATGGACTGGACCGAGCCAAGCCGCCCACAACCCCGCCCCCGCAGCGTCTCCATTACCAGGACTCACATCCGGGCCATGTCTAGCCGATGAGCTACTGTTCAGTTTCCGTTATCGTTTGTCAGTAGTGTGAACGACGTCCGCAAAAAGCAACACTAGCTGTGATGTTTGGTGAAGGGCCCTATAACCACAAGCCGAGCCGTCGAAGTTGCGAACTTGCAGATATCGACGCCTCAGATCCTGACATGATCTAGATCCTCCTTTCTACATTTCAGGGATCGCTATTGTAGGCCGTGGACAACATCACGATGCTTGCCCAACATCCTCACGACATTACACTTCCCAGTTTCCTCAAGCCGGGGGTGAAGATCCCCGTTCGCGACGACTCGACGCCGACGACTATCGCGCAAAATTGGCTCGAGGAGTTTCAACGTGTACTTTCCAGCGACGATACCTCTCGTCTAACCTCTCTCTATCACCTTGATAGTTGGTGGCGCGATTTCCTTACCTTTCAATGGGACTATCGCACTGTTCGGGGATCGCAAAATATAGTATCATTTCTGAGTCAGCATAGTAGCGTTAGCATCTCCAGCTTGAGACTTTATGATGCTGGAAAATTCGCCCCCCATCTGGAGACACCGATCGGGGAATTGGTCTGGGTGGAATCCATGTTCACATTTGAAACAGAAGTAGGGTTTGGCAAAGGGATGCTCAGGTTGGCGCAAGACGAAGACGGCATCTGGAAGGCTCACTTCATCTCCACTAGCCTGCAGGAGTTGAAGGATGTCACTGAAGCTGCCGGGGCTAATAGACCGCATGGAGGACATAATTCTTTAGAAAGAGGGTCAATCAAAGGAAATTGGTTGGAGGAAAGAGAAAGACAGAGGGAGTTTGTCGATAAAGATCCGACGGTTCTCATTATTGGTGCCGGTACGTACTGTTAGCTCTCTCCTATCACAGAATATCTAGAATAACACAAGAACGCATCATTAATGTTCCATAGGTCAAGCGGGACTGAATTTGGGGGCGCGTCTTCAGACCCTTGGTCTCTCCTGCCTCCTGGTCGATAGGAACATTCGTATAGGCGACAACTGGCGCTTCCGATACCGTACGCTCGTAACCCATGACCCAGTTCAGTATACGCATATGGCGTATTTGCCGTTTCCATCTAACTGGCCTCTATTCACGCCCAAGGACAAACTTGCCGACTGGTTCGAAGCGTACGCGTCACTCATGGAATTGAATGTCTGGATGTCAACAACAATTCTCGACGCTGTCTACTCTGACGCTGAGAAGCAGTGGACAGTGGCACTACGTCGTGGCGATGGCACAGAGCGCACTCTTCATCCTAAGCATGTCGTCTTCTGTACCGGACACTCGGGCGAACCGAAGGTACCTTCATTCCCCGGCCAAGAGTTATTCAAGGGAACGATATACCATGGATCACAGCATCAAGACGCATCAACATATGAGGGAGAACTTCAAAACAAGAAGGTTGTCGTTGTTGGCACTGGGAACTCAGGCCACGACATTGCGCAAAATTATCGTGAGGCTGGGGCCGGCTCAGTAACGATGCTCCAACGAAAGGGTACCTATGTCATTCAAGCCTCGAAAGGACTGTTCCTGTTGCATGAAGGCATGTACGACCACACCGGGCCACCTATCGAGGATGCCGACGTCGCTGGCCAAAGTCTACCTAATCCAGTGCAGTTTGCGCTGAACGTAGGCCTCACGAAGCGAGTCGCAGTGCTAGAGAAGGAAAATATCGATGGTCTCAAGACAGCAGGCTTCAACATTCACTTCGGTCATGATGGATCTGGAATCTATCGAAAATACATCACGAAAGGGGGAGGATATTATATCGACGTCGGTTGTTCACAACTGATCGTCGATGGTAAGATTAAGGTCGAGCAGTCGCCTGGAGGGATCAAGGGCTTCGAAGAAACCCATCTCATTCTTGCAGACGGTCGTAAGCTCGAGGCTGATCTTGTTGTGCTTGCTACAGGATACGACAACATGAAGACGAGTGTAGAGAAGGCGCTGGGCAAGCAAGAGGCGGATCGTTGCAGGGATGTTTGGGATCTAGATGAGGAAGGCGAAGTCAATGCTATGTGGCGACCAAGCGGCCATCCTGCGTTATGGTTCTGTGGCGGCAACCTCGCATTGTGTAGAATCTATTCCAGATTCCTCGCAATGCAAATTGTGGCGATTGAAAAGGGACTGAACAAGAGGAATTGATGGATTAGATGCGCTCAGATATGATCTGTGGACTTTTGAGCAAGTCCAGGTACTAATGTAGGTGAAGATCGCATGGTGAGAACACACAAATTCCGCTTGGAGCGGCGCAAATATTGAACAGCCAATATCACCACGCCAAAAAGCCAAGGATCACCCAAGCATCAGATATCTGGACTATCGGCTAATACTCTTTCTCTAGTTCTATCTTCAGTGCGGCATGCTCATGCAATCAACTAGTGCCAAGGAAGCGTAGAGTATTTGGACTCTATGGGGAAGTGTTTGTACCCCTTGGTATTCACTCTGACAGTGAAGTGTTGTGTTTACCTAACGTACCTAGGGCAACTGCAGCGCCGAAAACCTTCACCCACAGCCGCATTCTGTGAACTACAGCCCTTTAACCTAGCTTCTCCACTCGCCAAAGAACACAATCGCTAACATGCCTCCCAAAGCTCGTCCGAAAACCCTAGGTGGTGCACCCACCGCAGGATCCGGCATAGCCAAAGTCGTTCGCACTCTTCGAAGCAACACGGGTACACGTATGGAAGGCATCGTCAAGGAGAAGCCGGCGCCGAAGAAACAGTCCGTTGTAGAATGCAAGATCTGCGCATCATGGCGTCTAGAGAAATACTTCAAGGAGCCGAAAGACGTCAAGTTGTGCGATCATCTCCGGGATACATGCAAGTTATGCGTGGAGAAGATGATCAAGGCGCAGATTACAGATCGTGCTCTGCAGGACGCTGTCTTGGCGTGCCCCTTCCCTAATTGTACTTTCGTACTAAACTTCAAGATGGTGAAGGATATTGTGAGTGCGGGCGTATTCGAGAAGTAAGATCATAACACTGCAGACACAAAAGGGCGCTTAAAACAACGTACGCTGACTGGGACGTAGTTGGGATAAAGCACTCGTCAAGCACTATCTCGGTGCTTCGAAGGACTTCGTCGCTTGCCTCGATCCGGAGTGCGGCCATCACTTCTCGGTTGATCTCTTCAGGACGGAATGTAATAGAAAGAAGAAGATCGACTGTCCTTACTGTAGTTTCAACATGTGTATCAAATGCAGCCGTCCTTGGCACACAGGCCAGGGCTGCAGTGGTGCACAAGCGGAGGAGAAAGCATCGGAAAAGACGATCCAGAAGATGGGCGCAAAGAAGTGTCCCTCTTGCGGCCTCAACATCCAGAAGGATGGAGGATGCGACCATATAAAATGTCTGTAACCCAGTATTCCTGTTATTGTTCGGTACTAACGACAACATAGGCAAGAACTGCAACTACAACTTCTGCTTCGTCTGTCTCGTTCAATACACCCCTACAATGCACCATGCGCAAGGCTGCCGTCACGGACGTCAGAATATCGCCCAGGACGCAGGAAACTTTTGGGACGGAGACCTCAACCTGCTGGGCTTGCTCGATTTAGTCCCGGCTCAAAATGGCAACGTTGCAGGAGTCGGCGCTCAACAACCGGCAGCCCAGCCTGCGGCTCGACCTGCGGCTCAACCTGAAGTTCAACGCATAGTTCAACCTGCAGCTCAGCATGGGGCTCAGGCCGATCCTGTTCTTATCAACTTGCCAAACGTCGTTGTACAGCCTAGACAACCTGGACAACCTCTAAATTTTGGGGTGTTTGACAACATCCGCGAATGGCTTGGAGCAGGCAGAATCAACCATCGTTGAATGTCGAAGCAAGAGATCTTGCAGAGATCCACCATCTCAGGCAGTACGGCATCGGTTTCGGTGTAGCAGAGTACCCTAAGTAAGCTCAACAACGGCCTCGCGATTGGCCGAGCAAACCGCTAGAGTTGAGAACATGGACTTTGGTCACCATTGACTTAGGTTTCTCATCTCTATTACCCCAATGGAAGTAAATACGTCTAGGTCCTCGACATACGCATAACGAATTCGAGTCTATATGTTTAGATCTATTGACCCAATGTGACAGAGAAACGAAGTCGTTTTCCACTCGTGGTCGAAACCTCTTTAACGTACGATGACGACTCAGCTCCGTGCTCATTCAGACCGCTCCTGTAGAAACACTATCGATCTGTGCAGACGTATGACACAGCTGTGTCTCCGCTCTTGTTGACGGAGAACGCGAACGTGATTCCATTTCCGCGGCTTACGAAGCACGAAGATGGAGAGGGCATCCTCTACGACGATTGTTGAGAATCGTACCACAACTGCGCGTAGTGGCTGTCCAATTCCTCCTCGGCGTTTGCATGTAGAAAGTCACACTCTTCCTGAAGAGCACAGAACTCTCGTGTGTTGAAGCTGGCTAGATGAAGTTCCTTGAGTCGATCGACAACATATTTTGCAATACCCGCGTGCCATTGCGCCTGCTCATGCGCCTTATCGCAAATGAGGTACTTCGAGTGTGGGAGAGCGACCTCGTTCATCTTGTGGAAGATTTGTGACAATGCTCTCCGATATTCCGGCCTTCGATCCTCTTTTGCGTATTTGATTTCCCAGCTCAGACACGACTCGACAATCGCTACCATGAGTTCTCGCTCAGTCTTGTGTATCTCCTCCTCCGTGTGGTGGGTTCGACCAAACTCGACGATGGGCTCTGAGAGGGTCTCCGCTTCGACTTCAACTCCGTGTCTCTCCGCAATCATCTTCATGGGCAAGGGCATGCGTTGGACGTGGACGACATTACATTCCGGGCAAGAGTCGTGAGCCGGTAGTCTCGTGAAATAGTGCAACAGGCATCCCTTGTGAATATCATCTGCGGAGCCGTCAGGGGACAATGCAAACCTATACAACATCTCTAACTTACGATGGCATTTCTTGATTTGCCAGACACGAACGCTGGTTGTTTGGCATGTTGGGTAGACGCAAGTCGGTTCTGTAGGCGAAGTCGTCCCCTCCATCAATTCGAGGCCATCTTGAAAGAACTCTTCCGGGTCAGGGGGGATCAACTGGTCCATTTTCATCCGGGTGTTTCCTGATGCGTAGATAGATACGTGGAATCACGATATTATTGAAAATGGTATTGAGGGGTAAAGTGGGTGGCCCAGGGGGCTGCGCCTGCGACCCCTGTGGCCCAAGACGTGATTTGAACAAGCGGTGTTTGTGAATCGTTAGCTTCGGTTAGTTCAAGCGTGATTATGATTTACTAACCCCAGATACGCTTCAGTCACTGCACCTTGATCGTAAATTAAAAGCTGTCATATGGTCTCTCGAAGAACCTGCTAAAGCCAAGTTGTTCTCAAGAGTGGGCTCCGAAAGACTGGTATTGGAATGAGAGTACATTCATGTCTCCGCCCTAGAAGCAGCTACCTTTACAACTCCCACTACACCTGCACGTGCCCTCCGTGTCTCCTTGAAAGATGCAGCATTTGGATCTGTCATTATTGTGACACCAACCGTAACAATCATTGTCTAAAAATGTCAGTGCTGTCTCACGCTAAGGTAGAAGCAGTGATTACCTGCGTCGCATGTTCCATCCATGCGACACGACCCTAATTTACATATTCCGCTGCAGCAGTTTGCACCGCCGTAACAATTGCTGTCTTTTGTGCAAGACCCTCCTACATCGGATCGAACTTGAGGAGAAGCAAGGGTCAAAATGATTGAGGCGAAGAATGCGATGATAAGGTTCCTGAAAGGCATTGCCGTATTAATACAGATACAATGATTATAGAGCCCGCAGTTTATCTTGTGTAGGTTGAGAAGCTACGGTCTGAAATATTGAACCACTCAAGTGTACGTAGAGATCATAAGGCTTTCTTCGTGGAATAAGGCGTTCTATATACCTAGGATATCATCCTCTATGCTCCTTGCCCCGCAATAGTTCCAACCCCTCGGAACTAGATCTTAGAGTGACCACATAAGCTCTATAGTGATACGAGACTGAGGAAGAGTGACACAAACTCTCTTCACCGCATTAGATCAGTGCGAGGAAGGACCCAGTTCCCAGTCTCAACTGCCGTCCCGGTTACCTGGTCTGCGGCGCCCAGTTGAGTTGAAGAGTGTCTATAGGTTCACGCAAGGAAATATGCGTGCACACTAAGAATAGTTACTCTTGACGATCCGAGAACAGCTACCGAGCAGCGTCGTCTGCTAGTGAAGAGAGATCAGGCTAAATCTTCGTTCATGTCATGTAAAAATACGGACTCATTATACAAACAGACGCCCGTCAGCGTGTCATTATATACTACTCGCTTAGATGCAGTTCCATCGGGAGACGAACGAAGGCAATCCTCAGTGTGTAGACATCTCGTGAAGACATCGCCAACGTATTGTTCAGTCAATCTGGGACACAATGTAGCTAGATCATAGCTTAAAGCAACGGGTGTTATGATTACCACTCGCTTACCTTCACAATTCTTTCCCTAAACTCTGCACAAATCAGACAGCAGTGCCTATGATGGCAGCTTCCATACCAGCCTCCCTCTCAGATTTCCTCGCGGAAGGCATCACTGCACTCACCCAGCCGCTTCCGGTTTCGGTGGAACCAAATTGCCCCATCTGTCTGGACCTCTATGCAAAGGGTCCTTCGGAACCTATCGTCCGCATCAACGCCTGCAAACATGTCTTTCATAAGTCCCGCTTAGAAACTTGGGTTAGCGACAATCAATTCTGCCCAATGTGTCGAGGTAAGCTATACGGATTTGAGTACAACCCAGAAGACTTTATATACGTGATACGGAATACGTCTGCACGCCGAAGAGGATCTCGCGAAGCGATATCAGCACGTACAGATGGTATTAGGACGCTCATCACTCTAAGAATGGCACTGTGATACGGAGACGGAGACGATCTGTACGACATACTACTCGGAATAGGTCTGAAGTTTAATAGGAAGACTCAACTCCTGCCACTCCACCTATCTCTTTGGAGATTAGACATCATGTGTTGATCGCATGATGGCAAACCTCATGAAACGAATGCTGTTCAATACTGAACAGTTGCAAGATATTTAACCAGAAAATCGAAACTCGTTGTTGATACACTTGCACCCTATGCTTTCTACAGTAGGCCTTGTAAACATAAACACCATCGCCAGAGAAATTTTGGATGTTGTACAATCGTTAAACCCAGTCCCAAATCGCCTTCCGATGTGAGCCGCTCCTAGTAGTAAGTTTTCTTCTCCAAGCCAATCAGTCCTTCACTGAAACCATCTTTCTCCATAGCCTCCAGCACATCCTTCAGCTGCCTATTTTTGATGCTGCCAGCTCCGCCATCCAGCCTAGGGTCCCCATTTACAAGTTCAATCGGAGCCTCCGCAGTGAAGTTTTGTCCTGCTCCATCGCCCACGAAACACTTCATGCCCCCAAAACTAGGTATGGCCCAGTCCATCCCGGGAAACTTGAGAGTGATAATTTCCCTCCCCTCACATGTTGATTTCTCGTACAGAACGCAGAAGCCACCGGGATCGGGGCCGATCGATAATGGTGCCTCATCTCCTGTTCCAGGAATGCGGCAATCGGACGAAGGAGCTTGCCATGCGCAGTCGCCACGGAAATTGAAGTCGGTGCAGATATAGACCGCGCCCGCAAGGGTACGCTTCCGGAGCTTGAGTTGCGGAAATGAGCGTCGTGGCCAGAAAGAGGGTAGTGCCGTTGTCTGCAATACGCAGAGGAAGAGGGTGATGAGGAATGCGCAAAAGCTGAATCGTATCGTGAATAGCATCGTGCCGTGCGATGGTAGTTGCGATACAGAGTTCGTTTAGAAATTAGATATGTTTACGGTGGAAGCGAAAGCGATTCGATGTCAAATCGAAGGTTTGTCGTGTCTTTAGGTAGGCGTGATCGTAATAACAGCGGCTTGTTGGTATGATGTCCTAGGGTCAATTAGCCAAGTGCACAGCCAAATTTCAATTGAGACAAAGGATACACAAACAAAGAGTGACCCAGTCGTCATACCTATCAAAGGACTAGCGAAGGAAACCACGGCAAAGACAAAGGCCTGCTTTGGCTTCTTTGTCCTCCGTGCAGCTCATCTGCCCGAGATGAGAAGGAAGTCTTTGTCGGCTGCAGCGTCATATTGTTGAATGCAAGACGAGGGTTAGGCATGCTCGCATGCCTCAGTGCGCTCGGAAAGTAACATGGTGGCGAGCGAAAGCAGCGACAGGCAAAAAGGCACAAAAGATTCGGAAGGACAGAGTGGTAATATGAATGACGGAAATACGAGGTGATCAGTGCAAAGTTGCGTGATGAGTGGGGATAAAAGCAGGTACGGACACGTGTGAAACAGGTCTCATCATGATGCGACTGGACGGGTTGCACGTATCACAGCGACACCATTCAAAGAACTCAGAGAAGGTCAGCTTGAGCCTTTCGAGAAAGTATGAAGCAGTCAGTCTGAGAGGGCGAAGGTAGCGCTCAAGTTCGAACCTCAAAATTGCCGCAAGGAACCCGTAGGAAAAGACGCAGCTTTGCTATAGGTGTGGGATTAAGTTTATCGGGGTCCGGTTGATGTGATGTTTGGCTTGCGTTTTGCACTAACCTCATCAGGGTTACACGTCTGGAGTTCCGATGTTGATCAAACATTCAGCTACTTCCACAAACCGCATTCACATCTGAAAGTTTGAAGAGTGATCAACGTTTCTATGTGATGTTAGTAGATATTGCATGATGCCCTAGTATAGGGAATGGGCTAGAAGTTTAGGAATTTTCGATCGTCCGGATCGCATTAGCCCTTTGGGGCAGCCTGTTGAAGACGTGATGATACGATGATACATCTGCATCGAAACCCCGGTCTGTAGGAGCAATCCTACTAGTGCAATTCCTACTTGTGCAGTACACTTCCGTTCTCGCTCGATCTTCCCTAAAGAAAGTCATCTCGGCCTGGCCGCATCTGGAGCTCAACATCGCAGAGAGAGATTGCAGTGGAACCGCAGACCTCCATGTGGCGTTCTCGCACTGCTCTTCGAGGTTCACCAAATCGATCAACTCTTGAATCGCTATGTGGGAGGGTGATATTGAATATTTGGGTAGCTGTGCCTTTTGAGAAGAGTGTCCAGGAACAAGATAAGACGATACGAGAAGTCGCGTGGTTATGTCATCAACGCCAAGACCACTTCATCGCGGGACGCGTCCGATGTCGCGTCTAGCGTACCTTTTTCGAGAGCGCTCCTTCCTCGAGTGCAGCTCACCAAAAGTCCACCAAAAGCTTCCTGAATTGCTTCGGTTGTTTCCATTGCAAGAATGGTCCGCGGAATTGAGGGCAACGAGATGTCAACCCCCCGACCATCGTCTCAGAAGAAGCAACCGCCTTCCGGGTCGCAATCGGGCAAGAACCAGAAATCTATCCTCGGCTTCTTCCAGAAGAAATCGACCAATTCACCAAGTCCAGGCCAGAACACAGCTGTTCGGAGTACGCCGCCGACAAGGAAGAACCTCAATACACCACGTCCCACTTCGACGCTCACACCGCAGCCTAGTTCGGATGCTCCAGCGCCTTCAAGCCTCATCAAAGAGGAGCTGGACTCCTCTTTTGGTAAGAACAAGGAGAATGGTCTGCCTTCGCCTGTCACGCCTTCTGACACGCCAGCTAACCGTGTCTTGTCAGAAGTAGCAGGTGTGGCATTCAGCAGCCCGTCGCGAAAGGTTGGACATGATACGCAATGCCAGAGCTCAGGAGCTAATGCACACTCTAGGCCAAGAAATCAGTGAATTACGCCGAGTCAAATGACGAGGACGACGAGGACGACGTTCCATTCCGTCCAATCGCGAACAATGCCAGAAAGGGGCGGGCGACGAAGCGGAGGAAAGTCAGCGTGGAGGATTCAGATGACGAGTTTGGCTTGGATGCAGCCACTCAAGAAGCCATGCTGGACGAAGGTTCGTGCGGCCATAAAGACCACACCATTCGTAGCTTATGTCAACAGATCTGGACGATTTCATTGCTCCCGATGACTCGGACGAAGACGATGTCGTCCCACAAAAGCGTAAACGGCAATCTGCAAAACCGAACAGCAAGAGTACACCGCCTCGGTCTTCCCCACCAGCAACAACCAAGGATGAAGATAAGGAGGACTCAAAGGACGACGTTGTCATGACTGGAACATCAACGGCTCAGCAATGGACCTACGATCCAGAGAACCTGGAGCCTCTGAATCCGCGAACCACCGCGCAGCTTGCCAAAAAGAGTTCCAGCAAGCCCGCCAAGCAAAGACCTTCCGCTTCCGAGCCAGACACACGGTATCCCTGGCTTGCGCACATCCAAGACGCAGATCGACATCCGCCCGGGCATCCCGAGTATGATCCCCGAACAATATATATCCCGCCCGGTGCCTGGGAGAAGTTTTCGGCTTTTGAGAAGCAATACTGGGAGATCAAGCAAAAGTTCTGGGATAGTATTGTCTTTTTCAAGAAGGGCAAATTTTACGAACTGTATGAGACGGATGCTACCATTGGTCATCAATTATTCGATTTGAAGCTTACAGATCGCGTCAACATGAGGATGGTCGGCGTGCCAGAAGCGTCGCTCGACATGTGGGCCAGCCAATTTGTCGCCAAAGGTCACAAAGTTGCGAGGGTCGACCAAATGGAATCCGCGCTTGCAAAAGAAATGCGCGAACGGGAAGATACGAAGCCCGTGAAGAAGTCAAAAGATACCAAGGTCATTCGCCGGGAGCTTGCAGCAGTCTTGACTTCCGGAACATTAGTCGACACTGGTATGCTTCAAGATGACATGTCGACCTATTGCATGGCGATCAAGGAGATCGACCGGGACAACTTGCCAGCTTTCGGTATCGCTTTCGTGGACACTGCGACCGCGCAATTCCAGCTGTGCGAATTCACCGATGATATTGATCTTACCAAGTTCGAGACACTCATTGCGCAGCTGCGGCCTCGAGAGCTGCTATTGGAAAAGTCTTGCCTTTCCGCAAAGTCAATGCGTATTCTGAAGAACAACACTGGGCCAAATACCTTGTGGAATGCATTGAAACCCGTCAAAGAGTTTTGGTCTGCTGACATAACAATTCGAGAAATTGAGTCGTCAGGATATTACGAATCCTTGACTGAGGACAACATTGAAGCGTGGCCACCAGTCCTTCGTGAAGCCCGCGAGCAGGAACTGGTCATGTCAGCATTCGGCGCACTACTCCAGTATCTCAGGACCCTGAAGATCGAACGTGATTTGATCACTCTCTGCAACTTTGCGTGGTACGACCCCATCCGCAAAGCGACTAGCTTAGTGCTTGACGGGCAGAGCCTGATCAATCTTGAAATCTTTGTCAACAACTTTGACGGCTCATCCAACGGTACTCTGTTTGCTATGCTCAACCGATGCATCACACCTTTTGGCAAGCGACTGCTCCGTCAGTGGGTATGCCATCCTTTGGCGGATGCAGAAAAGATCAATGCTCGGCTCGATGCAGTGGATGCGCTGAATGCCGATTCTAGCATCACGGACAACTTCACTGCATCTCTAAGCAAACTTCCAGACCTTGAGCGATTGATCTCGCGCGTGCACGCGAAACGCTGCAGCCCGCGAGACTTCCTGAAAGTGCTCGAAGGCTTTGAGCAGATCGAGTATACAGTCAGTCTCTTGAAGCAGTTTGGGGAAGGGGAAGGAGTCATCGGGCAGCTCATTACTTCGATGCCTGATCTTGCGTCGGCTCTCGAGACCTGGAAGTCTGCATTTGACCGTGACACTGCCAGGACAGATGGCATTCTCGTCCCAGCTCCAGGCATCGAGGAAGACTTCGACAATAGCCAAGAAGACATCGATAGGTGCATCACAGATCTTGATGGCCTCCTGAAGAGAGCCCGGAAAGAATTGAATTCGACCGCCATTATATACCGCGACAACGGCAAAGAGATCTACCAGCTCGAAGTACCGAAGAAGGTCAAGGTTCCCTCATCCTGGGACCAAATGTCTGCGACAGCAAAAGTGACCCGCTACTACACACCCGAGCTTCGCAAACTCGTCCGTGCGCTGCAAGAAGCTCAAGAGACACACGGCCAAATCGTGCGCGAAGTGAACACGCGCTTCTGTGAACGCTTCGATAAAGACTACCACATTTGGCTCGCTGCCGTCAAAATCGTTGCTCAGCTAGACTGTCTCATCAGCCTCGCAAAGGCCTCCGCGTCTCTAGGCCAGCCAAGCTGCCGTCCGACTTTCTCAGAAGCCAAACGCACCACCATAGAGTTCGAGGAACTGCGTCACCCGTGCATACTCACCACCGTGGACGACTTCATTCCCAATGATATCAAACTGGGCGGCGACACGGCCAACATCAATCTTCTCACTGGCGCCAACGCCGCTGGCAAATCCACGATTCTGCGGATGACTTGTATTGCTACTATCATGGCACAAGTCGGCTGCTATCTCCCGTGTACCTCGGCGACCTTGACGCCCATCGATCGTATCATGTCGCGTCTCGGCGCCAATGACAACATCTTCGCCTCCCAATCCACCTTCTTCGTGGAGCTCTCTGAGACGCAGAAGATTCTGTCCGAAGCCACACCTCGCTCACTCGTCATCCTCGACGAGCTTGGCCGTGGCACATCATCATACGATGGTGTCGCGGTTGCGCAGGCTGTGCTACACGACATTGCAAGTCGTGTTGGCTGCGTCGGTTTCTTCGCAAGCCATTACCGGAGTCTGGCTGCCGAGTTTGCCAATCATCCCGAGGTGCGGAACCGGAGGATGCAGATTGATGTCGACGAGGCGGATAAGCGGATCACGTACCTCTACAAGCTGGAAGATGGTGTTGCTGAGGGCAGCTTCGGCATGCACTGTGCAGCCATGTGCGGCATTCCAGACAAGGTTGTTGTTAAGGCGGAGGTGGCGGCGCGGGAGTGGGAGCATACGTCTAGGTTGGGCGAGCGTATGGATGTCAACAAAGAGGGCGGTGGCGTGTATGTGCCACTAGGCATCCAGAGTGATGTTGCTTGGTTGCTGAGGGAGGGGTTGGAGGGCGTTGGGGAGAGGGCGCTCGATGTGCTTGTTGAAGCGATCAAGGGCTTGTGAGGGACTGACAGTAGTACTCGTAACCGTTAGGTTGATATGTTATTCGTAATGGAAGAGTTGGAGAAGAGGGGCTGCATGTCGGAGCTGATTGGTTTTGTTGCTCAGATTAGGTCGGCGGTGTCTATGATTAGGGATGTATCGCTATATGGGGGCGTCGGTGTCCGGACGGCTGGGAATGGGCCTCTGCACTTAATTGTAGAATTAGCGAACTGTTTTATGGTGCTCTCAAACAGCCGATTTAAGTTAACCATCACTTCATTCTTTCGAGGTCTGTCACATGTCCGTGGATAGCTTCACAAGCAAACAGCGGACTTTGGGGAAACGTAGTTGCAAAGCTTGTATCAAGCCAAGTACTATTTGGATTAATCCGCCGATACACGACCCTCATAAAACTCTGAGCCTCGGAAGTGAGACGATGTTGGGGCCCCATAACGGTGAATGTCGCTAAGCAACCCAAGCTGAAATTCACTCCGAAACTCCTTCGAATTAAGACGCAGTGACGCCATGACCGTATCCACCAAACCCGGCACTCGACCCCCGTATCAATCGCGAGCAGACAAAATGCTGCATGGAGTCGATGCCAAGCCAAAAGTCAAAGCTCGAGAGACAAAGTGGCCAGGATGAGCGATGCGGTCGCAAAGCTCAATCGATTATTTCACTCCCCGTCGAAGGCGTCATAGCCACTGAAGTTGAGACCCCCATTGCCCATCAAGCCCGCATGCGCACCGCCAGTATTCTGCTGGTAGAAGTCATACGCCATGTCCGTGACTTCAGCCAACTCCTCCTTCTTGATCTTCGGCGTAACGAACTCGTCATCGTCGTCGTCGTCCATGACCTTCTTGCTCTTCTTCGGCGTGGCCTTGGCCTTCTTGGTCGGGGAGTCGTCGCCATCCGCATTGCGCTTCTTGTCAGCGCCGCTGCCGGGCGTGCCAACCTTGCCGCGACCAGGACCGCCGTTCTTCTTTGGTGTGGAGGTCGGGAGGGCGTTGGTGTTGCCGCCGTCGAGACTGGATGTGTGCGATTTGAGCTTGCGCTTGATCTTGCCGAATGTGACGGATGCGGAACCTTCGGTATAGCCGGTCAGGCGAGCCAGTTTGGCCATGTCGATCTGGGAGGAGTGTTAGTGAGCGGCTTGATGAGAGGGTTGGATGTTATTCAATTGAAGGGCAATGATTGAGGAGTGGGAATGGTCGTGAGTGATGACGAAGGAGGAGAGGATGGAGAGGAGTGAGATGACTGGTAAGGGTGAAGACGGAAGATGATGGTGGAGGAGTGGGTAGAAATATCGGAACGGCACGAGTGTTCGAGGGTGGGGCGGAAAATTTACCTTGGGCTCACTCTCCATGCACTGCCAGGCAATGGCGAGGACCTCCATCTCTCGCGCAGAGAAACTGGGACCATTTCCAGCGGCGGCCATGGTGGTTATCAGTAACGATGTTGACGGAGCTTGTGAAGCAATGGAATGAGGTAGGAAAACAGTCGATGGTTTTGGCGTTGTGGGCTGGTTTGGATGTTGGTGTGTTGAGAAAAGAATCAAAACGGTCCTTGAATTGGAGCGGGGGAGGTGCTTTATATCCTTAGGGCAAGGGCTAAGAAAATTGAAAGCCAAGGTGAAAGAGGCTTTGCGCTGGCTTGCTGGACATATGCAACAATGAAAGAGCAGCTAAAGACGGCTAAAGGAAGAATCTCGGGTTGGTTTAACCCTCTTTCACTTTAGAGCGGCAAACGACGGGGAAGGTGAGAAGAAGTGTTCATCGTCAGAGAGTCGGTGAGCAATACGCGGAAAGGGCATCTGGCCCGTTTGTGGTTCATGAGTGGAGATTGAAAACTCCGCCTGCGGTGAGTTGAGTAGCAACGCTGCTTTTGACGGGAACTCCCAAGAGCCGACAGACATGATCCTCGTTCCCACATGAGAAGACCGGAGAGCGTATTCGTTCCGGGATCGCTGGTCTATCAGACCAGTTGTTCTGGTATACTCTTATCGTGTAGTGAAAAATTGAACTTTGAAAGATGCTGAACGCAACCTGATGATGATGCCATAAACACACGCTATGATTCTGTACGTAGTCTCATATCCGCTTCACTTCTTTCCCTTTTAGTTCAGGCCGTTCTACGTCTAATTCATCCCTCAATGCTGCATACAACGAGTCGCCCACGATGACCGAAAGCCCGAGACTCCAGACAAGCGTGATGGCGTAGAAGAAATTAGCATTCCCAGAGCCGGCATAAATCCACAGATAGTAGAACGCAGGCCCGAGGAACGAGGCGTACAGGATCGTGGCAGATGCCAGGAAGGTGTATCTCATTACTGGCTAGTCGTTAGTGAGGCCTCGCTCATTCGAGTTCTAGACTTACAAGGGAACAGATGCCTGAACAGCGGTACCAACGACAGATACAATGCCGCATCGGCAATGCTAGGGTATGGGGTGAAGACGGCGAAGACGCCAGTAAGAGTCACGGCAACAAACAATGGCTGCTTGCGAAGACGAATAGTCAGGCCGGGCATGTACGAAGCAACGTGCAGCCAGAAGACGCCTAGAAAGAACTCCCGGAAGGAGTCGAACATCTCAGTGAAGAAGTACCACCAGAGTCCGACGTTCGGGGTCAGATCGGGAAGGAGCAGTCTCACGCCATATGTCGCCCGCATGAATTCCCAAGATCCTGTGAGCAGTGCTGACACGTACAGCAGTCCCCCACATGTGCTAGCCAGTGCCCCAGCATGACCAATTGCAAAGGACAAGAGGCTAGGTGCCGATGCTGACTTGGAGGCTCGTACATGGTAGCACAACAGTAGCAATGGCGGGAAGAGCAAGACGGGATGCATCGAGAGATATGATGCGATGGCGATTGCGAAAACAAAGGTGATGCTGGCGCCCTGTGAAGCCTTCGCCATGGCTGCGAGGATGAACAAATTTGTGAGGGCAGACGTCGAGCGTGCTATGCATGTTGCAATTGTGAACGGATTAAAGAGGAAGCTGTCTCTTGTCAACATGAATGCTGAGGAGGCATCAAGAGAGCATACCCCGCGGCCATGGCCAAGCTACTCCAGCGCAGCTCCTTCCTAGAAGACTCAAACAGCCTCGTCTTCACTGACTGTCCGCTGTCTGCAATTTGCATCAGTGCCTGTGCTCCGAGCAGGTCCACGACGGTGAACAGCACATTTGTCGCAAACGGGTAGTAGGACGGATTCGGGAGCAGCGAAAAGAGCGGCAGCAGCAGCGGCGCCTGGTGGTAGACGCCGCCATCGTAGGGAGAAACGTTGTGTGTGTAGAGGAAGAGACCTTCCTGTACTAGCCATTATCATTAGAGACGACTGTCTATGCAGTGGCATGGCAGGTATACATACGCCTCTTAAAGCTCGTGACCGGCGTGGACACTTCCACGCGGCCGGCGAGGAGATGTGGTAATGACGGGAAAGCTGTAAACAGCAGCAGTCGCACGGCGGCCGCAGCCCCAAAAAGGAGCACCTTTTGTCGGTCCATGAGGGCACTGAGCGACACTACCTAGAACAGAGTTCCATGGCCAAGAGACTCAAGTGAAGCATGCCTCGACACGCCGTGCATCATTCACGGAAAGTGCATCGGACCCTGCATGCCAAGCCGGCACCGGCCGAACATTTTGCCTGATCCTCGGGCAAGCGAGGGCATCCCGAACTTTTTTCTGTCCCGCGTTCGACGCTGCTTCACCCGCAGTCCAATTCGCCGACAACGAACACCAGCCATGGCGAAAATGAAGAAGAAAGGTACTATCTCTACGCTGCAGATCTTTGCAATATACTCACCCATTGACCAGGTACCACTGGTGCCGCCAAAAATTACATTACGCGCACACGCGCTGTCAAGCGGCTGCAGATATCGCTCCCGGACTTTCGACGGCTGTGCATTTTCAAGGGCATCTACCCCCGAGAACCGCGCAACAAGAAGAAGGTTTCCAAGGGGTCCACTGCCGCCACTACCTTCTACTACACCAAAGACATTCAGTATCTCCTCCATGAACCTCTACTGAACAAGTTCCGTGAGCACAAGGCCGTCGCGAAGAAAATCGGGCGCGCGCTGGGTCGCGGCGAGGTTGGTGATGCTGCGCGGCTGGAGAAGACGCACATGCCCAAGATCAAACTGGACCACATTATCAAAGAGCGATACCCAACCTTCATCGACGCCCTGCGAGACCTCGACGATGCGCTGTCCATGTTGTTCCTCTTCGCCAGCCTCCCGTCGACTGAACATGTGCCCTCCAAGACGATTGCGCTGTGCCAGCGACTGTGCCTCGAATTCGAACACTACGTAATCGCCTCGCATTCGTTGCGTAGGTCCTTTTTATCGATAAAGGGCATATACTACCAGGCCACGATTCAAGGACAGGACATACTTTGGCTCGTGCCGTATCGGTTCGTGCAGAGGACAGGTGGCGACATAGACTTCCGCATCATGGGTACATTTGTCGAGTTCTACACAACACTGGTGGGGTTCGTGAACTTTAGACTCTACACGTCAATTGGGCTGGTCTACCCACCCAAGTTCAACGCTAAAAGCGACGAGCTGGGCGGAGAGCTAGACGCGTTCCAGCTTGAGGGCAGAGGGGTTGGCTCCGACGATGGCCAAGCCACCAACGGCGATACCGCCAAAGCTGTCATTTCGGCTGAAGCGCAAGCTGAGGTAGACAAGGTGGCGGCCCTTGCCGAGCCCGAACGGCAAGAGGAGGTCTCTACAGCGCTTACACGAACCGAGGAAGACGAGAACACCGATGCGATAGACACGTTCGAGCCAACCGCCAAAGATGCCGATGTTCTGCCGCAGCCACAAGCCAGCAGCGCTGAAATGGCTTCGCTCTTTGCGCCCTTTACGTTCTACCTCTCCCGCGAGACACCCCGAGCACCATTGGAATTCATACTCAAGGCTTTCGGCTGCAAGCGTGTTGGCTGGGACAGCACACTGGGCGATGGCGCATTCACTTCTGACGAGTCAGACCCAACAATTACACATCAGATCATAGACAGGCCTGCACTCCCTAGCACCTCTCAACCCGACCCCGCCGAATCCTCCGAACCCTATGCGACAACGAACGGCGACGGTACTGCTCTGAAGGCGCAATGGCCTAGGTCAACTATGCCAGGACGAACATACGTGCAGCCTCAGTGGGTTTGGGATTGCATCAACCAAGCGAAATTACTGCGGCCTGACTTGTACGCCCCTGGTGCAGAGCTACCTCCCCATCTGAGCCCGTGGGTCAAGCCCAAGAAGGGTGAATACGACCCGAATGTTCCCCTTGAGCAGCAGGAGATCGAGGGTGAGGCCGAGGCTTTCGAAGAAGAGGAAGGGGTGGACGACGACGAAGAAGAAGCTGAGGTAGAGGACGCATCCGATACCGAGATGATCGAGAGTAACGGCACAAACGGCGTAGCTGCCATTGAAGATCGTGACAACCCCGTCGAAGCTGGAGAGGGAATGGATGTTGCTGGATCTGCGTCCGAGTCCGAATCCGAGAGCGAGGATGAGGAGGCTGGGGTTGGAGGCGATGATTGGGAAGGCTTCGAATCTGATGCCGAGTCGGACGTCTCAGAAGGTGAGGCCGCCCGACGACAGCACCAGCGGGAGCTAGAAGCCGAAGCGACCGGAAAAGCGCTAGAGCCGACTATCAAGACTACAAGAGACAGAAATGCGGAGGTTAGGAAGAAGGCTGAAAAGAAGAGGAAACAAGAGGAAGAGGAACGAGAGAGGCAAAAGATGATGCTGTCGCGGCGAAAACGGAAGTTGCTCAAGCGCATCGAGTATGGCGAGGACAAGAGGGACAAGGAGGCAGAGAACCTTAGAAAGAAGCGCCGGCGCATTGAGAAAGCGAAGACTGCTGCTAACGCCACATAACGAGTTTCGCTGTCATGTACGGAAAATAGGCGTGCGGAGTTTTGGGTGGGCGGATATGATAAGCTGTACCTTGCCTGGGAGCCCCAAATTTCAGCCTGGATTTAACACTCCTGATGTATGGGAGGAGCATCATCACCTTGCCCGTGTTGTGTGCCAATTTCTCGCGAAACGCTCTTCCGGTGTACCTATTGACGTTCGTATACGAAAAGGGCGCAATAGCGATTGTGGCGCAGCGGACCATCTCACCTTCAATGAGTCAAACATATGCCACCCTCGACGAGATTAAAAAGCGAAGTTGTTCTCACACGAGAAATTCCTTATCATATTAGTTTTTTTACAATTTCCCCATATTGCGTCGTCTCTTCCTCAAGTCAACATAATCTCCATCCCGCACTTCAGAACACGATGGCTCTATTAGTTTTCCTACATTGTTAATAGGGCTTCCGCACCTTTCAACGTGGAACAGACTCTTAAAATGGCTTAACAAGCGATTGTGGCGCTCTCTCTTCGAGTGCCAACAAATTTTTCGTGAGGGCGGACGACGAGCAGCTACACTGCACCATCCTAACGATACCAACAGAACGGTGTAGGGTACAGGCGAATGACTCGGTCAACTGCGTGCATATAACTCATGTTCACGATGTATTAAAGCATTCTAGACAAGCTTAGTGTGCCGATTCGGTACCGAGGTGGGTCTGGTTATGCATATAAAATTTTCTGGTAAAGGGAAATTAAAGTTTGGCCGCCTGTATTGAAAAAGGTACGTACGCTCTCTGCTTCTCTCTCTCTCCATTGAAACTGTGCCTGATATTTCGCCCAGGTGGTGAATATTAGACCGCTTGAGGCACTCGAACAATAGAGGCTATCACGTGAGAGCGGTATTCACCCTGGTCTGCTTGCCGCCCATTGTGCAGTACGGTCACTCACGACAATAACAGTGATCGTATTGTGTAGAGTAACTTTTAACGCCTTCGATCTCTATCACGACCAACAGGAGATTCTCCAACACTGTGTCGAATAGCCTCAAATCTACCCATTAGTAGTACACTCAGCATCAGGATTGCTCAGTGTAATCCTCGTTCGAATCGATCAAAAACTCAGTCGACGACACAAACACCCAGACCCTCTCTCCCTCCAAAACACTTCCCAGCGACAATGACCACCCCGCAACAAACCCTCTTCGCAACCCTCCCCGCCGAGCTCCGCAACGAAATCTACTCCTACCTCTGCACCAGCTCCTCATCCTCCTCCCAGCATCCAAGCACCACCGCCCTCCCCCTCACCACAAAAACCTACAACCTCCCGCACACAACCCTGACCCTAACCCCAACGCACACGGGCTCCACCTCCCTGCTCGCCCTATCCAAACACAACGTCCTCGAAGCTGCAGAATACCACGCCTACCTGCTCACCCACGGCATCTCGGTCCTCGTAGCCATCGACTTCCACGGGCACGTATCGACGTTTGACGCGCGGCACTGGGCAGACCGCACGAGCGCCTCGCTGCGCAAACTCGTTAAGAAGTACAGATGGTTGGCGAACGCGCGGGTGTGGGATGTCAGGATCGTGTGGAATCCGCCGGCGTTTGCGGCGCAGCATGGGCCGTGGGGACGGAGTGGCGAGATTGCGAGGGCGCTGGTGGAGACGGTTGGCGGGTTTGTGCGAGGCGTGAGTGTGGGGAAGAGGAGTGTGGATTTTAGGGCTAGGTGGTGTTTGCCGAGGTATGTGGCGTCGCTGAATGTGGTGATTCAGGGCTATTTGGGGATCGAGGGGTTCTTGCGGCCGGTGGGTGATGGTGGGGGTGTGCAGGAAAGAGAGGTTGTTGTTCTTGGGTTGGAGGAGCAGGATGGGAGGTTCTCCCTTGAGCGCATGAAACCGGGGCTGCTACGCGCGAGTTTGGGGTCGAGGGTCGAGGGAGAGTTGTTGAGTGTTGTGAATGAGAGGGCGCTATGGAGGGACGATGTTGCTGGTGGAACGCTGCTGATGAGGACTGTTGTGGAGGGTGGGAAGGTTGCGTGGGAAGAGCCTGATTGTAAGGAGGAAGATGGTCAGACGCCATTGGGCTTGAGCGTTTTGCGGAACGAGTATCTTCAAGGCAGGGACGCTTGGCTTGCCAGAAGTTGAATAAGTGGGTACTTGACACTGGAGCTTTGCGCCAGGACATGAAGTCATAAAATGACGTTCACGAATTCCAACCTACCATACTTCCGCTATGATATTCGTTGATCTATACTCTTTCTACGCAGAACGCTACCGTACCAGCACCCTAACCCCTTTACTCCCTTCGTACGGTACCGGATTAAACCAGTCCATCTCCACTTGTACATCTCTCTCCGTCGTTTCATACAATTCCATCTCCAAACCCTCATTTCCCTCTTCTCCATCGAACCCAATACCATCCCCAAAGATCGCCACAATCCCCAATACGATCTCTACAAATGCCAGCTCCCTACCCACACAAGCGCGACTCCCCTTCCCAAACGGCGCAAGATATTTCCTTCTCTCCCTCCTCTCCTCCTCACTCCCGCCTTCCGGCAACCACCTCTCAGGCAGAAACGAATCAGAACAGGGGAAGATATTCGGGTCGAGATGTACGTCCATCTGTGTCATGCTGACCGGCGTTCCGGGTGGTATGTCCCAATCTCCGAATCGGAGCGACGAGTCTGGTAATATACGGGGTAAGCGATGTGCTGTTCCATGGGATAGGCGTAAGCCTTCGTCTATGACAGCGTTGAGGTAGGGAAGCTTTGCTAGGTCGGTGTAGCTGGGCCTCAGGTTCGAAGCCTCACTTTTGGGTAACGATTTGAGCTCAGACCGGAGGCGCTCTAGTACGTGCGCGTTGGATAGGACGTGGAAACAGGTGACGGATAGCGTCCAAGCTGTTGTAACGGTGCCCGCGCCGAGCAAAGTCAGGGCTTCGTCGAGCAGGCGGGGCGTTAATTTTTCGGCGTCTGGGAGATGAGAAGTTGATAGGAGAGCTGAGAGAAGCGTTGTTCGTCGCATTTTGTGGTCTTCTTGACCAGGTCCGTCACTGGATTTCTGTTTCATCGTTGTCTCGGCGCTTTGACTCTGTTTTGCATGGTCGATTGCTTCCACGATGTCATCCTGTAGCGCAAACAGCCTCCTCGTAAGCGGATGTACCCAAGATACCATCCTCCGAGGTACAACTTCAAGCAGCTGGTACAGCCACGGAAACTGCTTCATCAAATGCGTGCTTCGACTCAACTCCATCATGAACACATGCCACTCTGGATGAAACTGCTCTTTGTCCAAGAACCCGTACTCTTGCCCGAAAGCTAGACTGCCAATGATATCGGCCGTAAGTGCTGTAAATGCGTCAACGAGATTGACAGGTCTGCCGGTTCCCCGATGTTCCTGTAGACGTGATAGTAATTTGTCGACGTGTCTGCTGATGTCGGGTTGAAGAGCCACCATATTCTGACGCGAGAAGAACGGATTGAGTGCCGCTCGTCGCATGTGATGCACATCATGGTCTGCTGTGCCTACTGCCGCGAATGTGGTGCCAAACATCCTCGCAGACCATGGCCATTTGTTGGTCTTGCGGACGGAGGGTCCGACGTAGAGGTTGTTGTAAAAGGTCGCATCTGAGATATGAAGCTCATAAGGGTTGATACGAACGACGGGTCCTTACATGATTAGTCTCATGGAATTCTTTAGCATTGGTTATCGACGCCGTGAACGCAGAGGTGGTTCTTCCTTGCGATATCAATCGGACTTTGCAGGCCATGACGGAATGATAAAGTATATGACATTCGGGAACATTTGACTTACCATATTTCTCATGCAACTCCCTGATCTTCCATGTGTATTTCCCTCTTTTGACAACATCATACCAAAATTCATACCAGAAAGTGAGCGCAGCCAATCGGGGGCCCGGGAACTGCGCCACAGGACTCAGGAACAAACGATGGTAGGCGCCACACACCAGATATAGAAGTGTCAGTACAATCGCAAAGACCAATACTTCCATGGCCTTCCCGGACGCGTAATAATACCGTGGGAACGTGTGCACGTGTGAACGTCAATCTGGCCGTGGATTGCACACTGAGAAGGAGAGTACAAAGGTCGGTACCCGGCTCCCGAGACTCGCCCCATTTCGGAAACCGCAAGTCATCCTGATGAATAGATGACGTTGATAATAACAAAGCCCAGTGAACAGAGGCAAAACATCCACCAAATTTGTTGAGATCTGAAACTCTTGCATGTGAATATGCGAGATCGTACACTAATTTTTAGTTCATCGATAGGCCTGCATTATTTTTGCAACAACATGGCAAACGTCGCGTGCCACACATACTGACGCAGGAAATTTACACGACGGAATTATGGTTGCATTGCTCGATCCGCCAAAGGTATATTTTCTAAGCTGTCTGTCAGCCCGTTCTCTTGTTCATAATCGCGTTAGATGTTGGAGGAGGTAACGTAACGCATGTTGAAGCGTCTCTACTCGCGGGGTATCATCTTTTTCTCTTCGCTCAATTCGACTTCTCGGTTTCCAAGACATCAATTGCGCCTCCGACGAGGTGCAGACTTCCTGTAATCAAAACCATGACTTCGTCGTTCCCATCTCTCCCCTCTTGTCCGACCCAGCCTTTGGCCACACTCCGCGCTTCGTTCAGAGCATCTTCGATCGTCTTAACCACTGTCACCGTAGCAGAGGAATCGATTTCTGACCAGGTTGCCGCTAGTGCTTTTTGCACCGATAGAGCATCAACATCATGTTGATTCGTATTCATTGACACAAGATCCGGCTTGTAGCCCGCATTGAAGGTTTGATTCGTCGTGAATATAACATGAGGAAACAATTTGCTCTCAGCAGAGCCCAATCCTGCATGAAGGGACTTGAAGAGTCCTCGGGCAAGCGCATTCGCATCGCGTGTCTGCTGGTTGAAAATGAGGATGCGGTGTATTGGCTTGGCTGAGCTCGTCCGAATCTGCTCTGCAAACCATCGGCCAGTTTCTTCGATGCTTTCAAGGGTATGGCCACCGTCTATGTGCCAGGCCACATTCTTCTCGCGCCGTACCTCGCATCTACCAGCCCATCTGACCTGCTCCAGACCGCGAATGAACTCAGATGGGAGTGCAATGTGCGGGTTCGATGTGGGATCTGGTATGGATTCATTGCCTAAAGCGCGGAGATGCGCCGCAGCTGTAGCGATCGCGACCGACGCGTTCACTTTCTGGAAAGACGCCGAAAGGCCGAGTTTCACCTCGTCGTTGGCCAAGGCTGGATGAACACCAACAACATGAAGCTGAGTACCGCGCTCAGTGGCTCGCTCTCGCAGCACGTCAAGAGCCTCCTTCTTTTGTGGCGCCGAGAACGCCACGGTACCCGGTTTGAAGATACCGCCTTTGTGCCACGCTATCTTCGGAAGTGTATCGCCCAGCATAGAGACATGGTCGATGCCCAGGCTCGTGACGGCAGCCACGGTGGGTTGAGTCAGGATGTTGGTGCTGTCGTATTCACCGCCAATGCCACATTCAATGACAGCTGAATCCACCCCTTCCTCAATATAGGCATGCAGCGCCATCAGTGTCAGATAGCGAAAGTAGACGGGTTTCGGCGGTGGGTCCTCAGGCGCGTCCGACATGCTCTCCGCAGCTTCGAGTCTATCCCACACATCAAAAAAGTATTTCGCGAACATGTCTTCGGATATGGGCTCATTGTTGATCTGGATGCGTTCTCGCACGAAGCGGAGGTGAGGTGAGGTGTAGAGGCCAATCTTGGTAGGCACGTTCTGTGACGAAGTCCCCGTGGGAATGTACTGTGAGAGAATCGAGGAGATCATTGCGCTCGTTGAGCCCTTTCCTTTGCTCCCCGCGATGTGTATTAGCTTCAGCCGATTGAAGTCGGCGGGCTATGCATGAGCGGTCAGTCGGATGCGACAGGTGAAGCACTGGGGAACCGCACACCTCATATCCTATCTTGCGAGTCCACTCGATCATCTCCGCTATCGCCGTCAGATTCTTGTTGCCCCCGGATTTGCGAATGGCATCGACAATCGCAAAGTTCGATTGTAGCGTATTGAGCGCTGCGACCGCCGCCTGACCGCAAGTCAAACGAATGCTTGGAGTCAACATTTGGATGCCGGCTTACCGCATAGTCGCGTTTCTCCATTGTTGTAGTCGTGCTATGACTGTACGAGCGAGCAATTGAGTATGCGCGCCATCCACCCAGGCGTCTCTGGATCACGAACATGAGCGCATGGCCAGAGTATTGTCGGTCAGCGACGAGTGAATCTTTTGCGAAAAAGTCGCCGACGATATCCGGCCTACGACATCGAGTCCCGGTGACGCAAGCGCACGGGCCTAAACACCATGTATCTTGAAAGCAATCATTTTGCCTACGTGAATCACTAGACCTTCAGCAGCTGCCTCCGTTCTTTGCATTCCTCTGGAGAGATCGCGCTATCACCATGCTCTCTCTGAACTAGCTATCGCAGGCGAAGTCAGAATACTGAAGACAGGATTTACCCTCAACGAGTAGGCTCCAGTGCCCATATTCCAACAGGAGCACTTGAGAAGAATCGATCGCTAACGTTTTTTGCTTACATTATTCATTCAAGCTTTCGTTGCCGCTTTCGCCATTGTTAGTCTAGGTCGCTTTTTGAAAGCACATAGGCACATATCCCATACGCAGGCAACGCCGAGTCATTCCATGTCATCCGGCGACCATGCCCTTGTCATGCCCAGGCACGGGAACCCTGTGCTGACATGCCTCATCCTTGCGCCCGTCCCGTACCCGCAGCCCGCCTTAGTCTTACTCTGCACCCACATGGACATATCATCATGTATCATCCTGCAATTCATCGTTCACTCAAAGTTCGACACGCCGAAACCCCGAGAATCTTCACGTCACGTTCATTTGAAGACCTCCAGGTACAGTCGCAATCTCCGCCAGACTAAGCGAGATAAGATAGCGCGATAGGGAAATGCATCGTGCGGAGTGGCATACGGAAGCGGCATAGGCAAGGCGCCTTGGCGCTCGTACCTACCGTTCCTCAATCTTAGCATCTTGGGTGGGTGATCGTGCGAGAAGCTCTTAGAATTGCGCATTCAGGGGGATGGGCAAGGATATTCATTGCTCTTTTCAAACCTTCTCCAGGCGTACCGGTTTCCGGATACGTCGGCCCCTAAGTTGCACTGTGGCAGCTGTACACGATGAACGTCGGTCACTTGTTTGGAGAAATTGAGGCAGAGAATTGGAGCCGGTAATACCGGTATGAAGTCTCAATTGTTACTTCGTGGGTATTATAGATCGC
Source organism: Lophiostoma macrostomum CBS 122681 (assembly GCA_010405375.1). Classification (NCBI taxonomy): domain Eukaryota; kingdom Fungi; phylum Ascomycota; class Dothideomycetes; order Pleosporales; family Lophiostomataceae; genus Lophiostoma; species Lophiostoma macrostomum. The sequence goes on along the minus strand of MU004333.1, from coordinate 169,336 downwards.
CCCTGACCTTCCTTCCTCCAGTGGCCAGATATGACGAACGAAGGTCGACTGGCGGAAGTTTGATATCGCAACATATGAGAAGTGGAAATACAACGCCGTCTAGCGATGCTGGCCTGCTGTCTTGCCTTTCAACGCCTTTAAGAAAGGAAAAAAAAGATTAGTAAACGCCGTGAACGCCCCTAAGATGCCCTGGCCATGCTGTAAAGAAAATGGTACGGGGTATCGATGGACATGGAGAGCGCCAATGGGTGGGTGAAAGGAAGTGTCTGCGTCGTGACAATTGCAAAAGATAAGGTTCGATCGTGCCGCAAAGAGGGCGCTCGCCAGGTGCCGATGGCTGCGCATAATATCGAATCGAGCGAAGCAACGCGGTCCGTCTTTAGGGCTTACTGCGATCCTTCCGGTCTCCACGCATCCGCATGACCCCTCTTGTCCCAGAATTCTTCGAACCACCCGCCGCATTTGTTGGCGACCCAGCATCCGGCAAAGTGCACGAGGAGATCGCCATCGCGGTAGCCCATGTTGTCGCCACCCTGTACATATGCGTTGAACTTTCTTTGGGGGTAAATGCCGACATGATTCCGTACAAGTGGGTGTTCTAGCATGAGATGCTTGATCGCATCTTGCTCAGCGCCGACGTGGTCTTTGCCCATGAGCATAGTGTAATCCGTCATCATCTCAAGGAGCCATCTCGTGAAGGCGGTACGGCGGAAGAAGGTGCTACCAGTATTGACACTTTGGTGGTCTTGTGTGATGAGTACATCGATGTCTTCGACGCGAAACTTCTTAGGTGTGAAGATGTTGGTCGGGTTCTTCTTCAGCTGCCCGTCGAGGATGGGTGTTCCCCGCATGAGGCCCTGCTGTATAGCTGCTGGCGAGAGAATCTGATTGGCGAGGTCGTAGTCGGGGCTCATGATGATGATGTCTGTGTCGATGAGCCAAACCCATTCGGCATTGGGATGAAGATGGAACGCTTCGGCGACGGCCGGAATCTTGGACCACGTCTGCAGAAACCCGCGTTAGCATTCGTTGCACAGGTGAACCGGGCAACATGTCGTGACTAAGACTTACCCTATGTGCCTCTCCAATATCGTAACGGCTTGTGTTCAACCAAAGGTTCGTGTATCCATGCTTGTCACAGTACTGTTGGCGGTCCTCCAGCACCCGCCCCAGAACGTTAGGAATCGCGCTGTTGTGTCCTCCACCGTCACTCGCCGTCAGGACAACTACATCTCGGTTTCGCGGGGTCTTCGCATAGCCTTTCCAACCTTTCGCTTGGGGTGGGACGTCGAAGTTCCATTCGGGTTGGAATTTGAAGTATCCAGGCTGCGGGGTCGTGTTATCTATCTCGACAGGGGCAAGGAACTCTGCCGGACCGTAGTTGCGGTAATAGTCCATCGGCACATCGCCATAGAATTTGAAGACGACGACAAGAATAGTAACAGCGGAGATGGCTAGAATTATGGTCCTGTATCCTGGATTAGCAACTGAGGGTTGCAGAGACGCGGGTCGTGAAAGAAAGAGTGGGCTGCGAACGGGTAGACACTTACCTTCGAGGGATCAACTGAAACGCTTGCATTTTGTTGGAAAAGCCGTTGTCGCCCAGAACCTTGAAATTAGGTAGATGTCGAAGCATCAGAAACGAGTGGAAGATTGAATGTTATTGTAAGGTCAGACAAAATGAGCCAGGAGAGGGTGCATGATACGAAATCTTGGAAACGTCCGAAGGGGGGCGCGAACATTTCTAGTCTACGGCTGAGAACGAATCTGCAGCTATCAGGACACGGCTTGGCCCTGGCAACCAGTCCGATTAGCGCCGATCCCATCTGAAAGCGAGTGTCCTTTCGTTTACGGATGCTGGATGCGCTGACTGAGCTTTCAATTGGATGGCTTTGTTCAACTGTTGCATTCCATGCCCAGCCTTTCTTTCACGCCTCAGCGCCCACCGTCAGCCACGGCCGCTCCGCACAACGCCTGAAAGCGGACACGAGGACACGCTCAAAGTCCACAATTTTACTCAACTACGTGAGTTGAGACTTTGAACCGTGTTTGAGAACTAGGCAAGTATTGCTCATCGTTGAAGTCGCATTTGTTGAGATCTCTGAACTCTGGATGGCAGCCATCGCAAACCACGTCAGTCAGAAAGGCCACAGTTGCGCAAACATGCAAAAGAGTGCCGCAAAAGCGAAACGAACGTTTGAGGCGCTGGGAGGGCACAGTCGTATGACCGCAGAGTCGATGAGTAAGTCGCAATTGTACTGGCAAGTGATTACTCGTTTGTGGCGACGCGTGCCCCAGACTTACTACACCATGCAAAGTCAAGGTTTGAATCTTCTCGTGGGCTTGACAAAGGCATGTCTCGCGGCAGGCTTCCTGGTGGCGTCTTCGTATCACTCTGTCACCTCACCAAGCTCCCAGTCTATGGAGCGACCAGCGACCAGAGGTTGGCGGCTAGAGAGGGAACGTAACATTGCACTTTGCCTGCTGCCTGCAAGCTGTACAGACAGGTGGATGGCGATGGCGCATTGCAGGGGTTCAGCTTTGGAAATGTCAAGCGTTTTTATTTTTGGAGTTCGCGACCGAGTTCTGGACAGGTCCGACAGGGCAGGTTCAGCCCTAAGTGGGGACGCGGCGACGAGCTGCTGATTGGCGACGCCGGGCGGTCTTCCGCTCCGCTGTATCCGGCGTGGTGTTACGGCGGGGTCGTCGGTGTGATGTTGCGAGACAGTTGTACATAGCAACGCAACATGTGCCGTCTCCTCGGTCTGTCGATGATGTCCTGATCTTCGAGAATGGTCTCAGCCACGAAACTTCAAAGAAGTGCTGTTGACGATTCACGAGGCAGCGCATTAATTGATTCCGATGTCGTCGGGGGCCGGAGGCTTCCAAAGCAAAGCATCGTAGTACACCTTTTTCTTGACATACCCTCCTTGCGCCATTATGCCAGCTCCTGCAACCAGATTGAGCCTTGGGAAAGCCGTCACGCTGGTTAGATTCCTGAGATGCTGGAGCAAGTGGGATGTTCCTGAAGGCACGCCAGCGACACCACACTTCGCCAGGCAACGCTTGCACACCGTGGTACGTGCCCCCATTATGCCTCTCGGAGCCGGCGGAATTTGTACCATCGTCCGAGTGTGGGTGCGAAGTTTGAGATTGATAAGTCGAGGTCCATGAACAAGCCTTGGGCCGGAGAAGCCTTTTGGCTAAGTAAAGTCGAAAAGGTACCCGTGTGCTAAAGTGCGAGGACGAACGGTGAAGAGCTGCGGTTGAGGAAGGAGCGTCTCAACGCAGGCACGACCTCACATCTTAATGTTGAGATTGTGGGGTTAGGTGCGGGCGTCTCGCACGAGTCTCTTACAACATGCGGCTTTAGCTCAGTAGTCTTGCGATGCCTGCGTGGAAAGATCTCATGTTGACGGCGACGATATGCAAAGCTAGATTCTGACTACCTAGCAATGTCGACCTGTGTATTACGAGACAAAAGCCACGCTTCTGGGACTAAGTCGTCCCGTGCTGTCGTCAGAGAGAAACCGAGAACAACCGAAAGATTACTCTTACTTCCTGCCAGTGCACTAGCACTGGAGAGAGGGGTGTTAAAACCCCTGAAAGCAAAATGTGTCTTTACATCAGGTTTCACGGTGGATACAAGTACTTTTGCCGATCTTGACGCATAAGCGTTCCCTTGACCCGCATCCAAATACCCCAGTCTAGTCGAATGCGCGCCAAGTGCAAGCAATCTTCTCTCTACCTCGCTCAAGCGTCAGGCAGGTTGTCCGTAGACAGATGAATATATATTGACGAACTATGAACACAGAAAGGGTAACTTATCTACAGTGTCTTTTTCGCGCTCTTCCTCTAATCCTTATCTACATTGTTCTATCTGCATTGCTCATGATCCCGCGCTCACTGTCCTTGTAACGGTCGTCGTCTTCGTCACTTGCGAGGTAGTCGTGGCCGTAGTAGTCGTCGTAGTAGCGCCCGGCGCAGAGGTTATGAGACAAGAACAGGCAGAGGACAAAGCCGGGGTACCGCCTGGGAGGTTGAGCGAGATGTTGACCTGACGCTTCCTAACCGGAAGTTCCACAGGGCATTCGACATCATAGAAGGTGTATGGAGACATAGGATTGTAGTTCGTGTTGTCGGCCCTAAGTTGAGTGCAAATGTCAGCGCAAATGCATAAATCATCGGAGGGAAATGAGCATGCACATACGCTTTCACATCAAAGAGCATGCAGTTGGCCTCGCCATAGCCGAAGCTCTTGCATTTGGTGTCTGCTTTGCAGGCCGCACTGCAAGCTGCGAAGGTATTCTTGGTGCCAGTTGAGTCGAAGTAGTACGCGGCCGTGCTCTTTGTATACCCGACGATACCACAGCCGGCTGTGGAAGAACTAAGTCGATTAGCAGAGAGGTAAAAAGAACGGCTTCAAAGAAGTCTTACGGTGCTGGAGAAGACGAAGATGGTATCACTGAGGAAGGAGGAACGATGGTAGACGATGGCGGAATGACGGTAGATGGAGGCGGGATGACTGTCGACGTAGGCGGGATAATTGTTGATGAAGGTGGTGCTACTGGTGTCGAGGTGGGTGGCTAGTGAAGCAAGTTAGCAAAGAAAATCGCCCAGTGTCTTGGAGTGCCCACTGCCCACCTTTGGTGTCGACGTTGGTGGTCTAGGGGTAGAACTTGGCACTGACGGCGGGGACAAAGTTGTGACGACAGTTGCACTCTTTGTTGTAGTGACTATGGAAATGAGAGTAGCCGTTAAAGTGGCGGTGCCTCCTCGCAGGATGCTACTACAGAACATAGACGCCTCAGCGGTGTGTCCAACGAAAGCGTCGAGGCCGCATTTGGATACTGGACAAACGTCAGCCTCGTAATCTCCAAGAAGAGCGCTTCTCACCACGGTCACCGGGATCATTGGGAAAGAGGGTGACTGTTTGCGTAGGATTGCCAATGGAAAACCAAGGCGGCGAAGCTTGCGCGTTTCGCGGGTGGAATGGGGAAGCTATACCATCACCTCCACCGCCCGGGTTGCTTGGACGACTCGTTGGTCGACCACCAAACTGTCTTTCATTGATCACGGCACCATTGATGCCGGTCGTAAGTCCTGCGATTACAAGAAGCGTGACCTTCATCTTGACCTGTCGCAGGGGATAGTTAAATCTGGTCGAGAAGCACAATACTCGAAGATTATGACGGAAGTGCCACGCTACTTATAACTCTCAATCGCGGCTCAAGTCGAACGACAGGGAAGGACAAGCGGGAGTACAGCTCGGGAAAGTAACATTTTTCATTTGTGAATAGATGAGAACTGACTATTCGGGTCGATCGATAGTCCAGAGCTCTAGTCTTGGGCTAGAACACCGCGTGCTCAAGTTCCTAGGCAATATTAACATGAACGGAGCTCAAACTTTCCCAAAGCCATCGTTGTCATCGGCCCTGCAGTAGCCTCGTTGCCCCAAAGCGTGCGTTGTGCGCTTACAACCAGGCAATTGGTGGCACCGATACCGCGGACGTGCACTGGGATTTGAATTAACCGTGCAAACATCGACCATAGAAATAGATGGATACGTCCATGCAAATATAACCAGAGTGAGGATAATTAGGCTTGCTCGGCTAGATGCTTCAACACCCTTGTCCACCAACCCGGCAGTTCGCGTGTTGATCGATATTGCAATATACCAATGGCTGTAGATCTAAAAATATGGTTAGATATGCTTCACCCCAGGATTCGCGTTGCTGCGTGAAAGATGGTGGTCAAGCTTGTGATGGCGCCTGAATTGACTGGAGTGGGCTCGAGAACGAAGATGCCGTTGCTAGTAGGAGACACGCTATCTGAGGATTGTTTGAGCCCTCTCAATATGCCCAGCAAAACCTGGGTCGCTTCTGCAGAGGTAATTGAATTATGCGAGTCAATGCTAGGGGTCTATAGGGCTTACGTCGGCGTCCTTGCGTATGATCCGAGCTGCTCGCGAAGATATTATCGTTGCTTTCCCCTGGAGTCACCGCAACATCCTTCTCTGGTCACCCTGACTGGGAGTGTAACGCCGAAAGAACTGTTACTGCCTCCTAATTGTAAATACTATACGCTTAGTATCATCGGAGTGGAACCTTAGGTGGCTGGTTGAAAGTGGTCGCAAACTGGCGTCGACTCGAAAGGAGACTCCGGTGTCTTCTCCGATCTCTTTCCACATCTTTTGCAAGCTTTCCACGTTATGTCGGTACATCTTTCCGGTACCACCGTTACCATACTCATGTTCCAATGCGTCGACGGATCCTACTTGACGGCCCACGATCATTGAGCCCTTCTCTGGTCGCAGCAAAGCAGCTACAGCTTTCGAAGCTTTGACCTGGTCTTCGTACCCCCACAAGTGGAAGAATGATCCTGTATATATGATATCGAAATGACCACTGAGATCAGCTAGTTGGGAGGTCGGGTCGAAGATATCGGCAAGTAGGAACTTGGTGCGTAGCGTATCCTGGTCTCTGAAAAGTTTGTAACCAAGCGAAATATACTCGCTTCTTAGGTCGCATCCGTAGATGTTCTCGGAAGGTGCGCCATCAGCAGCAAGCTGACGGATTTCCTGCCCAAAGCAGCAGGCCATATCTAGCAATTGCTGGCCCTGGGAAAGGCGTTGAAGGATCTATGTATGCGCAACTCAAGGTCAGTGACTGGTTATCTCTTTAGAGTAAGAATAAGTGCAGTGGTGTTTGTAGAAAACCCCAGCAAATGCAACCCGAGTGGTCAATTTAGATAAAAGGCTTTAGACCACTTCTAGTGGAGTGTTCTTACCTCGGGATATTCCGCTGTGGTGTTGAGGCTAAGATCTACGAATCTGAATTGTCCGATACATGGGTACGGGAACACGTTCCAGGCTTCGTCCCGGATCTTCAACACATGGCTTTCCACATCCTCAGGTGGTATCCGACTGTATGTCTCTAACAGTCTGCGAGCCTCTGGGCCGATCTGGCCTTCATTGGGGAGCTTGTCGAACCAAGCCACGTTGCCGTCATCTGTTACTGCGCTCATAATGGCTGGAGGTTTCAGATATCCTGGCGAGTGGAACGAATGCAAGTAACGCTCGATTATAGTAACTGCCGATTTTGACTGTTGGCTTTGATCGTACAATGTGGCCACGACTACCACAGCGGTATATAGCTGTCGTTGTTGCACAGTGGGGATAACGCTACTTTAACATCCATATGACGTCATCGAACCTTCTGTTGACGCGATCCAGTCAATACGCAATCCCTATTGAATCATCTGAGAATCTAGATAATGAAGATACTCTTCACATCATACCTTTATTGGGACGGTGTCTCCCAGCGGTGAGGGGTCAAGTACATATGTATTACTGCGTGGACTGGGCTCACCATTCTCGGGCTAGAACGAGCACCAGAAGCTTACACAGGATGCCAGAGGTTTTACTCGCTGATCATAACAGGAATCAATGTACTCAGGCACGTGCTAGATACTGCTGCCAGCCCTCAGTGCTGGTGTACGGGGAAGCGGGCGGGGTAGCCACAAGGCACTCGTGCTTCTTGTCGTAGGCGGTTCCATTGTTTAAAACACATGATATAGTCGAGTAGACGGGTATCTTCCCCTGTGATCGGTTGGTTAGCTTCGCCCCAACCCTAGGAACTAGCGAGCGAGCTGACCTCGAGTGATGGTGCGGATCATGTGACGGCGTGTTAGCGCGTTCACCTGGGCACGTATTGACGCGTACCTGGGAAGGTGCTACTAGCCTTGTACCGCCCCACCCGCGCACTGTGAGCTCTTTAGCAGCACACAACCACAACAAACATCTGAGCCGGCAGCATGGGAACTCGAGGCCTGTATGTCTTTCGATGGCGAGGCAGATACTATGTCTATCATAACCAGTGGTAAGAATGCCTCGTCTAACACGTACTGCTGCTTGGCTGCTCGCTAACGAAGCACAGGGACTCATATCCAAGAGGGCTCGGGAATACGCTCGTATCCATGGTTCCGAGCGACGCGCAAGAACATCGAAGCTGGCTTGAAGCAAAGCGAAGAGAATACAGTTCCATCGAAGATAAGCTAGCGCCATTATATGCACTCTCCTGGAGCCAAGCAGAGAACGTAAAGACAACACCCATAGCAGCGACTGGTGTGGAGTGGCTTCATGGGTAATATTCCGCAACACTAAAACCACCTTCGACATCGCATCGGGTCCAGCAACCCTCGGCACTAGCATGAAGCTCGCCAAGAAACTTGTCTGGTCTCTTCCTCCGTAACTCTACTGACTTTGCAATGTGGATCACAGTCTACCCTCATACAAACAACCTTCGCGTGATGATCTGTCTGTAGAATACGTCTACATCATCGACCTAGACAGGGAAGTCTTCACAGTCAACGAGCTTCAACACATTCCGTTAGCCAACCTACCACGCGATTTGGACTGTATCGGCGATAGCAAGCTGCTTTCGGGTGCGTTTGACGATAGCAAACCCCCAGAGGAACGATGCAAAGACACTGCCACGATTGCACCGAACGCCCAAACACCGGGTACCATCGAACTTGACCCTCAGGCTGAGTATACACGGCTGAAACCGCGTATGATAGAGCCAAAACGAACGTCAGTCCTCAACAGAAAACCATCATTCGTTGTCTGCGAAGAAATATTCACTGTCATGTTACGTTGGGCCACTCACCGAGCGACCGTTTGGCAAGCTCAATGCGCAGGTGATGCGTCCGACTTTCTGTTTCGAGAAGTTGCATTCGTCTTAGTTTCTCTCGCTTCTTGTTCCACTGAATCACTCCGATTTGGATACCGATCTCATGTCACAGAACAATCACCCGAAGCTCTTTTCGCTACGTTGCGCCTCACTTGTTCCGAGCCCGAGATCCAGCCTGTGTTTGCTTCTGAGGTAAGGATATTCCACTACAAGCCGCTTAAGGCCTATATCCTTGAAACATTACCCAGGTAGCGTTACAAAAGGTAGCCTGAAGGTGCCAGTGCAGCTATCTCTATCTGAAGGAATATTACTGACCTTGTACTTCGCTATTTGTAGCTGGCCGCAGGCTTCCACCTACAAGGACAACAAGCTGGCAAGTAACCCCAACGTGAAAAACCCCTATTGGCAGACCTGCATCTCGCAACATACTCAACACTTCAACAATTTCTCATATTTCCTTCATTCCGTTCTGAACATCTTCCGCTAATTCGTACCTTTACTCCACAGGAACCGCACCACACGCAAGCTCATACTGGCTGCACGATGTACTTGTATACCTCTGCTGTGAACTGATACACCATGAAAGCTACATCAAGGCCATCGTGAATACTGTGCGAATCGGTCGCGCTGAGGGGCAGACTCGATTCCATGCAATCACGACTTCGATCGCACATGCGATTCTAATACGGGTAACGGAAGATGGGGTGTGGCACAGTAAACGCCTGAACTTTGCTCCCAAAGAACATCCTTATTGGGTGCGATCTGACTCGGACAACGATACGGAAGAGAAGGAGACTGCTAGTGTGAGTTGTCCAGGGGAAGATGTTCCATTCATCGAGCAGCCACAGCCTATCACCTTAGCGGCCATCTCGGAAAGCCCAAAATCTGGCCCAGAGGCACCTTGTGCTGTCAGATCTGGGAAACTAGCCATTTCTGCCTGGGTGGACGATGAAGACGAGGCCTGTAGCTTTGCTGCTATCGCGCATTTGTTCGAAGCCGCGATATTACAAAAGTATGTGATCTGGACTTGGAAGATATCCCCTCGTGCTATTCTTAGTAAAGTTCGGGACTGATTTTACATTTACAGGTTACGGCCATCGTCTTCACATTCGCATGGCGTGTTCCCGAACGAAATATATGAACTGATTATCTCCTATGCGGACGAAGCGACGAGGAAGTCATGCCTCTTAGTATCTCGGGCGTTTCGAGAATATGCTTCTGAAGTATTGGGCTTCTCAGATCGTGTAGTCTTCGAGCGTGACAGTCGTAAGAGCGGACTAAGGCTTCGGGACATCATAACAGGCAACACAGGATCTCTTAAGTTCCATTGTCGATGGGCGGAGCGTGAATGCTGCTCCGATTGGCTTCCCGTCATTGATTCCAAGCAGGGCACTGCCAGCATCATTCCGTCCATGTTCATCTGTAATACCACTGCTCTGGAGCTGGTAGAAGGCAATGAGGGAGAGAGCCATGAGGACTATGGGGACTATGAGGAACACGATGAGGAGGACTACGAGCAAGACTATGCGGAGGACTATGCGGAGACGTATGAGTATGACTACGAGGCTGCTGATGAGGAGACCCATGAAGAGATGGACGAGGATAACTTGAGCAAAGATGGGAATACAAGTGAAATCTATGGAGGCGAGAGGGACGGTGATAGCGGACTTAGCTCGGCGCCTGGAGAAAACCTGCCAACACACTCGTTTCTCGATCCGGAAGAAGTCTACAAAGCCTGGGAGAAACATAAGTACGAGATACACCGTACTGATGAGAGGACCGCTACTTTCGACTACGAGCTCCTCGAACGGTTACTACCGTCACAAAATGTCATTGCTGCATCAGCTGATGTTGCTACTCTGTACTTGATAGTCTTCTTCAACAAACTCAGAATCTTCGGTTGCTCGATGAACGAAGTCAATACCGGCGCTCCTATGTTTCGGGAAAGGAAAATGTGCGAGATTCCGAAACTGCCTATCAACACTTTTTCACTGCTACCATGCCGCCGCGACACGACATACGCTTTGCTATGGTCAAAGCAACCTAAGGAGGACACGCCCGCAGGTTGGCAATCTGCGATGCAAGAAGCGATCGCAAGAGCCTCCGAGGAATACAGGAAGTCTTGTTACATCGCTTGGCTGAAAGGTCATGACTGCAAGTAGGTTCCGCATTCTTCCTTTTATACCGGGTATCTATGTGGCTGTAACACGATACTAATTCTATCATAGGAATATGGATTTCGCCATTGTGGTTGTCATCGGCTTGAGGTTGAAAATTCTACACCGCGCAACCTTCCCGGACATCCCTAGGATTGACGATTGCCCAAGGATCCGCGAGAGGGTGAAAAACAGCCACATTCCCCATTGGCAGTACGTTCGCCAGGGTAGAATGGGTGATTTCGTTTTGTGGGATAACTTCGGCATCCACTACGAAGATGGCCACATTGATGGTTGGGTGGCAGTCAATGAGATGAAAGAGGGCAACGCAGAGGGAGTTCTTGATACCATGGACCCAGCCCATCGGCCAGTCATTGGTAACGTTTTCCGTTGGATCGTGGACTTGGCATCACAGCATGGCGAGGCTCACAAAGAGCGGCTTGCCGACATCCCCTTTCGTTGATAATAATAACGGCAGGGAATTTGGGTTGCGGGACTCGTACTATACTACTAGTAACAGTTGTGCAAGGACATAAAGGGATCACCCAAAAATTGGCCAATTGCGTCAGGACATGATCGGCGTCTATGGCGAAGGTCAACTATCAGAGCAAAGAAAATACGCTTGCATTGCGTACGGCTAGGGACCAAAGCATTCCGAGCTAGGCAGTTCAATACCATAGCTCGAACAATCATCATACGTGCTCAGTTAATAGACCCTCCACAAACTTAGAACTCATGGAATGTCCGCATTAGGCCCTAAGATGACGTTTCCTTTTGTTGAGGGGTAAGGGTCAAGATCTAAACAGCACATTGGTACCTAGCTGCCTGGTCAGCGGCAATCCTCGCGCCCGAGATGTTTGGGACCACTTTTGGCCACTTTCTATGTGTCAATAGACCCCAATACCGCAAGATATTCGAAATTCATGCCGGAGATGCTACTAAACCCTGAATTGAAAGCGGATCCAACCTGATTTTTTCCAATCAGGGCGGCAAATGAATGCACATCAAAGAACCATGTTACACTCACCATGCAAGTGCAACCGAAAATTCCGACCCAAGCATGCATGCGAGCTCCCGTTTCCCGACGGATCATACCGCCTACTAGAATAGGCAAGCGCCTGTAATAATGACGCCTCTCCGATTGGTACAACATTGAACAGCGGAAAATATCGAGCTCCAGGCGTCCTGAACTTTCATAGCGCGATGTATAGCTAGCGCGGCTTCACGAAACTGAAGCGTCGAATTACGACAAGACAATGGCCATCAATACAAAGACCATCTTTTTAGGCTGCAATTATGCTGATTCGATGATTCTGGAAGAAAAGGACGCCGCGGTAATTGTAAAGCACAGCTATCTTGCCGATGCGTCTCTGCCCGTTCCCGGCACCATCTGTCAACCAGGGTACTGGCATTACTAGGAGCCGGCCTGTCCGCATCATCAGGTCCAGCACCGACGCTCTCTGTTGCCATCTGTACACACAATTGTAGCGAGTGAAACAGCCAGAGTATCACCAGTACTCACGAGCCTTCCGCTGTGACCTTACCGTGTCCCGCAATGACACCTCAGCATTGCAGAGCGCATGACAAGGACGAAATTTGTATACAGATGTTGGACATATTAGGAACCAGAAATAGAATGATTCGACTAGTAGAACTGATGACTTTGGAACACGTTCACCTTTCGGTCTTGGAGTATAAGTTGCCTGGTCTCCTTCCAGAATTCGGTTTTGAACCTCGTAGACTTTCAAGATGTCCGAAAAGAACGCTACCTGTGCTCTGGAGCATCGAGAAAACGATTCCACAACCGATACCGAATCATACTCTCTCAAAGCAAACGAAAATAACCCCCAAGCATGGCTCACGGTCCTTGGATCCTTCCTGATCTACTATTCCTCTTATGGACTCATCAACAGCTTCGGTTTCTTCCAAGACTATTATCAGCGCACCTCGCTAGGGTCTAGCTCGCAGTCAACGATCGCTTTTGTAGGCACCATGCAGATCGCGCTGATGAACTGTCTTGCCCCTGTATCTGGAGCGTTGTGTGATTCTTTTGGTATATGGGTTTGTCTCTCATCTTGGTAACTGAGATACACGATCCTGACTTGATGAACAGTACCTGTACATCTGCGCCGGTCTCGGCACCTTTGTGTCACTCATGGCCTTATCATTGTGTACGCTGGATAGCGTTTGGAAGATCTTCCTGATTCAGGGTATCTTAATGGGGACATCAATCGGGTTTGCTGTCCAGCCTGCGCTCGCTGTGGTAGGACAACAGTTCAAGCACCGAAGAGTTCGAGCCATGGGCACCGTCACTGCAGGATGTGGATTAGGTGGCGTTTGCTTCCCGATCATGTTTACAAGGTTACTGCGTCCGCTGGGCTTTTCGTGGACTTTGAGAGTGGCAGCTTTCAAAATTGGGTAATTGATATATATTCGTCGCGGGACTATTGCGAGCTAACATCTGTAAGATTCTGTTACATCTTAGCGATCTGTATATCGACGAGTAGACGCACCAAAAGACCAGTGAAGGATGTATGCACCTCTCTGCTCGACTACAGGGGTTTCCGAGATCCCAGATATTCGACTTTGTGTCTGGGAATATTCATTGTGCAATTCGGAATTTGGGTTCCCATCTATTACATCGGTATGTCGTGCACTCACTCCCCAGAGACCTGCATATGTGTCTCATCCTTGTTAACTGCTTCATTGTAGAACCATATTGTTCGGCCATAAACCCTAATGCCTCACTCAAAGGCTACTTCCTCCCCCTCATCAACGGATGCAGCATTTTTGGCATGGTTCTGTATGTAGCCTTGCCGTATTTTGATTACAAATTGACTGATCTTGCCAGTGGTGGCGTATTAGGTGATATTATCGGACCTCTAAATCTCCTATGTCCTACGGGGTTTCTCGTTGGGTTGTTGAGTCTAATTCTATGGCTTCCCTACACGACTCTGACCCCGCTTATTCTCTTTGCTTGCCTCTTCGGTTTCTTCTCCGGTATGTTCATTGCTCTAAATTCTCCGGTCATTGCTCGAATTTCTCCAAAGGAGAAACTTGGTGCCAGAATTGGAGCCTTTTTCAGCGTTATTGCGATAGCAAGCCTTGTTGGGACGCCGATTGGAGGTGCGCTTCTTCCCAAAGGCGATGATCTAGCTAGGGAAGCCTATCGTGGTGTGATCTTGTACTCGGTGAGTTGAAATTATTTCCGGTCTCGTAGAGAAAACGATGGACTGACCATAACAGGGGGGCACAATTCTCTTTGGGGCTCTCGTTTTATTCGGGAGTAGGATCTTGCATGACAGAAACCTACGCGCAAGGTGGTGAAAGCAGCGGCGGAGACAGTTTTAAAAAGAGGTACAGAACATGTGGCGCATGTACGCGAATGAGGTAGTGCCAATGCCCTTTCTAGAAAGAAGATCATACGAGGAATAGGTATGATGAGTTTTGCGGGGCCACAAAGGTCATAGAGATAGTCTCCTAAATGTTTCTCGAGATGACTGGACTCGAAATGTACATTACGTCGCTCGTTCTTATATGTAATCCTCAAACAATTGAATGCGGCGATATAATACTGTATGAATACGCCAGCAGCCTCTAGAACTGGAACACCGGCTGTACTAAGTGGGTCACACCCGACAGTGAATATTAAGAGTGAGAGTATCAAATCTTTGGCTAAGTATAAGCCTTTTCCAAAAGATGACAGTTCAGAGCCCCATATATGGAACGCATTGTCCAACCTAATGTGGGAAATGACATGAATTTCAATTCTAGTTGACTTGATACATACAGTGTCATCAGACCCGCCTTGCTCAATGTGCAAGCCATTCCCTGTTCACGTTACAACCACTACTGTCCTCGCCTCTTTGAGGGGTGAGTTCTGGAATGTCAGAGCTTTACTACTCTGCAGGTTCAATAGTATAGGCCGCGATATATTTCTGCCGCATTGATCAGTCTCGTGTCACTTGCACCAATATCTCTTGCGCTTGTGTCACTCCACTTACATCACTCTGCGCCGAATAGCAGGTCCCATCTCTGGTCAACGTCGCAATCGGCTCCTCTTGGCAACCCGGGTCTCCGTACAATTTCACCATATGTCCCGTCGCCTCCATGTTGTCCATCTTAACGCTGTGCCACGCATGATCACCGCCGCCACAAGGAAACATTTGGTCGTCGTGTCCGCTGAAGGTTTCTGTGGGCTCACCGTCGCAGCCGGAAGTCCAGAGTTGGAGTTCCCTGGGTGATAATCAGCCGGGTGAGAACTTTAAGAATACAGGACTAGATGTTATTGGACGATCTATTCTTTGGGCCACGATTTTCAATTGCCCAGGCAATTAATGGGGGCTATTGGTTGGATAGGCTAGGCGAGACAGAAGAGCGAAACATGGAAAATGAGGAAATTGAATAGAACATGGGGAATGAACCAAATATGGGGAATCAACGGAACATGAGAAATATACGAACCAGATGTTCCACTCGTCCTGACGTTTGGCCGGACTGACTGGTGCCGGGTGTGGTAGGATCGCGGAAGCGAAGACAGTGGTAGCAAGAAGTGCCATGACGGAGATTTTGGAAAGCATGGTAACGAAGGGGTCTCGAAGAACACTGAGTTGCAAAGATAGCGGGCGATTATGCTTGAGGTTTCGATGGTAGAGTACGCAGCTGTAGAAGCTTGTAGACTAGATAGAGGTTACGTAGAAGAGCAAAGTGGTTCTACTTATACCTCAGCGTGCTGTCTATGTAGACAAAAGTCACAAGAGTTCACGTGATTACAGCGTTGTTCTGGGCAGTCTGACGCTCCGCGGCGAGCAGAATGTTATAGGTCTCAGGTATAATCGATGGTCGGCATCTCCAGGCCGTATGGGGTGGGTCACCATGGCACTCGTACGGGATCTAAGGCCAAAGGAGACCGCAAATCGACGCCACTATACTCATTCGAAACAAACCACTTGGCATTCGGTCGCAGCCGAAATTTAGATCCCTGGAAGCCATGTGCGGTCAGCATATCTTCGTCCTGATCGACAATCGCCAAGGTACGATCTGATCGATGACGTACCATGGTACCTAGTCTACCCCACAAGAGCATGCATGTTTAATTCCCGTAGGATCTAAGCCTCCGCATAACACACGATGAAGGATGTAAGCTAAGCCTGCTACGCGTGGGTTTGATCCATACCTCCTGCGCTGCGAGCGTATCAGATCAGCCATTCAGGGCTTTCCAATGAGTTCCGATGTATCAACACTCGTTGTATTCGCACGGTATGTAAGACTCGCGCGGTTTTCCAGTCGCAGATAATGATGATCAATTCTATCCTCAGAGTTGTCAAGAAAACCAGTGTTTCGTATAGACCAAGCTTATCGGGCTTGGTGGGCTTGGAATGTTGTTGGATCATTGCAAACGGTGACTTACATCTGATCGTGAGAGCTCTCCTCGCCTCATCCTAGAAATCAGGTTCTTTAACTGCTAGAAGGAGCGTAGAAAGGTTCATCTGCAAGGGAAAATGACGTTTATGTCGACACTCCAAGGCAGATTTACTCGAACATGGCGATCGGCCCATAAGCTAGTGTCTGCTGGAGACTCGTATCGGGGATGTCGGTGATGCCGGGAACCACGAGGAAGCAGAGAAATCTGTCAATGTCAATACTTGAGACCAAATTTGAGGGAGGTATAAAGAGAACTCCTACTCATCTGCCTTTCATGTCCTCATCAGCCCTCACCTCTTCAATCTTCTATCAACCGTTACATCGAAGACCATCCTTTCAAACAATCATATATTTGTCGATTTCACCATGCCATCTACCTACCATCTCAGCCTTCTGACCAGCCTCTTTGCTGCCGCTGTAGCAAAAGACCCATTCTACATGTGCACTGAGAGCAAGTGCGAGGAGTGTCCTTCCGCGGTCGGCTTCAACGGCGAGGATACTGACTATCCTAACTGTGTCATCTACAACTCCGAGGATGTGTTCGCCAATCAAGGCTACGAGGGCACTGACGGGGGGTATGCAGCAGTCTTGTACCACATCTGTTCGTGTTTTTGCTAATTCCATTCCACAGCGGTTACAAAGTCTTCTTCGACATTCAGACGCAAGACTCAGGCTGCGCAGTCATGATCAAGTCTCCTGCCAGTACCGACGTGATCGGCTGTGGCGTTGTCGTGGCCAACTTCAAGCAGGCTGCCTGTGCTATGGTTCCCCTCGAAACATCGTTCATGCTTCAGACCTGTTGCGGTGACGACTGTACCGATGCAGGCGGTTCCAAGATGATTCGGGGAATGGGTCCAATGGGCTTGTCTTCTGTCTCGATGGACAAGAGAGGCGGTATCTACCTTAAGGACGCGAACGGCACCGTCATTGAACCGGCTGATGTGGGACCACCACCCGAGCTCCAGACCAAACGTCAGGTGTTGGCTGAGTCTGTCAAGGCCATCGAGGCACCGAGTCATCTTGCGAGGCGGGGCTGCTCGAACAGCTGGAAATCGAGCGAGACGTATACCCGACCTGCGAGCAATGTTCAGATCATGCTTACATCCGTTTGCGGAGGAGAACAAAAAGTCTCCACCACACGAACTCAAACCTGGTCTACCTCGATGGAGCTGGGGATCGCGGATATCCTCAGTATAGGAGTGAGCACTTCGTTCGAGCAATCTATCAGCAACTCTGAAGAAGTGACTGTTACGGTTCCGGAAGGTCAGTGTGGCAAGCTTGGGTTCACGGCTACATTGCAATGCTCAAAGGGAACTGGCACTTGTGATACCGGTGACGTGGAGGGAGAGGTTTGCTGTAAGTCTTCCATGGGTGGACAATCTGAGACTGAAGGCTAATCAATTGTAGGGCCATCTAAGGCACCGAATGGAGACGTTGATGGAACTTATCGTGTTATTGTCGAGTCCTAGACTGGAAGTGGGATAGGATCAGTACCATAGCTGGATTTGTTGAAGGGCAGCGGCCACCTTAGAAAACGGAAGAAAATGAAATTGTACGATGTCACCGGAGTTGAGTTGAGTATGTAGGTTTTGAAGCTGGGTAGAGCTTCATCAAATGCGAGCCTTGGAGTCCTACTCTTCCTTCTTGAGGTTAGCTGATGTCATATTACTCTCTTCTCCAAATACTACATAGAGCGCTATTCCAAAGCAAGTTGGGGCAAGATGTCGACAGGCGGAGGTAGAAAGAAATGGGAACATACCTGGATTGCAAAGAGGTGATATAAGACTTGAACATTTGAGCAAGAGATAAAGAATCTGGCTTTCGCGATCGAGAGTAATTCATGTAGTAATCGCTCACTCTTTCGACCTTGACTGAAATGTCTCACTCTTTCCTTTTCATGACTTCTATTTTGCGTCGAAAATGGTATACCTTGGGTTTATGAATAACCTCAAAAAGCGGACAACATCAGGTAAACAGGTCTCTCGTCAGATGAGGTGCGGTCAATGGAGAACGGAGCCGTTGCCTACTAAGTAGACGAAAGACCTGGCAATGTGTTACGA
The DNA here is from genome assembly GCA_010405375.1 of Lophiostoma macrostomum CBS 122681. Taxonomy (NCBI): domain Eukaryota; kingdom Fungi; phylum Ascomycota; class Dothideomycetes; order Pleosporales; family Lophiostomataceae; genus Lophiostoma; species Lophiostoma macrostomum. Next base: position 151,003 of record MU004333.1, on the reverse strand, counting down.
GTTCATGGTTACGTCATCTTCCTAATGTGGCTAGCGTCAGATGTGGGATTGAGAACCCATCGCATCAGGCAGCAACTCCCACTTATTAGCGATGCTTCACTTCATACAGACCCTCTACTCTTCATTTGAGTAAGTCAGTTCTACTTCAACTCTCATATCGTCGGTAGGCCTTTCGTATAGGTCAGTCACAGGTGGTTCCATCTAACCTACCTTCTTATGTTCCTTCGGATGATCTAGGATGCACAAACTTTCAATGCACCAACTCTCCCTGGACGCTTCGCACTGACTAGACCCTGACTGCCATCCACCCGGCCTGTCTACCATACGTCGCAATACGGCCAGACACTCGGCGTACAATATCGCTTCCCCCTCCCCACCAAGCCAATGCCATGGGACATCTCGTTCCAGACAGAGTCGCCCGGGTGAACTCTAGGCTCCATGACATGGCATGGCATTGGGGACCTTGCCATTAAAGAGCTTGATTCTGCCGCGATAGGGAAAAGGAGCCTTCACCCAAGATCGAGAAATTATATCCTAGAATTATCGTCCGAGTCCGAGCACGAGGGCGAGGAATGATGACCGAGGATGGTAGGGGATGTACTCGGCTGACTGCCCACTTGGTTTCGTTTGAATTCGCTCAGGTTCGTTCCGTGATATTGATTTATTACAGAAAGATCTCATCGGAAATGTCGCGCGCATTACGCTAACTACTGTCATATAGCATGTGCCCCGAGGGGGATGGGGACAGGCCAAGAGGGGAGAACCAAGGATGGGCGACTGAAGAATCTAATGGGGTCTTGTGCCGTGGACAATTTCTAGTACTTTGAGACTTGTTTGCTGACTATCTCTTCGCAGCATATCCTTCAATGTGGTTGGATAGACTATGCTAGCGATCTTCTCTTTCCACCTTTCTCAGACGGAACCTACGTATGGTACCGAGAACGCCACATCACAAAGCCGCAAATGGCACTCAGCGGTTCATTTGGCGCACTCATACATATACCGTACAAGGTTTGATGGAAGCGGCGCGGCATCGCGCCATCGCTACGTCAGAGCACATCTCACACACGGACTCTCCTCTTTAGCAGCAGGGCTTTTGGACAGGCAGGACAAGAACGCGCTACATGAATCCAGTCACGTGTAGGAGTATGGATAAATGGTCAACGTATGAGATGCTCATCTGGCCTGGTGAAGGGCGACCGACCGAGGGACATTTTCGAGTTCCGACTAATCACCAACCGATGCCAATTACAGACAGTGAGGTGACATGATTTGGGAAGGACGGGTCAAAGCATATGTGGGTCTAAAACAACAGCTTGAATATGTTAGTCGAAGTGAAATGAGACTCCAATTCTTTCTCTTGAAAATGCATGCTTCCTTTCATTGATGCGTGCTGATATATTATGAGTAGTAGGTCACTCATTGCGGATGGCATGACCTCTCAAATGGAGAGTGGACTCTCTGTATCTCATATCCAGGTACGATGATTCCAATAAAGGACTTCTTGTACAGAATAATAACATACCTCAACATGATGAAAGACCTTTGAGAGCTTCCGAGCAAAGGTAAGATACTCTCGAAAGAGAAGATCAGATATGCTTTGAAACATATGTACAGGAGTTGTCGGATCACAGATGTAATACGTAAATAAGTGTTTCGTTCCCTTACTCATTCTGAAATCATGTACAGTATACTAGGCTTGATATCTAACAAAGCTCAATCATATAGAAGGACTCTTAATATTTACACCAATGTTCTTGGAGTGCGAGTACCTACAAGTTCTGAGGGACGACCAATCCAATGAATGTGAAGAAGCAAGACGACAAAGTCGATATCGTCTTCAACGTCGTACCAGATATATGTACGCCATTTTTCAGCCATTTCCACAATGGTTTGGTCTTTAGGCCGCGCCAACGCTGTTGGTTCGTCTTTGTTGGCTAACATGTGCTGTTCGTATAGCTCGCGAAGTGCACTGCCCTTAGGAGACAAAAGAGCGAAAGTGGCAGTCTCCACAATGTTCTGGGTATCCAAGTGCCAGTTGCAGAAGCGGAACAACTCGGCATTACTATGTCCGTACATGAGACTATGCATGTGTCTTTCGTACCATTCATTCGTAAAGTACTTTGTACACGAAGCATTCAAATGGTCGAGCAGTGCATTGACCTCCGGATTTTCGATAGCTTTTGTGACTAGTCCCAACCAACCATCAACCTCTTCGAGCCAGGAATAGGTCATGGGAACGCATCGTTCCGCATATTCGGGCTCACCTAGAAGAAAATACCGACAGGTCGAGTAGTCACACGGCATTGACATGTGAACTCCAGAACAGAGAATTTCTTTTTCCTCCTCAGTGTTGAGCAAACTTTGGTCGGGTCTCCAGAACCATTTTGTTCTGCACAATGGACAACAAACCCAGCCTTGTTGGTAGGTGTTCATGAGGCGTCGGACACAAACCTCTCCGAAAATGTGCGAGCATGTATCCAATCCCACAACTTGTATAGGATCATCATGCTTTCCAGTTGCTGGATCGAGCGTACCGTAAGGATTGCGACAGACACTACATTGATCATCATCTGCGGCTAGTTCAAGGGGCGTCTCGAGATGGGATTGGGAAAACTCTAAAACGCTTCGCTTTCGAGGGAGTGAGTCCGCGCGATCAGATATGCTTGCGTTTCTCTGAGTAGTTACTGATCGGAATGAGTCTGAAGTTGGGGAACATTATTTCGGACACTAAACACCAAATTTTATCCTCGAGTACATTCAAGCGTCTCATTGTGAAAAGTCAACAAATTGAAGAAGCAATCATTGTTCAAGATCACTGTCGGTAGTGACGCATACTCCTTAAGAATGGCCCAAGCCCCAGTCGATCAGCTACAGCATCGAGCACCACACTCATGTTTGTTGACTTTTGCTTATTTGCTTCGAAGTTCACATAAGACGAACGCCATAAAAGTAAGCGTACATGGCTCGTGATAGCAGTTGTCGTCTGGGGCGTAAAGCTACATCATGCCTTCCAAGACTAGATGTCATTGGTTCCTGAAGATGTACATGCGGGGCAAGGAATCAGGCAACAACAGCTGTTCGCGCCACTCCGTATCGTAGCCTGTAACTTCACTAAACGCGAAAGTCAATATGGTTTCTTGTTATCTCCGTTGATTAATCATAGTGACCGAGTTATCGACGCACGCCTCGAGTATCATCAGTACTCACATCCTGAGTGTTGAGTACGAGGCACAACAATTGAAACATGGAAGACAATGAGCTGGAAGCATTCACTCAATGGTTCTCAACAGTCGAACAGTGCGATGTACCGAGAATTGACAGAACGAAGACGCAAATGTGGTTACTGAAAGCAGCGTGGAGCGGACACCATGATGTAGTGGACGCGCTTCTGGAGGCACACGTTAGCCTCGAGAAAGGTAGGGATTACGTACGAGTCAATGATCCATCACTCACAGATGTTCAGACGATTTCCCTCACGATGCGCTTCAGGCGGCCATCTATTGTGGGCAAGAAAATGTAGCAATGAGACTGCTCAGAGACATTCCAAACGTCAACATGACTGGTGGCTATTTCGAGAATGCTTTACAAGCTGCATGTCTCGGCGGAAATCACGGGCTAGCGATGCACCTTCTCGAGATGGGTGCTGATGCCAATGCCTGGGGTCGTCATGGATCACCACTAAAGGCAGCCTGCTTTAGAGGACACAATGAAGTTGTGAGACTCCTCATAAGATATGGGGCTACTATGAATGCAACAAACTCGAAGTGGAACGCTTTGGAAGCCGCTGCTTCTAGAGGGCATCTATTAACATGCCATATTCTCGTTGAAACCTATCCAAGGGTCGTAGCGCAGAAAGAAAGCAGGGGCTCTAGTATTCAAAGCGTCTTCGAAACGGCACTGTATATGGCTGCTCTGGAAGGATACTCTGAGATCGTAGAGTATCTACTGAAGAGCGGAGCTGGGTCATTCCTTCCGCGAGCTTTAGAAGCAGCCCTTCGAGGATGCAATGCTGAAGTCCTCCGTGTTCTCCTAGCGCAGATCCCAAAGCTAGAGAATTATACTCGATACCAGACGAATAAAGGCACGCACACTCCACCGGATGCTTGGGTTACAGTTGATTTTGAAAGTCTGCTAAACGCTCGCAACAACCTCGAAGATGAATGGAAAGCGAAAGAAAGCGCTGACGGCTTACAGAAGGAACGGTACGAATTTTTCATCTCTCGAGTTCCAGAAGCCTCATGGTGGCAGCAAATCAGGGCAAACCGTCTGGACTTCTGTCAAGCTCTAGGAATGCATCGGCCGCAGGGTAAGCGATTCATATCGTGCAGTATACCAATGCACTCCCGTTCATCTCTAACTGACAACTTGGGCAGGTATGCAGTATCTTCGAGCGCTAGCCGCCTATCGATGCACACGGGCACAATTTGAGGCCTTCATCTCAAAAGGTCTCGATCTGAAGGGTCATAGCGCTAGCGCTATTGAAGTCGCTGCGAAAGGAGGCAACCTAGATGCCTTGGATTATCTCCTAGACCGAGGCAACGACCTGGATGGAGCTTTACAAATTGCAGTTTTGTGTAAGAAGCCGCAAGCTGTGACATTAATTCTTCAAAAGCGACCAGACGTAAATTCCGACATTGTCGCGCATGTGGACGAGAAAAGTAACTCATACAAGCGAATCAGAGATGCGAGTGCGCTAGCTCTAGCTGTGGAGCAAAGAGATGAGGAAATGATTGCATTGCTGCTTGAACATAAGACAAAATCACCTCATCCTGGTCCTGGAGAGGGACTACTAGAAGCCGTGCGCCGCAGCGACTATGTTTTAGCGGAACTGGTCCTAGACGCTGTCGTCAGACCTTGCGTACAACCCTGGGACGAAGATGCGCTGCGAGTTGCATCAAGCGTGATCAAGATCTCCCTATATCAGGGCAATACGGCTTTCCTGCAGAGAATGATAGATGTCGCGGAGATTGCCAGCCATGTCACCACAAGATTTCTTCGAGCTTTTGTTCATGGGGCTTTATCCCCTTCATCGAGTTTCGAACATCAGAAGCGACCAGGCTGGCAGTCTCGGAGTCGACGCCGAACCCAATCAGCACTAGAAGCCCAGAACGTCTTGTCACCCTTTCAGCGACAGAAGAAACTTGGCGATGTTCTCCAACTTCTCCAGCATGTTCTCACCGAAGCTGACAGAGAGGAGGTTGCGTGCAGCGTTCTTTCAACCGTGATACACGAGCTAGATGATATCACGGAAAATCTCGAGCTTCTAGAAGACTACATGGCGCCATATGTGAGCTCTTGTCTTTTCGCAGACGCTGTGCGACAAGCCTTCGAAAGCCTTCTGAAGCAACTGCGATGCAATTCGGCAATGGAGATCTTAGATCGCTACTCAGAGTATCACTCAATCCTAACGGAATCACACATCCTGCAGGCGGTGCTTCAATACACGCCTGCTGGTTGCTGCTCACCTTTCTCGGGCCTTTGCGGGCGACATACGAAGGATCTGTCCAAAACGTTACGTACCGTTATAAGAGCTGGCGCGCAAATTAATGGTAAAGATGACGAAGGTCACTCCCCGCTATATTATGCCTGCCTTATGGGCTGGGAGACAGCGTTTACTTTACTTATCGAGGCAGGTGCAGACATCCAAGTCTTGCAGACACGAAAGATTCGAGATATCGAAGATGAAGCACACACGACTCGATCCTCAATAGACGTACATAATGATTCTAGTCCGAGCTCTCAAGAATTAGAGATCGCAGACCTGTTGCAGGTTACCTTGAGAGGCTTCCTCCGCCACGACTCCATCTACAATTCAAAAGAACGTCATAAACAATGGTCCACAATCATCTTCCATTTCCTCGATGCCCGCATTCCATGCAATCTGGACGATCCAGCACTTTCTTCACTCCTCGAGTCTGCCTGCCGCCACGGTCTACATGACGAAGTAGAGAGGTTACTGAATCCAGATCTGTGGACTCACGTCACGTCAGTTTCAGCAGAGCGACACTTTCTATTCCGGAGTCACAGTCTTCATATTGCGGTCAGGTCAGGGGAAATGAAACTAAGTTCGATCCTGCTGAAACATCAAGTCGATCCAAGATCAAAAAAAATCGATGAGGGAGGAAATAAGGAAGTTACACCTATCGAGGCATGTCTGTCCACAAGTAACAGAAAGGAAGGTTGGGAAGCCGCTTGCGACATGCTTATAGACTGTGGCGTATCCGAAGAAGATGCAGAGGGCTTTCTCTATCACGCCATCCGAGCTAACCAGCCTGCAAGAATACGTCGCCTCCTTGATAAGAGAACGAGGGTACCTAAGTTGTACGGTTTGGTCACACCAGAAACCTTGGTATCATTGATGGGACCAAAAGATCGCCCTCTAATCAATTTTGACGGGATGGTGAAAGAATTATCCGGTTGGATCCAATACGTTGAACACTATGACACTGCTATCGAACGAATACAGATTGTGCAAAGGCTGAACCTGACACTGCCTCCCATTGGGGGACTCGTCACAGGTATCATGCAGAACCGCCAGATCGCGGAAGATAGTCAAGTTCTGTTGCTTGACTACGTGATGAAGCTCTACGAACACGATGTCAACGCTCCCTTTCCATGTAAATGTGGAAAGTCTGTCACACTGCTCTACGAAGCGCTTTTCAATAGTCGCGCAGAAGTTTTCGAAGCCCTACTTGATCGAGGCGCAGACGCCAACGACCCAGCATTACCCTATCCGGCCTTCACTTTGCTGTGTCGAGATGGGCGCTTTCGAGGGTGTCCCCTGGAAGACGTTGCAATCAAAATGGCCTCTAGCCTTCTGGCTAGAGGCGCGGACGTTAATGGTATAAACGCAAGGAACGATACTAACCAGGAGACACTTGAACATACACTTTTGATGTATTCCATTGGAGCTCGACATACGAAGATGGCGTCATGGCTCATAGAGCACGGGGTCGATGTCAACAAGGGGTTCGTTGCGCCCCTTAGTTTGGCTTTCAGGGTCGATTTCCCACAGAGGGAGGTGATACAACTGTTGCTGGAGAGTGGCGCTACATCAAGGCAGCATGACTTGACGAAGGAGTACCTACTGGATCCAGCTATCGGACTTGGACCGGACAACTATTGGGGCCAGAAGTACTGTTTCGATTGCGGTTTGCACAAAGTGTACGGTCTTTAGCTCTATGTCCAATAAAAATCGGGTTCGTCATCCTGGAATTACGAGTATGTAGAACTTGGGCTGTTTCAAGCCTTCTCGACCGGCTTATATGTATTCGGGGCGATATTCGCCCGAACCATGTGCGATCTTCATATTACATTATATGGTAAGCGTGGCTTATTATCACATCTTGGGGTTGTCCCGTGGGATACTAATCGGTCCGATTGGCCATATGTATAAGAATACTGTGCGGAAAAGCAGTCGACTGTTTCATTAGCTCAATTCACATGTGATTGGAACAGCGCCCGCTTCTGACTACGCCGCTTCGCATCTTAGTTTATCGTATCTTCAACCATTGCAATCAAGCTCCGCAACTATGGCATCTGTGATAGGCTTTCTCCTCCGAAATTACAAGGTTTTCAATCCCCCGTCCACGCCCAAATCTGGTGAACCACTACGATTCGGAATCCTGGGCGCGGCGAATATTGCGTGAGCTCTTGAACTCCGGTCCGTGACTTCTGAACTGACGAATATGATAGCCCGATGGCTTTGATCATTCCGGCGATATCGCATCCTGAAGTCATCGTAGCAGCGGTCGCGGCTCGCGATCCGAAGAAAGCAGAAGCGTTCGCGAAAAAGCACAAGATCCCTATTGTGCACAAGACTTACGATGGTTTGTTTTTTCTTTCTCCCCTTGTTCCAGGTCATCCCTGGGAAGTGATGAGAAAGAGAACATATACCAACATATCGCAGACCTGATCGCCGATCCTTCTTTAGACTGCATCTACAATCCACTTCCAAACGGTCTGCACTACGAGTGGACCATCAAATGTCTTAAAGCCGGCAAACACGTCTTACTAGAAAAGCCCTCAGTATCCAATGCCACAGAAGCACGTCACCTTTTCAGACACGCCACCTTGAACAAACCAGATAGCCCTGTGCTCCTCGAAGCTTTCCACTACCGCTTCCATCCCGCTTGGCAACACTTCATCACGCTCTTCGACTCCGCAGACGTCGAGCACGTCGAAGTCGTCAACTCCCTCCCTGCTGGCGTGTTCTCTGGAGACGACATCCGCTTCAACTACTCTCTATCCGGGGGCACGCTCATGGACTTTGGCGCATATGCTGTGAGCACCACGCGCAACGTGTTCGGCACCGAACCGATATCCGTGACTTCTGCCAGCTATCGACCCATGCCTGATGGCTTCGACAAGCAGGTCGACGAGGCTGTTTACGCAGCGTACGAGTTTCCCAACGGCGCAACTGCGAAGATCAGTGCAGACTTGAGAGCAAGAGGTGGATATTGGTTCCCCGCCTTGACAAAGAACTGGCCGAGGCTTAAAGATGTTGTGATGAAGCTCAGGCTGAGGTTGAAGTCGGAGCAGGAAGCGTGGGGCGGAGATGGGGTGAAAACTGTGCGGAGAGAGATTGTGTTTTACAACTACCTCGGACCTTATCTTTGGCATCGTATTGATGTGATTTCGGCGGTCGAGTATCAGCGCAATGGCAAGATTGTGGAGAAGGAGGAGAAGACCGAGCATATCAAGACGTATAAGCCGAAATCGGAAATAGAGGACTATGTTGGTGAGGACTGGTGGACGACGTACAGATATCAACTCGAGGTATTTGTAGATCGTGTGAAGAAGAGAAAGGGATCAGGCATATGGGTGGACGGTGAGGAGTCGATTCGGCAGATGGAGGCGATTGATTCGACGTATAAGAAACTTGGACTGCCTCTGAGACCGACGAGTCGGTCTTTAGAAACTGCTGCTTAGCTCCATTAACTATACTACTCTGCCGTGTACGGTTGGAACAGGCTTTTGGGAGTTGGTTGGGCGATCATATTGATGAGAGAAATTATGTCGTAAAGCCGTTCAATTTCAAAAGATACAATCGTGTTAAAGGACCGGATCTATCATGGTAGACTTAGTGAATAACGTAATCTCAAGAAAACCTCGTCATGTATATCTCGTCTCCGAAGTCTTTACTCGATTCAACACTCATCAATGGAGACTGGCAAGAGCTTTTCTCCATGTCCCACATGGTTGTCTGAGATCACTTGCTACCAAATTTCGATGATCATTGTCTCCATAGGAACAATAGCAGCTGGACTACCGCAGCGACAGCACGGATCATATTGCCTGAGAGCCTGGTCCAGATAGCATTCGCCGACGAGCATGTAATAGTCGCCCATCTTGCGTAGAACATATGGGACTCGGGCACCATCCAAAGCCCACACACTATCACCAACTTCCGACCTTGGACAAGCATAGCCAAAGCTATACTCGGTACGAAAAACCTTCATTCCGAGTCCATATGCTTTATGTTCCATCGTGTAAGTCCTAGCATCCATGATGCTGCGCTGCGGTTGCGGCGACTCGGGTTTCGAAGCACACTTGTGGCATGTTACACTACGCAACTCGTTGATGATATGCGTCCTTGACTCTGAGGATGCTCCATGCATAGAGAGGAAATCTTCGCCATAGACAATGATTTGCCCTAAGTAATGTGCATGGACCCATAAGGTCTGATATCGAAGTTCTCTCGTTGGGATGTTGGGTCTAAAATCTTCCAGATTAATCTCGCTTGCCGTGGCACCCTGACGTTCAAGGTCCAAGCCCGTGGCGAATATCGTAAAATGAAGAATTTCTCCGCTACCTGGATCTTTTGATCTATTAGGGCTTCGTATGAGACTGTTCCCGAAGCGGTCCATCAATTGCGCATGATCAAACCCTTGCAGCCAAGGATTGAGAGTGTTCCCGACTTGCAAGATAGCTTCGTGTTGCGTTGAGAGACTTGTAAGATCCAGAGAAGGTGTACTAGAACAGCCTTGACGTGTCGTTGTATCCCAGTCTGCTATGAAATCCATTTCGATGTCTGTAAACTGTGGTGGTAGGAAAGATCTGTCCGGCAGAGCTTGAATGTTCCACATGGGTGCCCAGCTTGGTTGGAATTTAAAATGCCTTTCGTTGCTCAGCTCCCAAGCGGGTAACTCATCTCTCCGAGAACTGAATTTCGTACATGGGAAAACGTAGGATAGTATATCCAGCCGGTGCCAGTGAGTTATTAGTTGCTTAGCCACTATGGTATAAGTCTCCTCTGTTGTCCTAAAGTAGTCTACCGGAATATTGTCTTTGTAGGTTTTGTGCACTAGATTGAAGACAGCAAAGACTTTGTCTTTTGGATCCGTGGCTGAGCAGGCGCGACACTGATACAAGACATGAAGTAGGTCCTGATGCCTTGTGTCACCCAGATAAACTCCAAACTGAAGCGCGGCTGGGAGGCTTTTACCAAATTTTCTGCACAGATGTTGGAAGGCTCCTATGTCCCATCTTATGTATTGGTTTCCTGCTCCCACGCAGACACGCTTAGCCAATGCAACTTCCTGTATCACCCATATTCGACTAAACCATCCTATCTTTAAGAATTCATTCAATGAAGCTGTGTTAAACCCTGGGCTCGTCTCGCTATTCTGAACAGCATTCAGAAGAACAAGATCTGTAATGCGAGATCGAGGCCCAAGATAGACGCATACCCTTGAAGCGCCGGAATAGATAGCGTCCATAAGAGACACTTGATGGTTTCTTTCGTGGTGATTGCTCTGATCGATACAGATGGCGTCTATCCATAGAACTCTAGGAAAGTCAGGCCATCGCAATGATCGTATTGCAGCTTCGCAGTTCTTCGTTATGGCTACTCTCTGATCGTTGCACCTAATGTACTGCGAGAGTGAGCTGTCGCCGTCTTGTGTGGCCCATGTATAACTCAAAGCTTCGTACGAAGGATTGTCGAGAAGGTTGACATGCTCGATGGTGCATTCAATATCGTCTTTTTCAGTCCCAGGCAGAATCTTCAAAAGCCTGATCTCTTGGCCGAGTTCGTAATCGAGTCTTCTGTACCTATAAGGCAAGTCGGTCGCTTGGGCTTTGACAAGCTCGTGATGAGCGTTTTCGGAGAAAATTGTTGCCCCACAGGCAAGACAACATCGCAGTTCCCCAAATGTGCGAATGTCGGGATGTCGGCAGGTCATTCTGAGAAGAGCAGAAGCGTTTTCCTTTATAGAGAGAGTAGAGCTTTCGTGAGAACTTTGAGTTTTCGTTCTTTGGGTGTTGTGGGTGAGGATCCGTGGTACTGCATTACTCTCGACAACGCCGGGAAGACAGTGAGAAGATCACTTGAGGACTCGCGGTCGCCTGGTGATTGTCTCTCGGGGGAGGGTGGTAAGAAACTGAAGAATGAGTGCGGCGGCCGTGCGAGCCCTGGGCGCTAAAGGAAGTTGCGCGATCTGCACCTGTGATTGGACCAAACTTCAGGAAGATTACAGTGTACCCCCCGGTACGGGTTGTTAGCGTGGACAGGGTGCGGGAGTCTGTGTTAGTTATTTTTATGAATCGTTGTAGTAACAAGGGTATAACAAGGCTATAAAATAACACTTTTTAGCCCTAAAACCTTAATTTTTTTTTACTAGAATAGGTTTCTTTTATATATAAAAACCTATAGCAAGTCTAACTTTTTTAAAATTCTTTTTATTTCTAAAGGTACTTAAAATGTAGAAGACCGTGCGCAGACTGTGCGCGATACCCTGCTTGTGGCGCTGAAGGAGCGCTAACAACCCGTACGGGGGGGGGGGGGGGGGGGGACTGTAGTAGCTGTCAACTGCGCACAGCATAGTGACTCGCAATCCGAGCAGGAACCCATCTCCAAACTATGTACATTCGTGCCATGTCACTTAAACTATATACAGCAGAACCCTCTGACCAATTCGCGCACTTTCAGCCTCTACTCTCTGTCCACCCATGCCAAACCCTCTATCATCCGTTCTACACGGTGACCGTATAATTAACCACATTCCCCAAACTCCTCGGATAGAACTCAATCCCAAACGTCGTACTCCTCCCTGCACTTCTCACCGCATCCAGCACCGCGCTCTTCAAGATAACATGATCCGCATCCCAATCCCAATGGTTGTTATACGTCAAGCGACCCTGCTGCAGCGGACCCAAGTACTGCGTCCAGTCGTCCTCCAGATACGCGCCATTGCTCTCCGTCGCCTTGATGGCCGCAGGACGATTCTGGCTCGGCCATGTCACCGGGATAGCTAGGTCGGCCGAAGTAGCAGGTAATTTTGACGATGTAGCGCCTAGAGTCGAAGAGGTGGGAAGTTGGTATGCGAGCACGTTGACTAGGAGATCGGCGCCAGCAGAGAATGAGAGTGTGACGTTGGCGATTGAACCAGGCTTCGTCACCGTGCCTAGGATGGGGGTCAAGAAGGCTGATGTGAACGTGATGTTGGACCCTGAGACCTTGTAGTCGGTTCCGGATTTCAGCGTCTTGCCTGCGAGTTTTGCAGATCGCAGCGTGTTGCCGTTGAATAGGAATGGCAGGCTGGCGTCAGAGACTGTGCTGTTGAGTTGGTGGTATATGTACGCGGAGCTGAACTGCGAGGTCGCGGAGCCATCGGTTGTGCTGTCGGGGAGAGAGTTGACTGTTCCTTTAGCGGCGTGCTTGAGGATTGATAGTGCGACGGTGTCGCGCCAGGTGTGAGTTGCGCGGTTCAGGAAGTCCGCGCCGTTGTCCCAGAGAATGGTTGAGGTGTTGTATTTGGCAGCTGTGCGGAGGAAGAAGTCAAAGTACCTCCAGCGAGCGCTGGTCTCAGTGGCTACTGGGGACGCGGCCCATTCGCCAATGACAAGCGGAATGTCTGTGAAATTACCCCGGACAGCGGCGAGATCGGCTTCGAGGCTGGCTTTGTCGGCGTCGGAGCCCCAGGTTGTTTTGCCCCATGCACCGAAGATGAAATCATCTATGATCTGTTAGTACCTCTGATGGGGAATAGCTGATTCAATGGAATCTTACAAGGCGAGTAATAATGATACTGAATAGCCCAGGGATTCTTGAACTTCGTATCAGGCTTCTTGAAGTATAGGTTCGTTTTAGCTCCGTCCTCACCGAGGCCCACAAGCGTTACAACCCTCTCGCTATTGAACCCTCCAGCATCGTTGATTGCCTGCAAGAAGATATTGTTCAGCTTATTTTGCTCCTCGCCATGTGCAGCTGTGGTTCCCGGCGGCTCATTGATCGGCTCGAACGCGACCATAGATCCCTTGCACGCCAGCTTCGTGCCAATCTGATACCACAGCTTGTAGAACCGCTCTTCGATCTGTGTGATATTTGCACCGGCCGCCGTGATATCTGCCCAGACCCACGAATCGTGGTGCACATTCACAACAGTGTAGAACCCACGTGCGGTGATCATATCCACAACATCCGATACGCGCTGAAGCCATGTAGCATTGACCGTCCAGTCCGGCGAGGAGGACGTGAAGTGGTATGCGTAGGTGACGGGTAGCCTAACAGATTTGTAACCCGCAGCTTTGATATCGTCAAACGTACTACCAACGACCTAAGACTCGATCAGTAACTGGTACTCATACACATGTAGTCAGCGTGACATCCCGTACCGGTGGATTATTCCACGACCCCTCCGTCTCGGTAGCATCCAACGTATTCCCCAGATTCCAGCCCGGATTCAACTTTGCGATGAAACTCGCCGCCGAGATGGGAGAGAACGTGCCGCTGCATGTTACATTGGCTGCGAGCGCACCTCGTAGGAGGACAGCAGCGGCTCCTAGGATGGATCTTTTCATGTTGGCGACGCGGGTTACCGTGGAATGAGGATGTCGCTAGAAGCTCCTACTTACATGGTGCGAAACCCAGGGACTATAAAGTCGAGTAGAGTAATGCAATCTCGCCTCTCGCGCACGCTCTAGCATCCCCCGGTTGCATTATTCCCAGGCGCTTGCTTCTCCACCTCCGCAATCTGCATTGCAGTGCGGTCAAGAGCGTGCGAATGAGCTCGAAGGCTGCATCCTGGGGTATCGAAGCAATGGAAGCGAGATTGCCCTTATATTGAGCCTCCCAGCGCGTCCCGGAAGGAAAGCCATGGTGGCAAGACCTTATAACAGAATATGTTTGTTCCATTGGTCATCGTGTTGTAGTTTCTCCGATGCTGTTCGTGCGATCCCGGATATTTAATATGCAGGTCCCGGCGGCCCTTCTGCCAGATGAATCGCGAACCAGGTATTTAGGATGCACACCACTAATTCTTCCGCTGCGTATTCAGCTTGGAAAGCACGCCATTGGATGTCTTTTCGTTCAGGGTGCCTTATTACGTGCAGGAAATCGTGCTCATGCGGAATAGCTACATCCGCTACAATCTTGAGCCAGTGTTGCAACCCATGGAGCGCTGTGATCTATGGGCGAAATGACAAAAGCGAATATTTCTAACAATCGGCTTACAGGGTATATACGCAAGTGCTCAACGCCTTTGAAAGTTATACATCGGACAGTCAATCGTGCAAAGAAGAGAAATTGGGGAAAGGAAGTAAGCGGCACCTTCACATTATGTGTAGATCTGTAGAAGAAAGGGCAAGGGTAAAGAAAATGTGGAATGGAAGATTTTTATTCCTTACCACCAGAATACCGACCATCCCCAACGCCAAAGAGTAGATGATTCATCCCAGACGCCTGTCATAGATGAAGGTATCGTCAAATCTTATGACTAACATCCGATGAGACTGTTGAGTCGTTGACAATGTCAAAAAAGGATTCGTCTTGGAGGATATGTAGCCGGAAGTTCCAGTCATTGATGAGACTGGGGGCGTAATCCAGGGATCTCCTGTGTGATATGGGTCCTACTCCGGTCGCGGCCGTTTGGCACCATGAGGATTCCAATTACCATCACCTCCGCCTTGGTTCTGGTTGAAGAAAGCTGGGTTAAAATGAGGCTGTTGGCCGGCGAAGCCACCTTGCCCACCTGTGAAGAGTCAGCTAGTCGGAACCGCAACGTTGCACGGCAAACGTACCCATTCCGCCCATCATGCCCATGTTCGCTCCCATCCCCATCATACCTCCGCCCATCATTCCCATATTTCCACCCATTTGGCCCATACCCATGTTGCCCATGTTATTCATCATGCCACCTCGTCCACCCCGGTTGTTCATACCACCTCTCATGTTCCCGCCCATCATTCCGCCGCGGTTGAAGCCACCTCCAAAGTTGTTGTTCATACCCATGGCTCCTCCACC
The DNA here is from genome assembly GCA_010405375.1 of Lophiostoma macrostomum CBS 122681. Taxonomy (NCBI): domain Eukaryota; kingdom Fungi; phylum Ascomycota; class Dothideomycetes; order Pleosporales; family Lophiostomataceae; genus Lophiostoma; species Lophiostoma macrostomum. Next base: position 135,756 of record MU004333.1, on the reverse strand, counting down.
AAAGTTGTTCATGGGATTTGGATTGAAACCTCCCATATTGCCGCCCAGGTTCCCACCTGCAGGTCCCGAGAAATTGCGGTTCTGGAACCCCATGTTGTTCTGATTGCCACGATTATTAAAATTGCCTCGGTTGTTGTTATTATATCGATTGAAGCTCCCTCCTCCACCACCGCCTTGGTTGCCGCCGTAGTTTCCTGACGAGGAACGGTCACCTCGGTTTTTATCCCGCGCCGGAACGTCCTTGGGCAGCGTTTTGAACGGGTTCACGTGTGGAGGGTTGAAGATGGCGGAGGGCTTCTTTGCGTGTGCCTGGTCTTCGTAAACGACATCTACTTGACGCTTGAGCGCAGTAGCCGCCTGGGCTGTCTGCAGATGAACGTAGACTTGTCTTTGCATGTAGTCAGTATAGGAAACAGTTTGATGACATGGTAGAGGCACCTACCCTTTGCTCTTGCCGTTGACCTTGTGCTCGTTGAAGGTGATGTCAATGAGTTCATCCTCACAACCGCTCTGGTTCGCCCAGCCGCGAATGTCTTCCTCGCTAATCCACCAATTGAGCTCATTGAGCATCAGCGCGGCCGTTGCGCCTGGTTCGACAGGCCTGTCATCGTCGTCGCCTTGCTTTCGCTTCACGCCTTGCTGCTGTGGTGCTTGTTTGGGCAAAGGGACTTGGTTCTCAGTTGACCCACCTGTACTTGATATTTGCTGTGTGCCGTTCTCTTGGTGCGATTGGCCGTTCGCGGCACCATTATGAGGGTTTTCCAGCTTGATCTCTGGGGTTGAGGATTCGGGCTTGCTCTCATCCATGGTATCAATGGGCGCGTCGACATGTGATTCTGTATGCATGACGTTATTGTCCTCCGCTTTCACTTCTCCCTGTATGCTCGCGTCCGGGACGTCTGGTGAGGCATCGTCGCCGTAGATATCGATGTCGAAGTTATCGTCGTCGGCCATTGTGCTACGTGAGTTCAATCAAAGCTGTGAAAAGTATCAAGGTGAAATTCCTGGTAGCTTTGATTGGCTTGTAGATACTTGATGCCTCAAGCCTATTGGTCAAAGTACATGTGCTTCTGCGTGCATTATATTCATCAGCCATTTGCAAGGCAACAACAGTAAAAGTTGGGGCGAGGTGCTAATCGCGACGTCGCTCGAATCGCAATGCAACAAGGAAAACAAGCAAAGTACAGATCAGAAGAAATACGTACAGTCCGCTCCTCACGGTTCGGAGACGAGGTCCAGAAAGAATGCTTTAAAGCGAGAAGGGTCAAGATCCGATCGCCTCTGGCAGATACGGAGATGAGAAAAGGTACAGGATGTGAGAGATGTGATGTTTCAGTGTCCCGCCACTGCTTTCTTGTATGCTTGACCCAGCCTTGCTTGCCAGTTTCTCGTACAGAAGTGCGCAATGCGTATAGACGCCGAGTTACAGGAGCCTCCAGCAATGCCAATTGACGCGGACAGTTGCGCTATGAGCACTGAATGAGAGACAGAGGGAGCGCCTCGGGAGGGGACCAAAAACTCGAATCCAGCCCGTCCTCGTTCTACGCGTGCGACCGATTCAGAAGGCGCGACCTTCGACGTCGAGATGTGCCTAGATGCGCAAGAGTGAGTCTGTCCAAGACGTGCGACACACCTGCAGAAGAATGGCGAGCGAGGGGTGGTTAGTGCAAAGAGCGAGCAATGGGGGTCAGTGAAGGAGAGGGAGGTGAAGGGAGCATGGGAGAAGGAGCTCAGGGCAGGCAGAGCGAGGTTAGCGCGGGCTTGGCGACAAGTTAGCAGCTAGCGACCCCCGTCATCCAGCGATGTGTCCAGAGCCTCTTCGCATTTTCTCCGTCTTCACTGTCGCCTGCCTCACTCGTCCCTCGCCCGTGAACGACGACCCTAAGCTGCTACTACCAGACGGTTCTTGCCTGCGACCCCACCCAACACGCCAATTGACTCGATCGGCCGTTGCCCCTCTCCCCATCGCAACCGAGTCGCAATGGACCAAGTCAAGGAGATCGCCGAGTATGTGCTAGGGAGCAGTTGCGCAAAGATGGCCAGCAGCGCTAATGGAGGCGTAGTGTTCCCCAGGAGTTTGTCAAGGACGGCCTCCAGTTCATGAACCGCTGCACAAAGCCAGACAAGCGGGAATTCAGTGAGTGCCTCCGTATGTCTGCCAACAATGTTCAGCCACTAACAATTTGCAGTCAGTACGTGTGTCGTCATCGCGACTTGTTGACCTGGCTAATTTGGGCTAGAAATTTCACAAGCAGTCGGTGTGGGCTTCCTGATCATGGGCATCATCGGCTACGTCGTGAAACTTGGTTAGTGTTGTGCGCAATCGATACTCCATGAGCACCATGCCTGACTCTGTTGTAGTACACATTCCCGTAAACAACATCCTCGTCGGCGGATCGTAGCGGACTAGGAGCAGGATTTCTTACTGCTAGGGTCACACCATTTCGAGCTGGGTCGATCAGAATGGGAAGGCAGCATCAGATATCACAATTGGCCTGGGAAAAGATGTACAACAAGGCATTGGGCAAGCGGGAGTTTGATCATATTCACATTTACATGGAGCTCCTTTCTACAGAGAATAATCGCTCCACGTCCCAAACGCCTCTTGCGATGCATGCGTGAATCAGGATCGCTGAAATACGCCAGAATGCGACTCCGACCCATGTCCAAATATCGTTGCGAATGTGGTTCCGCGGGGTTGCCTTTATAAAACCATAAAAACCTTCTCGAGTCTCTCTCCATGAACCCTTATACGCGTGCCCACTACAACTGACAACACATTGTTGATACTCTTTCAGGTGCCCTAGTCATCGTCAGTCCACTCGTCTTCATGGGCTTGCCTCCGCGCTCCGTCCTCTAGACGGGCGTCATGCATCAAGTGAGCATTCACCCTCCTTCCCATCTTGGGCTCTGCTTCGTCTTCCTCGTGTCCATCATTCCAGGTGTGCACAGTACAGGTTCCTTGAGAAGTACCCCATCCGTTCCATGAAGTCGCTGTACAAGGGTCAGTCGAGGACGGATGCCAATATTCAATGAGAACACTTACCGGCGATGATGGGAGCGTTCGGATGCCAGCTAGCATCACGGACGCAAGTCATCCACCTGCCACTGTTGCGGCCAAAGTAGTCATACGTATCCGCCACGTAGCCTCCATCGCGCGGTCGTGAGTTTCGCGTAGCTTTGAGGACATCGACCTTTCCAGCCAATGTCGCATCGAGATTCCACACGTAGACGGAGCCATCATAACTGCCAGAGTAGACGTATCTTGAGTCTGTGCTCCCTGGCGGTGAGAAGTGACATCGTATAAGGGTCTTGAGAACTTTGTGGCCGCGGAATGTGACTAGGGAGCAGTCGTGCGGGTGCGGGACGTATTCGCTTTCGTCGTAAGCGTTACTCCGGTACTCGAAACGCGTCGTGTAACGATTAATATCCACTTGGTCTGCCTTCCCTTTGCTCATCATCTTGCGGATGTCCCATAGCTTGGCCGTCTGATCCTTGGCATTGCTTAGCACGTATCGACCATCTCCTTTGCTGTCCACGTAGGTCAAGCCCTCGGTGTGTCCCAGGAAGACGCCTGCCTCACGCCCATCTCCCATGCTCCGGCGGTCCCAGACTTTGAGAGTCGTGTCGTCGGAGCCGGAATACAAAATGTGCGGTGATTGCGAGTCGCCAAAGCAGACAGCATTGACGTCGTCCTCGTGGCCAGGTATTCGCAGAATGGACTGCCTACGTTCGATGTCGTAGACGTAGACAGAGTTGTCCCCGGTTCCGGCAACGATTTCGCGGCCGTCTCCTGAGAATCGTATCGACCAGATCTGCTTCGTCAGCGTCTTCACTTTTCGATAGGTGTGTCCTGGGACTACTCACGCCAAAGTACGTATGGAACCCTCGCGGGTTCGAACGACCGATGTTCGCAAAGTCAAGAAGCGTAGGCTCTGAATCGTTCTCGGGGTCTGTTTGGGCTAAGCACACTATATTCCTGATTGAGCTGTACGCCAGAAAGCGATTATCGGGGCTGAGCGAAGCGTCGGTAATAGTCCACTGGCCGTAGGGATAGACAACATTCTGGACTACTTCAGTATTCGAATTGACATATGGCTGGGAATAGCGGGTTCAAACCTTGTAGTACTTCCAGTCGTATGGGTTCGAGGTATCGTACATGCGGACGCGGAAGTCTTGTGCACAGCTGAAGAAGAAGTTGCCGTCCTCGCTAAATTGGCCGGAGTAGCAGCGGGCGTTGTAATGGATGATCGTGTCGGCGACGGACTCTGGAATCATGTTCTGCTTCAGAAGACTTGTGGTATTCTTCTGTCGGCCGTCGCCCCCAAGGCCGAGTTCTCGGTTCATGAGGTTGTACGCCAATTTCTTCTTCCTCTTCAGAGTGTCTTGGCTTCTCTCGTTGGAACCAAACGTTCCAGCGTTCATCAGCTTCCTGCCTTCGTCGCTCGGCACCTTCTGGAAGGCTGCCCGTCCACTGACTCTATTCCGGTTCCGAAGAGACCGGCGCACAGGACCATATCCCGTCCCCTCGTTGTCATCCTCGTCGTCTTCGTCGTCGCTGGCGAGCAGAGGGTTGCGCTGCCGTGGTCGCGACATGTAGTCGGAGGCGAAGATGCGCCCCAGGCCGCCGTGGCTGAACAACTGGAGGATCTGGTCGCGAGTGACTGTTCCCGTCAGTGAATGGTCTTGGAATCTGCAACATGACGCTGACTGCGTATGGGCCTGACAGTCGTTTCCGACTGAGCCTGCGCTGCTCCGCCTGCTTCTGCTCCGCCTGCTTCTGCTCCGCCTGCTTCTGCTCCGCCTGCTTCTGCTCCTTCGCCTCCCTCACCTTGCTCGTCGTCTTCGCCAAATTCTACCTCGATCTCTACCGAGCCGAGGTTCTCTTCCGCATCTGGCAAGCTGGTCAGCAATGACTTTACAGGCGCTGAAGACATTTTTCTGGAAGAGTCGCATACCGTGGAAGAATGCTTCTTCATCCTCGTCTTCGTCCTCGTCGTCCTGACTGTCTCCGGGCGCGGGCGCAAAGTCAATGTCGTCATTGTCTTCGTCTGTGTCGTCCCAAAAAGGATCGGTGGGATCGTAAAGAATTGCTGCGGGTTCGTGCTCCTCGCTCGAGCCGCCCTGGGGGGAGTTGGACGCGCTCATTATCTGTCCTGGATTGTCAGATGCTGTTCACGTGGAGAAGCGTTCAGAATGGCCGTCTGCGCTGCTGTTGATCCATCTGGAAGCTGTCCCACCGATAACTTCGAGCGCCCCGCTATCTCCGGCGCGCTAGTACGCGCTAGTGGCTGTAAGAGTCGCTCGAGCCGGCCAGCGCCCACGCTTCATGCCCCACGCAAGTGGGCAGAGAGTCAGAGACCGATCACCTCAAGATCGTCTCATCTTTCATCCCAGCTCAGTTCGAGTCAATGAGAGTACTTGTGATCGAGAGTGAGCTCCGTATTACTGTAAGAAGTAGTCTTTAGCCGAATCCATCTAATGATGCTGGCAAACAAAACAGATAGTGACAGTCGCTTGTCGTAACGGATGACACATTGTCCCGTGTATTCATGTTCTCCGGTATAGTGCTTGCAAAGTGGTCTTCGTCGCTAGGAAACAGTTAAAGTCAACTCTGGGAACAGTACCCAGACTGCACTTTTATTCGGGGCCGACAAGTGACAGGACAGAGATGAGGAGATATAGAGATTGCCTCCATCTCGAAATGATCTTCATGGCTCCCTTACATCAAGAAGTACCAACCATAAATGTTGACGGGACGCATTTTAGAGAAACAGTCTTCTACCTTATCGAATTGTAATCTCCTCCATACGTCTGCCGTACATGAGCTCCTCCGCCGCATACAAATAGCACTCCCCGATGACCACATAATGGGAACCCACGCGGCGTAAGACAAACGGTACGCGCGCACCTGCCAGATGAAAGATCTGGTCCCCTGGTCGAGAAGTATGCGGGCCGATTCCAAGGCTTTGTTCTGTCACGAAAACAATCCTTGCTTTCCGGTACAGAGAGATATGGTCCAGGAACTCACTCAGCCGAGATGTGTCGTAGCGGTATGTATGCCTTGGGTGCATGTACTGAATTGTACTGACGTTTGATTTCGGAACCGTGTAGAATGAACGACTCTCTTCATTCCAAAAGTGGTCTTCTGTGTCGCCTTCCATCAGGGGAAACTCCTTAAAGGAGGGATAGGAACACGTTGCGCAGATGCATAAGGAACGGCTGAGAAATTTTTGAGGAACACCGCAAGCCCGTTGTGGCTTCCCTGTTACCATCTTGAAGAAAGCCTCTCTCTCAAGACAGTCGTTTGGACTAACGGAAACGTTCTGGTCATACCTAAACCCACGTAGCTTGTAGTCTGGAGCCAACAGTGCCTCATCATAGCAGTCCAGGGGTAATGCTATCCTGGCCAGGTAAACACCATGGGCGATCAGAGCCCTGAATTCGTACAATGGAGGATCGCTTCCAATAACTGCTTCGTTCACAGAAATTTCACGCTTCTCCTCCCTTTCGAGCATCGTTGGCTTGCTCAAATCTAATGGCTCATCCGAATGTCGCAATTGGGAATTTGCACGCACAGTCAAAAAAGATGAGTCGAACTTCTCGTTTCCAAAGAACTGAGGCGGTAGAGGTTTCCTGTACGATGATAAAGACCAATTCGGAACCCAACTCGGTAGTGTATCAGTTACCTGACCATCATACCCTCCGACACAACACAGGACTCGAAGTGAACCTTTGCTCAACATGCATTGGACTGCAACGTGAACGAAAATATCTTCTGTTGACCATGCATAATTAGGACTTATGTTCGCACGCACGTCTTCTCCAAGTAGACTAAGTAAACCATAGACCTTGTCGCGGGGATCCGTCGCGAGGCAATTTCGACCTCCTCGGAGGGCTGGGAGTAACTTCATGGGTATAGCTGGGTCGCCGCTCGAAAGACCATCTGTAGGAACGGTTCCATCGCTCCATTGATATACGGTAGGAATGAGTCCGTTGTTCCATCGGCAAATAGTAGGAAAGATTCCGTCGCTCATTAAGGGTTCGAAGCCCCATCTTGGGTTCTCTGGGGAGAATGCATGCCAGCCTAGGCTCTTTGCGCCGGCAATAACGGAAGCGGTCCTTGCCAGTAACACTTCTTGAAGCACCCAAATACGGTGGAACCAATTGCGAAGGAAAAAGTTTCGTGCTGCTTCTGCTAACCGGCGTTGTAATTCGCGGACTGGACTCCAATCGGAATTGTCCAGGTAGTCTAATAGAAAATCGCTGTCATCTGAAGCTTCACCAACATAAATCATGACTTGTCTCGCCTGCTGATACACCTCTTTCATTTGGCTGACTTGGTGCAATCTCTCCTGGAGATTTGCTTGGTTGATACAGATAGCATCTACCCAGAGCGTACGTGAGGCATCCTGTCTGCGGAGACGACGTAGAGCCCTCTGACAATTAATTGTGATCATGAGCAGTTTCTTAGAAAGCCATATCCGCCGGGAAAGCGAGGCATCTCCATTCTCGTCGGCCCACGTGTACGACACAGCTTCATACTCCGGGTCCGTCTCCAGGTCGGCCTCAAACAAGTCACCATGGATATCATCGAAGTAGTTGCCTGGTAACAGTTGCAGTAGTCTGATATGGGATCCTCGATTCCGGTCCAGATCTGCATGGAGGTAAGGCTGCTCTTGGTCGTTGGTGCTGGATTTCTGCGCAACATGTTCATTGTTCAGGTGCTTACATGATGGTGATCGGGCTCCGCGAAAGCTCCGCAGCCTATGCACACCCGTGTGTTACCGTCACCAGAATCTAGAAAATCTGGACGGCGACAGCTGCAATATTCAGTCTTCATAGCCCCTAGACTCACCGCATAAATATGAAGTTAGTAGCAACGCTGTAAAGGACTTTGCAAAAGGAGAAAGGTAGCACAGGCTGAAGCCTGAAGCTACGAATGATATGCATGGTGGGGTTTGGTAGTCTTTCTTCACCGGAATCTTGTATATTTGGAGAAGGCGCTTCCACTGCCGCGAAAGAGTAGCCATTGCACACATCAGGAAGCAACAGACCGGATCAATGCAAATGCTAGCACTTGAGTCGCACGCACTGTGCATGGGCGTGGACGAATCAGTAAGTGACCATCTAGTCCCGTAGACGGTCATTCATGGAGGAGTCGAATACCCGTCGTAGATCGATACAATCCAAACATCGCGATGGCTTCAACAAAGAACATGCTATGTAGTGGGGAAGTCCGACGAAGAATTGTCCGCGAGTGGAAATGAAGTGAGTGACAGAAAAGTGAGCATGAGTGACAGAAAAGTAAGTGACAGGGGATGATCCGTGCGTCTCCCGCAACTCTGCGGTTGACAGGACATCAGGAGCCTCAAAATTTCCATCCCTCTACCACAACTCTTCCCTTGTTGCTATGCCATTGGCGGAACTAGGTACTACTCGTTCGTACCTCTCGGGAGAATTGCATGCGTGATCTACATCCCCCTCATGGTTCTTCCACCGCCGCTAGCCCCGCGATTTACCCCATGTTTCTGCCGACGCCCGCAATTGCGTACACAGGCGGAGAGGCTTAACCCCAGCAATTCTGCGTAGATACCTGGAATACAAGCCTCTGCTCGGGTATTGGCAAAGGATCGGTAGCGTGCGCCGCTCCCGGCCTGGCGAACTACACCATGAACGTCATATGCCTGCAGAAAAATGCAAGCATGACCTGGCTCTCCTTCGCGTCTACTCCTAGACTGATTCTGATGCGATTTATGGAGAGGGGAAAAGTCTGGAATTACCTCGGTCAGGTCCGGGGCCGTCGTTACGATGGGCTTTAAGGAAGCATATAAGTCTTTGGGCATATACGGTCTCCCAGATTGTCGCGTGGAGGGAGTATTGTAGCAACCGACAGCCGATATGAAGTCGTTTCTTCACGTCTTGTCCACACTCGCGGGCTGCTTGGCACTCGACATCCAGGTTTCTAGTACTGGTGGAAATGCCACCTCTGGTTACCAGTATGGCATCATGTTCGAGGTACTGGCGACTTTCTCAAGGAAATTCAATGGTTCTAACAACGCTAGGATATCAACCAATCCGGCGATGGCGGTATCTATGCAGAACTTATCCGGAACCGTGCCTTCCAAGGTGACTCGGTATTCCCATCAACCGTGGAGCCATGGACGCCCGTCGGAGACGCTACTCTTTCCTTGCAAAATCTTTCACAGCCTTTGTCATCTGCTCTGCCAACTTCCCTGCGCGTCACGGCTTCTAGTGGCACCGTTGGCATCTCGAATCCTGGGTATTGGGGAATTGATGTAAAGGAACAGAACTATTCCGGCTCCTTTTGGGTCAGTGGAAACTACAAAGGATCCTTCACCGCCTCTTTGTATAACTATCTCTCGAATGAAACGCTCGGTACCGTGCAAGTTCTCTCAAACGACACGGCCAGTGGTTGGGTCGAATACACGTACACATTGGTTCCAGACTCGGCCGCTGACAATGTGAACAATACATTGAGGATCACGTACGATGCATCGCAAACGAGCGGATCCCTGGATTTTAATCTGATTAGCCTCTTTCCGCCAACGTACAACAACCGTCCCAATGGGCTGCGCGTTGATCTCATGGAGGCATTGGGTGGCTTGAACCCAGTAAGTTTACGTGTGCATTCTATAAGGTACCCATGTCTAATTTTCACAGTCCTTTCTTCGGTTTCCAGGCGGCAACAACCTTGAAGGCGAAGATCCACCCTACTATCTCAAATGGAACGAGACGATTGGACCACTCAAAGACCGTCCTGGCTATCCCGGAACATGGACGTATGAAAATACCAACGGTCTCGGCCTCGTGGAGTACCTTCACTGGTGCGACGACCTGAACATGGAACCCGTCCTCGCGGTCTGGGCCGGCTTCTACCTTGACGGACCTGTCATCTCTGAAGCGGATCTTCAACCCTACATTGACGATGCGTTGAATGAGTTGGAGTTCATCATGGGCGATACATCGACGACTTATGGCGCGCTTCGAGCATCTCTTGGGTACCCTGATCCTTGGACTATTAGATATGTTGAGATTGGAAACGAAGACAATCTATCAAACGGAGGAAGTTCGTACGAGGCGTACAGGTACCAAGCATTCAAGGACGCAATTAACGAAAAATATCCGGACATTCTAGTCATGGCGAGCACAGCTGCGTATAACTTTACAGAAACGGAGAACGCAGGCGAGGACTACCATCAGTATACAAGGCCCGATTATTTTGTCGGCCAGTTCAATTTTTTCGACAACCATACGGAGGGTTTCAAGACGATGATCGGTAAGCCAAGTATTCTTTTCGAATCTGGGTCGCAGTGCTGATACTTGCTATATAGGGGAGTACGCTGCTGTGCAGCCCAACATCCCCGAGGGTGGCGGTGTCAACTGGTCGGACCCGAAATGGATGTTTCCCGAGTGGATTGGCACTGTCTCCGAAGCGGTATTCCTCATCGGCGCAGAGCGAAATGCTGATAAGATCTTTGGCGCAGCATACGTATGTTCCACCCTCGATATCTGTTTCTACCATACAAATCATCGTCTGACCATATTACAGGCTCCGACCTTACAGAACCTCAACTCATACCAATGGTCTCCAGATCTAATCTCTTACACCGCCGATCCTGATGAAGACGTTCTTTCAACTTCCTACCACATGATCCAATTGTTCTCGTCGCACCGCATCACCAATACGCTCCCAATAGATTCACCAGCATTTGGGCCTGCGTACTATGTTGCTGGCTACTCCAACACGACGGACTCGTATCTTCTAAAGACCGCTGTGTACAATGCCACGGAGGCTGTGAACGCGACGGTGACGTTTGCGGGAGTCAGCGAGGGTGCTACTGGCACACTCACGGTGCTGACTGCCCCAGACCCGGAGAGTTATAACAGTGTCGGGAGTGATGTCGTGGTCAAGACGGAGAGCAGTGTCACGGCTGGGAGTGGAGGCGTCTTCCAACTTGATTTGCCAGATCTTAGTGTTAGTCTATTAGAGGTCACCGCATAGCGGCCATATCTAAGCATACTTTGGACTCTGAGTATGCTACGGGAAGTGTGTCTCAATTGAGTGATGTACAAAGGACTCGCGCCGATGGTAGAGGGCAGCTCGATTGCTCATGAAAAGGCAACAAAGGAAGGGACGACTGAGGAGCCACGCTCGCGGGAAGAGGCCCGCACCTTCCGGGGTCAGCCATGAGGCGTGCCAGTTTAGATGCCATATGGGAGGTTCATTCTACCTCGTCCCATGGGAAAGCAAATCAGTACTCAGAGTCTCGTGCGATTGAAACTTGTCTTGTTCAGGTGTTGTTGAGCAGCTATGACGTCGCGGTCCCCGGCCGGATTATTATTATAGTAATGTTTTTACAGGCTTCTATATCATACATGTCGTAGGGTATCATCGAGATGCTTTAGGCTCACCGTCTTGAGCCACACTATTCTCATGCTCCGCTTCCGGCGGGCTACCAGTCCCAGGGTCAGGCTTGTCAAAGTGTTCGTACGCGAGGTGGCCTCGAAGCGCCTGCCGCATCTCCCCCAGGCCGTAGGTGTCGAAGGCCCATAGCGTCCCGCCTATACCCATCATCCCAAGACTAACACAATTCATGGTCGCCAAGTTCAGCGCCTGTATCGCATCGTGCAGCGGACTGAAGTGCTCATGCGGATTCGTGTTTGGATGGTAGAACTTGGGCGCAATCCTAAGATTCCGTTGATGAATTGCTCTCCGAGTGAGGGTCGTCGACGCTAGAAAACACGTGGCGCCGAGGAAGAATATGGAAAGCTGCTTGAGCGACCGCGCTGACGTGATGGGGGTGCTTTGGGAGGCAGGCTCCGTGGCTGGCGGCGTTGTGGGGCTTGTGGGCGAAGCTGAAGGTGCGGTCATCGTTCTCAACAGATCGGAGACCTGTCGACAGCTCCCATGGAACGCTACGGCAATGTCGCAAGTGATGGCGACGGTCCTTGCAGGATCAGATCAGCTTCTCATGCATCTTCGGAGCTGCAACGAAGCTCTGTCAGGATCTCGGAGCAGTTGCGCGGTCCAATGGGAGCACAAACAAGCCGTAATGCAGCGAATCGCGAGGACAGCTCAGCAAGGAGAGTGAGATGTACGCCTGGAACAGAAGGAGCGATGTCAACAGGCTAGTTATTAGTTGCTTGATGTTGCCTGAGAAGCCTTCGATCTCTCGGGAATCTACGACAACCGAAAAATCTATCGGGCCGGAAGAATGATTGAGCGGCGCTACCCGAGCCCAAGTTCCCACTCCCCACCTCCAGTCTCGTCATCGCATCGCATCACACTGTCATCCGAGAACGACATCGTTCCTAGGCTGGGTTCAGAGCACGTCTAGCTCCCCTGTATCGTGATACCGCATACACCAAGTCAACGGAACACAGTCCGACTTCTTTCCCGGTTCGCCCCTCACGGTTACTCAATTGTTGTTCCTCAGGCCGCACATGTCTCGCCCCCCACGCCCTTCCCATTGACCCTTTGAGCTTCAAGCAAAGCATGCCAAGGGCACCATCAAGAGCTGGGAACACCAGGAACGCTCATGCAGGCGGTCACTACATACGTTGTTTCCCCGCAGTCGACCTCAACATTCCCTTTTATGCACCTAGTGATGGTCGACCATATGGAAAAACTGCTAGACTTGTTCATCAAGCCCGGCCATAACAAGCTGCATTCTGGTCCTCGTTGATTTTTCAGCTTCATGGAAAGCGTCCGAGTCCTTTGCCGGAGCTATGTCTTGCCTGTCATGCACAGGGGAGAGCCTTCACGCAGCACGAGCGTGCGTCATGCTCTTGATTCGCCCCAAACGTACTCCTGTATACTTTGTTGTATCCCGTGGGCAAGGTGGTATGACCGCAAAATGCGCCAAGTCCCGTTGCCGGGTCCGCGTATCCAGATGCAACAGCACGTCTGCTAGACGACCAGGCCAATACTAACTCCATAGTGTGCCGATTGGGGAGGAGGGGTTTCCGATTCGATGAGCTGTTGTTACAGTTCGATGTAAACGGACATAGATGTCTATAAAATAGCTTTGCCCTCCCGTGTACAATGTTCTCCAGCTCTCGTTCCACGCGCTCGTTGCAGACAAACAGAACCATTTCTCACAGTCGTTGATCCTACCACAATCTTTGCCCAACCCTCACCATGTTCTTCAGGACCGCAATCGCACTTCTCGCTTCAGCTTCGGCTGTAACTGCCCTGCCAGGCGGTGGTGGTGGCTATGGCTATGGTTCCTCCACTTGTCAAGCAGGTAAGGACCTCATCGACCAAATTTACTTCTACATGCTAATTATGAGGTAGAATACGTTACGAAGACGAAGACAGGCGAAAGCACCTCTACCTACCTCAGTACCAAAAGTAAAGGAACCTCATTGATCTATACTGATGCTCGCTAATCTTAACGTTTATTCAAGCTGTCTTTGTTCCTGTCACAACCGTGACAAATAAGGTTGTGACCACAGTGAAGCCATATCCAGTGACCACTGTTGAGACCAAGTCCTCCGTATGTGTTCTGATAACATTCTCGAAATTGTGAATCTGACAAATTTTAGACTGTCACCAACTACGAGACCGCCGTCGAATCGACATCTTATCCTGTCACCACGGTCATCTATTCCACCAAATACGAGACTAAAGTTGTTGCGAAAACCGCGGTCTCGACGTATCCTGTCACGTACGCATTGAAAAACATTTGTTCGTGCTGAGAAGCTGACCCCGGCAGCGCTGTTGTTACATCGTACAAGACTGAAGCGGCCACCAAGCCTGTAACCGAGGTCATAAGCTCAGCAAGTAGCAAGGTCGAAACCGAGACGAAGACAGTGCCATACACGACCACAGAGGTGAAGACGAGCTCCGTTTGCTCCACAGCCAGCGGATCGTCCTCTAGCTCCAAGGCTACAGTGTCTTCCAGCTCCAAGGCTACAGTATCTTCCAGCTCAAAGTATGCATCGACCTGGAGTTCCAAGGCGGCAACGACCTCCAGTAAGGCGGCGTCGACTTCTAGCAAGGCTACACCAACCTCCAGCAAGGCTGCATCGACCTGGGGAACGACCTCCACTCCCAAGGCTGCATCGTCCTCCTCGTCCCAGGGAGGCTATGCTACAACCTCTTCCAAGTGGTCATAGATCTTGACTCAATCTCGAGTATCAAGACTTGAGGGATATATTCATTCAATCATGAATGTTGAGATACAGTCATGGAACGCACTTGGTATGCATTCGCTCCTTGTCTTCCACGCAACAAAAGTCGAGCAACGATGCACGAGTCGGCAGCTGGTAACGGAAAAAACCACACTCTTTCACTTCCGTAGGCTACAGATAGACAGAATGAAGTAATGTTCCTTCAACATCGTTTTCGACGTTACTTACGACACATATGCCGTGCCGTAGCTGAGTTGTTGTTCTGCCCTGTGCTACTACCACCTAGATGCACCGGACACACGTCCGACGACTTGATTAATCCCATTGGCGAGACCCCTGAGTTCTCGTCATTGATTTGGAACCGCTACACTAGGGCTCAAGCTACTAAGCGTACTACGGCAACTACTACATATGTACCAAACACCACAGATGATTCTCACAAGCCGTACTAATGCATCCTAGCTGCAACCAGTCTCAACGCCCTGGAGCACTAACCAGAGCCCCAGACCCACATGGCTGTCTTCCCCGCCGCCTCTGGATGATAACAAGCTTCGACAAGCCTTGTCTAGACCCCGCTGATCTGTCTTACGCGTCGAGCTGCTACATTGGCGCATCCCCACCTTTTCGGGATTGCAGCGGGATTCCTATTGTTGGAGCAAGCTTGAGGCCGCAGTACGTAAAAGGATGCACAATGAAGATTCAATAGCTTATCCTTCATCAGATCATCATGCATATTCACGACTAAAGTAGAGATCTGAGAAACAATGTGTACACAGATTACCGGGATGCTGACGCCAGCTCACGAAGTACATCCTCTCCACCTTTTTCGAACTAAGTACCTATCATCAATTGATCGACCGCACAAACGACATCAGGAGCTAGGTGCCTGGCTTTACCGGTACCTTTCCAACGCTTCTCCCACCCAAGCAAGTCTCAGCACCATCGCAGAAACAATGGGTACAATCAGCCCTAAGCCCCGTACCAAAATTCGTCGGCGACCAGATGGATGGTACTCTAGGTAACGGCGCGGGACCGCAGTTGCGATGACGATCACCATCTCTGCACCCAGATCTACGAAACAGACGGCGCCATGCAGCAATTCAGTGCCTGTATGCCATCCCCTCTTCGTACTCTGGGTACGGGAGCCGGGCCCCGGGTTTGCGTGTTGGCCTGGCGATCTTTGCGGGCCTGCATGGGTAGCGTTTTAGTGTTGCAGTGCAGTACAGTCCAGGAAAGCATGCATTACATTACATGGCCTTGCCTTGCCTTGCATTGGATTGCATTTATCGATAGAAGTTGGAGCTATTTGTGTTTTGTGAAGTTGTGGAGGTTGGAATCGACAACGGTTGATGGACTAGACTCTGCTGATGCCCAGCAGTGCTGACATGATATCACACTTCGTGACCTGCTATGCAGACTCTCCGGTCCATCTCTGTTGCCCAAGTAACACGCCTACCAGGCAAAGACTCTCACTGGCCAATTCGGCCTGTCTTGCTGAGGCGTCTAGATGTTCGGAGCGTCGCCGAGCGTGATCGGAAGCTACTGCTGTGGTAGAGGCTCAGCGGCTTGGATGGTGCATCGCTGTAAGCATTGAATTCGTTCGGTTTCGGAGGACGGCGAGGGTGGTGGCTGGAATGCAAGCTGCTGCTCGCTCCGAACGGTAAGACATTCGGATGGATAGGCATCGGAGCACCGTCCGCGCTTGTATTACACCAATTGATTGTGAAGGAGGGATGGTCCTATGCTGCTCGATTGGTCGAATTCGAAATTGCTGTGGAAACATGACTTTACAGATTCCCACTACTACGTCTCTGGCTTCTCACGTCTTGCTCTTGCACAGTGTTGTCATTACGGGGACGTGGAAGTAACCGAGTCTCATCGTGATACCGTCACACAAGCCATGCCGTGCTGATTCCGTGCACCGTGTCTCGAAATAGGTCGCACCCACTCGCATCTAGTCTTCGTGTATTATTGTCATACCAGTAGGGCTGAGCTGGAAGAACACCACATGCTCTTGCGCTCACACCCAGCTGCGTACAAAACACCAGACTCAAGCGACCCATTCGTCTGGACGCTTCTACGTTATTACTTACAGATAGTGTACGAAGGCAAGATTCTGAGTACAGTTTCCATTCCAAACTGCACAAAATTTACCAGGGTTATACCCAGGTGCTGTAAAGCGTATAGCATCGAAGCATATCTTCACAACGAACCGAGGCATACTTTCGAGTAGACCGTTTCAAGATGACATTGAGAGTACACCAGAAAGTGTTGCGGCAGGTAGTAGAACGTGGCAGACGTGTAAATTGCTTGACAACACATCTGAAAACGTAGACATACCTGATAGAGGTCATGATGGCACCTTACTCGGCAGTCGATACATATCCCCGCAGAAGATTGTTGCAAGCAGATCCAATCTGTGGGTCACGCCGGCTTCGTCCCGTGAAATGTGAGTACTATGCAGTGCTGCATAGTACTATTATCATATTCGACGTGTACTACATGTATCTGCAAGATGCTCCATGAGAGCAACACCTAATATACCCTTATCTAACGACATGTATGCTGGATTCGTTGTTACAGTTGAGAATGCAAAAGGGGTATAAGAATGGAAACAAGCGTTCCCGCGGTATGCAAGCAGAAAAGCGTGGTTTGAGCGACTGGAAGCCAGGTATAGAAGAGACAGCACCAAAAGAACAACATCTATCACCTCCATCCACCGCTCTTGTCCTTTGGAAGAATGTCTGAAGATTAGCGGAACACACCCGTATTGCGGCCTGCAGTCCACTGGTCCTGAGGGTGCTGCTGCGCGTTCTGGTAACCATAAAACGGGCCCGGCCATGCGAACTCACGGCTGTAGGGGTTGTTCGCGTCTTGAGTTGGTGTAAGTCCTTCATCTCATTAGCTGACACTGTTAGTGTTGAGCACCACGGCGAATGACTTACCCGTGCTTGGTGCTTGCATCTGGTGAGTTGCCTGTGTTGGAGAGGGATGCGGGGCGCTTTTGCCGTAGTCTATGGGGCGATTGACTCCGTACGAGGCATGGTTTGTGTGATTCGCGAAATGGTTGTACTGTGGATTCGGCATTTGATGAGCTCCCTGTAATTGAGCATTCTGTATCTGCTGCTGTGGAGTAGGTTGGGGGGACGGCTGAGGCTGAGGCGGAGCTTGATGCGAGACGTGACTCTGGGACTGAGTTCTAGAATGAGGAGTTCGGGACGGCTGGGAAGGAGTGGATGACGGTCGCGTCTTCTCCGACTCTAGCTGCTGTATCCGTGCCCTTGCTTCCTCGAGCTCCTTCTTCATCTTCTCCAGCTCGGAAAGCTCTTGATTAGCCGCTTGCACTTGGCGGATCGTATCGCTATGAAGTGGAGGTTGAGATGCACTCGATATTGATGGTCGCTGGTCTTCCACTTGCTGGTCTTGATAAAGGCACTGTCGTTTCTTATCTGCACAGGTCTTGCATACGGGTCTGGCGCCGTCACACTACGATGGAGGTCAGCATGAATCAAGAACCACAAGTGCGCAAAGTCCTTCGCACGGCCTAAGGTTACAAGAAGTGATAATTCTTGCTCGTACCTTTGTCTTCTTCGCTTTACACACATCACAGCTGTTCCGAGGTCGCTTCCGCGATGGTTGGGGCTGACTAGGAGCTTGCTGAGCTGGCCGTTCGTCAACAACAGGTGCAGTGGGTGCCCTAGGAATTTGAACTTTCTCCTGCACTGGCTGGGCTGGTTGGGGTGTTGGCTCTGGATCTGTCTGTATCAGCTCCAGCAGAGACCTCAGACTTTGAGCTCTCAAATCGCTCTCGATTGAGTTCGTTGCTGATTTCGGCTCCTCATCCTTTTTGAGTTTCTTCTTCTTCGGCTTAGGAGGCGCATTGGGATCCACCGAGTTCTCCTCGGGTGGTGGCTTCGCTGGTCGGGGTCGATTCGCTATTCGTATCAGCGCCTCGGGGTCGTTCTCTTCTAGGAACTTCCGCCTCTTAGAGTCTTTCCGAGGCGGCGGCGCCCTCTCCTCGTACGTCTTGTGCACAGGCACGTGCTTGTAGAAGACATCAAGACTCTGCTTGCTGGCGGAGAACTTGACCGACAGGACCCCTTTGCAATCGTAGACGGGTTTTGTCGCACGCTTCCCGAACTTTGCGCCCTTGCCGTTCGCCGCACGGTCCTTGTTGAGCAGCGAGTCGTTGCAGTAGTAGGAGAAACGGAAGCTGTCGTCTTCGCGGCTGTTCCAGCAGTTGTGGAAGCTGTAGCGGTAGCCGTCGGTCTTCTGTATCGCGTCGACGCAGCACTTGGCAATCGCGCGCTGCTTGCGCATCTTGTCCTTGGGATCTAGCGTCGGCGCCAGTGCTTCCAGTATGCTCATGCTCGTCTTTGGCTTCTCCTTGGCCGAATTGCTGCTGTTGTTGCTGCTGCCATTGGCGGCTGCACCGTTCGCATTGACCGCCGATGCATGGTACGGCAGCGTCAAGGCTATGGTTGGGTCTGACACGGAATGATACGGGTGGGAAGCGTGCGAGGGCGCGCCATATTGCCCATGGAGGCTGTTCGCAGGCTGGTAGCCTGGGGGTGCTGTGGAGTGCGCGGCGCGGGGCTGGTGCGAGGGTCCCGCCTGTGGAGCGTGGCTCTGCTGCTGCTGCTGTTGTTGTTGTTGCTTCTGCGCGTTCGCGACAGACTGCGGCAGCGCGACGAGAAAACTGGCTCCCATCCAGAAGGACAGCTGGCACTCGGTGTGCTCAGGCTCGTCGGGCGGGTCGCGCAGGTACGAACGCAGCGACGTCTCAAACTCCTCGAGCGACGACACGCTGAAAGTGACGGTCCGTCCATTGGGGTCTTTGGCTTGTCTGCCCCGCGAAAGTTGTACAGGCGAGTTCGAGAAGATGGCCTCCTCTTGGTCCACTGGGTCGTAGCCATCGATCCCTGTAGCCATTCTTCAATGAATCGGTAGGGGGGATTTGCGCTTAGGGGGAATTTGCGCTGCGTCCAGCGATGGAAGGATCATCTGGGGAGGTTTGGAACGCGCTGCGCTCACCGCCTTTCTCAGATCCGCTGCTGATCGCGGGACGACGCCACCACCATCACCAATACACGGGTTAATGAAGACTCGTATGCTACATTCGCGCAACCAATCAGTGCCCAAGATCACTGTTTCCTAACGAGGCCTGTTCAGTCAATTGAGGAACTGCAGATATACAGAAGGTCCCTTTCAAGACCCCGAATGCTTGGACTCTAGACCCCTGGTAAGATGCGGCCTATCGTCTGTAAGACTAGACTGATATTCTAGAAAGCGAGTTTTTGTATACTCTCGACATTGTTCGTATGATCTTGGCAGCTATAGTCGAGATAGAGGCTTCGCGTTCCTGATTGGGATCGATTGCTCTATCTTCTAATGGAGCGCTTCAATGACCACTCGCCCATACCATGACTCTGCGCCGACCTCTACACAGGTGTCCTCTAAAAACATCTCACATTGTCCGCAGGACGCGTAGACCCCACGGGCGGTGTGATTAGGGAAGGTTGAAACTTCGAAGATCGCACGCCGCAGTATGATATTCAGAGAACAAAGACGAAGAAACCGATGACGCCCGCATAATAGCACGCATGGCAGGCAACCGATCTCTATGTCAACTCACACAATTCGTCGCGTTCGTGTCTTAGATTCGCCATGTTTTCTCCGCCCATGAGGAAACGTTCTCCTTGGATGGGGGCAGGCAAGTTTGGCTGAGAATGAACGAATCCGTATTGAACGACTCCCAAGCAAATATGAGATCTCCCAAAGAGCTCTCCCGGACCTGGCTTTGGAAGACACCCATACACCCCAAGCTCTAGCTGAAGGAACAACAATGCTCGAAGCTTCCTCGTCTTCGTCGTGAGCGTGTTGAGCGCCAAGACTAGTCCGGTATACATGTCAACAATCGAGGACATTCCTTCCTAGCACACCTCCAGAGCACCGACAAGATATAAAACCGCAGAAACTCCACGACACTAAAGACCAAGCAACATGCACCCCACACACCGTATGCCGGGACGTGACGGAGTCGCCGATGGCCACGCTTTCGCAAAACCTGTTTCATCGGATACCCTCCCTCTACATGAACTCACATCCGACAACACTACCCAGAACGCGTCCTCCCTACCAATCAGCCCTCCAGCCCTCCTCTCCATTCCGTCTCTATTCCGTGGCATCCAGAGTCCACATACGCCATCGCCCTCAACCCTACAACAACCATGCAAATTCTACTCACAGTCCGCACGAATACTATCCTTCGACCATCCCTCCCACCTCTCACAATACACACCCTACAGCATCGTTACACAAGCTTCCATCAGCATACTCTCAGCTGAAGAGCCCGCCCTGCTTGTCCCGATCCGAACGTGGAAATTTCGCATGATCATCGTCGGCTACGGGACCACGAGCTGAACTCGCACGCACGCGGCTGACCAAGCTTCACGGCAACGGCGGAATTAGGTGTAGTACGAGGCTACGAGAGGAGGCTGCTTCGGCTGTTTGCTTGCGAGGGCCTTGGGCTGAACGGCGGTGGGTGGATATAGGATCGTGCATTCGCACTAGGTCTTGTGCTTCGAAACGTGCGTCGAATGCGCATCTCTCAGATACTCTATGTCGAAAGTAATTACATCTATTACTCCTACGATTCCGACGCACCAGGGTCCTCGAACACTCCCCAGCGGTATCGAAAACAGTAAATGCGTGTCCACTCAATTGATCCCCGGGGGTACCGCAAGACTTCGACATTTCAATGATCACGAGCCAGCGAAGACACCATATGGAAGTTCGACAAGGATCTCAATAGTTGCTATAAAACCGTTGCCGAGCGCGCGCAGCACGACGTTGCTAGATTTCCAAACACTATCCTTTCCAAGACACGATAACACATTACCCGTTCCATAGTCGATCATCAAATTCCCTGGTCCCGACTATACTTAAGTCCCCAAAAGTGCGCCAGATCAGCTCAGATCGAATCGTTCCTTCCCAAAGTGTGGTATCCATTTCAACGAGAAGAAGCCCAAAAGTGTCCCGAAAACCGCTGGAAAATGAAACGGACCAAATCGAAGAAAAGTGGGCGAGAAAACGACGCTCGTGAAGGTGGTAAAAGTACAACATTGTTCTTTGTCGCATGTCTGTGTGCTCATCCAATCGGTCGGGAACTGTTTCAACCGATCCGATGGTAAAATTTTAGTTGGTATCCGTATCCCAAAGTTCAAGACATAAACTCCTCAATTTCAGCCGGGCCAAGGCCGTCGACCACATTGTCCGGTACCCATGGACCCCGCTCATCGGGTGTCGTCGAGTGCAGCGCGTCAGCGCGCTTGAGAGTCTGCACGTCCAAGTCGGTCACGTACGACTTGCCGTCAGGCAGCTTCATCCGGACCTCGAACTCCTGGTCCAGCATCATGTCGTCTTTCCACAGCCGTCGCGGGCCGTCGTAAACGCAGAGGACGCGTTTCTTCATCTTCATCTTGTCGGTTGCGCAACCCCAAGACACGGGGTAATTCTTGCGCTTCTTGCGGCCCGACCCGGTGATCGCCACGCCGCCCTTCGAAAAGGTCAGCCCGGCCCGAGGACCCCTCCCACCAGAGGTCTTCGTAACTTTCGTTGTGCCACTCCCGGCGTGCGATGCGACACCCCGGGAATGTGTTAATTGTCAATGGTTCTTGGTGGACTTGATGGAGCCCTTGCCGGAACGCGAGCGGCGCACACCGTAGGTGTCGTCATTGTGGTCGTCGACATCGATCTCATCATCCTCCTCATCCTCTTCCTCCTCATCGTAGTTCGGCACCGTGTACTCAACGCTGTTGGACAGACCATTGCGATCTAGAGTATCCGCAACATCCTTATCCTCGGCGACGGAAGTCAAGAGTCTTTGGTTGATCGCCTCGCTAGGATCAGCCTGCTGCACGACGCGGAGCACACAGTCGTCCAGATGCTCGTAGAACTCCTGCGCGTTTGCAAAGGTCACCGAACAAGTGGAGCAGGTTCCGGCAGAGCTGTGCTGTCCAGAGAAGGCCTTTCGTCCAGAAGAAGATTTCTTGCGGCTGTTGGGAGGGTTTTGCTCAACACCGTGGACAGAGGTGAGGTGGCGCTTGAAGACATCGGCGCGGTTGAACGACTTTTCAGCCGCTGAACCAGAGCCAGGACAGAAACCGCAGACCATGGTGCCTTTGTAATGAGTTAAGGTATGTCGGTTCTTGTCGTACTTCCTGGCAAAGCCTTTGAGATGATACTCGCAAGTCGTGATTGGGCACTTCTCCGGTCGTTCGTTCTGGTGGGTCAACATATGAGCCTTGAGGTCCTTGAAGACGCGTCCGCACTCTGGGAGGGGGCAGAGACCCTTCTCGCGGGTCTCATCGTCGAGTTCGTAGCTACCACTCTTCCGGCTCGTTCCCGAATGTTGAGAATGGAGGGAGGCATCCGAGCGTCGTCTCTGGCCGTGGGGATAGGGCTGGAACTGCTGGGTGTGAAGATAGGGCGACTGGCTTCCACGCTTGAATTGATTTGAGCCCGGGCGCTGGCTACGAGATGATGTCTGGGAAAGAGCTGGCGATGGTGGGTGCTCGATCACGGGGAAGTACGGAGACGGTGTTGTTCGAATCTCCGGATATGGCGATTGAGGAAATTGCATCGGGTTACCGAATGGCTGAATGAGATTGGGATCTGCTCACATTGCTCATTAGTGACTGAAAGATTTACTAACCGAATGAGGAAGGAAATGAGAGAGGAGGAGGAAACCAACAAGATAAGTCCAATGGAGATTGCATAAGAAATGGGCTTTGAGAAAAAGAAGGAGACTGGTTGGCTGGAGTAGAAGGAGAAAGTTCAGAGAAGGATCCAGGGATGTCTTTGGGTTGCACTTCTTGGGACAGAAGGGAACCCCTCCTCTTTGACGCAGTTGCGGATCGAGCATTCGACCACTTTGCGGAAGCAGAAGCAGGTGTAACAGGCGACTTGAACGCATTGCGCCGAGGAGATTGAGACCAGAGAGATGACAGAGTGCCGGGTGACGATGGAACGAAAGATGACGAGTTGACTCGCGAAAGAACTGTAGCTGACTCACCAACACATCCCGGAGCCTTGTCGGCCACGACGAGTCCCTCATAATCAAAACTAGTGGTGTTTTGCATGAGAGGAATGCCGAGGCCGTTGGTCATGGGATTCCAGGCGTCGAATTGCGGGTTCAGAGAGGGCGATCCCATATTTGACGACGAGACGGACGCGTCAGACTCCGAGGACGTGGAAAGGATTGGTGGCTGTTCAAAAGAATGCGATGCTGAGTTGGGAGAGCCATGCGGTGTGTACTGAAACGTGGGCTTCACACCCTGTGCAATGCCGTCGTAGTAAGACTGGAGTTCTTGTGGCCTGGGAGCTTCGGACATGGCTGGCATGGCGACGGAGTCGAAGGGTGCACTGAAAGGGGCTTCGATGCCATAAGAATGTGAAGGGAGGAATGGCTGGCTTGCGGGGACGAAGTCAAATTGCTGCTCATGGCTGGCGTACAGCTCGAAGTCGTGAGGCATGCTGGCAGGATACGGATGAAAGTCAACCATGGTGGAGGGTTGGATCAAGGAGGCCGGCGGCTTTGAAGAGATACGAAGAGATGATCACTTCTTTTTCTCCCTCAAGTTAGCCTAAGCAGTGAAAGACATTGGGCCGACACGAGGCGTGTGGTTGGTGGGCGCGAGGATCTTATAGCACGCTTGCCAGGGGGGAAGCTTACCTTGAAACGATGGATTACCGACAACCGCTTGGAGGCTCGAATCGTCACACGGGTCGGCGAGGTGTAGTCAATATCTCGATTACCGCTCTGGGATCTGCTCGTCGATGTTCCGTCCGGGCGATAGCGCGTGTGCTCCCCGAGAGGGATGTCGACGGGGGAGTCCAGAGGCCGGCGAGTCGGTAGCGAGCAGGCGGGAGGGATGGGATGGCAGTCGCTGGGGGAGGATCCGTTGCGGCACTCTGAGGCTTGCGCAACAACAGTCTGGACAGGCGCGGTTTGTGTCGATCGGGGGGCCTGGAACTGGAGACTGAAGCCTCGGGGGCGAAGACAGTTATGTATAAAGGCATGCGTCGGTGTCTCGATGGCCCCCAGCAGACTCGCTGCGCACAGAAGCCACTGAAGCCCCCCACCGGGATGCCGAACCCTTGCTCGCGACCGCTGCCCTACGGCGCGCTTGGCAGTAGCATGCGGTGGCAGACGGCCAAAAGGCGCTAGGAAAATAAGAAAGGCACTGTGGGTGCTTAGAGTACCGGCCGCCAGCAATTTGCGTCTCCGCCTCGATCGCGCGCCCCGACCGCGCGACGGTAAGACCCCCCAAGTGGCTGCCAGGAGGTGCGGTGAGCGCGTCCCCCCGGCGCTGCACCAGCGAGCGCGATGGCGGCCGTGGCTGCCGGGGGTCGCGCGGTGCAGCGAGTGAGCGGCCGGCGCGTGGGAGGGTTGCGAGAGCCTCCAGCCCGATCTGGCGAAAGGAAGCGGGCCCTGGATGAATCCAGACGATGCGCAACCCCCAGGACACCGCTTCGGATGGGGAGCATGGGCCCGCCCATCCAGCGGCCTGGGCGCGCGCCGTGTGATTGGCGGCGCTGGCTCGCTTTGGCCGGCGTGCGGTGGCAGCATCGAGTCGCGAGGAGCGTGCGGTGCGATGGCGTCGCTGGCAGTGTGGCTGTCGTCAAGTGGCTGTGTGCTCCCCAGCGCCGTCCCATAGGCCGCTGCGCTCTATTCTTACACCAGCAGCCCACCATTTGCCCAATGGAGCCCTCCACGAGCCACCGCTGCCCTCTCCTCTGGCTGCTGGGCTGCTGCTGGACGCTGCTGGCTGCTGCTGGCCGCTTGCTCGTGGGGCTCTGCCGGGCCACCGTCACCGACTCTGCGCTCCCCGGGCTCTGGCACACTGTCACTGTGGCATCATCTACACGAGGCCGCAAGCTTCTGCCCACACCGCGAGTCCTGGCTGCTGCTACTGCTGCTGCTGCTGCCCTGGCCGCCCATCGCGAGCCCCAATGAAACTTGCATGACTAACCGGCCCGCATGGTGTTGCGGTGCGTCATGGCAGCGGCCTCACCGCTGACCCAAGGCAGCATCGCTGTGCCGACCCATGGGCTCGCCAAAACACCTCCACCCTTCGAGACGCCCTCGCGCTCTGGTCGCGACCCAGCACCGCGCTGTTTCATGCTGATGGCGGCAAGGTGGGGTCCAGATGGCAGCAAATGATTCCGGATCCCAACACCGCTGGGCCAGCACCATAGGCAGATGGGCAGGCTCTTTGCGCCCGCGACTCTGTCGCCGAAATTCGATGCATGGTGTTGACCGTAATACTCGGGCTTTTCGTCCCGCGTCCATGCGGCCTGCCGGGCCCGGGGGGCATGCCTCATGTCTTGCTCACCTCGTGGTCCCTGAATCCTCCAGAGGCCCGCGAGCATGGATAAGGTTGGCGATGAGCGTGTTCTCTGCGCCGAACGGCTTCACAAATAGAGCCGCACGGCCTATCAGAACCGTGCCAGGCCTCACATCCTGGGCTTGGGCCTGCAGTGTAACCGAGCTGCTTGCGTGCACGATTATTGCCTGCCGCACTGTACCACGGGAATCCTTCGATGCCACAATAATGTAACACTTCTCTCCATCCCGCAGGACCTCAGATGGAAGCCATTTCAAGCTCACTCTCCTCGCTGTGGCGTCTGGCGTCGCGTCGACCGCTAAAACGCACTCACCACAGTCTTTCACATGAAAACGAACCCCGATTCCATCAACCATGGGACTGCAGTCGAAGGTTTGCAGAGAGACGTTGATGACACCAACGACCAGTGCTAGGACCAAGCGTTGAAGTTAGACTGCACCATGGAAAGAGGCGCTAGACTAATTTGCGCACCGTATGCTCGATGCCAATGGTCTTGAAGATGGCCTTGTGAACTTCAGGAATCGTGACGCGAAGGAAGAACTATTCTGGTCAGCCTGCATGGAACATTCCTCGAGCCGTGGGGTACTGCAAAACCCACGCAATTGATATACGTCAGGAAGCATGACCGCCCAGTACGACTGTGTTCATGTAACACTATTAGTTCTGCAATAACACATCTGTTTGAGAAGGTAAGATGGGTCGATACGACACTGTGGCTGCGACACCGCCACAGGCTCGTATGTACTGTGTACAGTAATGGTGCGCTATATATAGTCATTACGATCAACGGAAGCGGCCAAATCAGCACAGAGAATGTGCGCCGAAGAACGTGCCCAGGTGCATTCATCATCCGCGTGATTAGAGCCCATGGTGCAATGCTTTTGCACGGCCACAAGAGCCTAGACTCCTTGCTCGCTGGCATATACCTGGTCATCTCGCATTTCCTTCTTGCGACAGAAGGTGGCCGGTGGCATTTTGGGGTTATCGTGTGAACAACGTGGTGTCCCGTACTTTCCCCAACCCGTGTCCGTCTCGACTTTGTGCTTGTCCGGCGTCATGCAGGAGATGTCTCGTCTTCTGTGTATAATGTTCATTATTCGGAACATGATTGGCAATCGGCGACTGACAGTTCTATTGACGGGGTTGCTGGCCAGGGTCGCTGAGGTCGTTGGAGGGGTCTTTGAGCGGTCTCAATCTTAACAGTAAGACCGGAGCGGTATTAGACCGCCCGCAAGTCATCAGAAGCACCCCCCACCCATAAACTCAACTCAACTCAACTCAACTCAACTCAGGGGCTTCCAGTGTGCTCGAAACCGCGTTTGAGACAACAAATTTCTCGAAAAGCTAAAGCATTGGAGTGCGAGATGCCACGCGTTCTCCCTGCGTCAAAGGGCGCTCGTTCTACGCAAGCCTAAATCAGGACTCTGCTTTGTCATTAGTCCCAAAGCTGCGCGCTCGCTTGGCCTTGTTCGAGTGGGCGAGTCGCTGTTCTCGACCACAACGGGAAGCTAGCAATGAGATAGTGGTCGATTGAACTTTGATTCGGGTTGAGATCTTGTGCTTGCAGTCCGCTTCGAGAACGCTGCACGAAAGTGAGATGTGCAATGGGACAAGGTGGTGCATGGAGCGCCCAAAGCCACAACAGCGGGTGATCCACAGGTGAGTGCTTACTGGGATGGTACCAATATTGCGGAACGGGCCCGGAAAGTTGCTAATGGCTTCGCGATACACTTTCATGATAACGCAGGTCTTCGAAGCTCCGTACCGTTTGTATGGACGACCTGATAGCCGACGCAGGCCTTCGTGAGGCATAGTCTATCCCTCGGCCAATAGCGTGTGCAACTGCCAGCGTCGTGCCAGTGTCAATCTTAGCTCCCCCCTCATCATGAAGGCAAGGCTCAGTTCACAAACTTCCTTCTGTCCTAGCGAGACGACCGTTAGGTTTAGCACCAAGCCATATCTACAGACGTTGACCGGTGTGGCCGTAAGTAATGAATATGTTAAATCAGAATTGGTGTAGACCAGCAAGTAGTGAGCCCGGCCGCTCCTTAGACGAGAACCCCGCAAAACCATCTGTGTTAGCCAAATTGAGTGAAAATGAGCCGACGGAGTGGATTTGGACGAATCCTTCCCGTGGACTATAATCAGCGCTACGCCTTTCTTAGAGGTCCATAGTTGCGTGTCATGCGCGATTCAGGGTCACCCATGCTTCTCGGTAATGAAAGCTCTTGCATGCGGACATTGTTCTTGCTGCCCATGTTTCCAACAAATGCGCGATTGAGACGTAGGGTGCGGTGTGATGTGCTCAGAGCCTCACATGGTGTCTCAATCCGTCCCATTGGCGGACTCTACGCCATCCAGCAGACCACCGCCATCTAGATTCTGATCGATGCAGGATATCAAACAAGGGTTGCTTGAGGTGGCTCTCATCATCAATTGCCCGTCTTCGAAGCTTCGCTAGTGGGAACGGCATGTGCGGACAGGAGTTTTGGTGCCGCCGAGCCACGAGAGGCGCAGATTGCCAGCCGATCCCTCGGGAGCTAAGACGTGCACTGATCTTCAGGGCTGTCCTCTCTGGCGGTGATGCGAATGCCCCTCCTTCTACTCGATGCGGCAACAGCCGTGGAATCGCTCAATGGGCATACCAAGGTGTGCTGTTTGAGGGGTATCACCAATCTGGATTCTTAGGGCCAAAAAGAAAGTACAAAACCATGTTTCGATAGCCCAACGCCTAGATAAGGGCCAGGGCGTGAGACTTCGAATGCGACTTGCTTCTGTTGGCTGGTCCTCAAGCAGCGGTTGTCACATGCCTTGTGCGATTGGCTCTCATGGCGGCACGATCAAGAGTGCTTGCATCCAAGCCATCCATCTCGCTACCCCTCGCCATGGAAGGCATCTCTGGATACCGCGCGATCTAGATGTTCTGAAGCCTCTGCGCGGAGCCGGGTTCGCGAAACCATGTCTGAGGATGGCTGGTGGCATTAGCAGTTGCGGAGATGCATGTCCTCGTAGAACCAGAACACGACAAGACGCGTGAAGGTTGGCGAGGACGACGTTCGATGTTTCAGGGTCTGCGCGTGACAGGATCCAGGTAGTGTCCTGGTGGCAGCTACAACGGGCGTCAGTATCGCGTGCGAAATCCCACTTGGACAGTGTCTGCTGGCGCCACGAGAAATCGACAGAGCGCAAGACGTGACAGAGATGGGAGAAGTCAAGAAGTGAAGTAGTCAACGGGCCTGCGACGTTTATAACAAGCGACCGTCTTGCCGGCGCCTCCAGGGCTGAATGGACGATCGCGGGGCGCCTTCCTGTTTCGTCCATGTCTCCGGTCTCTTGTGCTGTTTATTTCGACTACAACTTCGTCAAAAGCCCTTTGCCCACAGCATGCGAACAAGTTCTATGATTATGAAAAAGGTTTCACCTCGTCGGGGTAGTAAACTCAATGCGTTTCCTCTCCTAGACCAGCTTTTGGGGCTAGTTAGAGTTCGATTGTCTATAGGCAACCTGAGTACTACGTATATGAAGCCCCAGGGCTTCAGTTCCCACCAAAGAGCTAATCAGACGGTATCTCAGAATGTCATGCTGAATCAGTGCTCGTGCATGCCTTTGTCTTAACATCCGCGCCAAAGACCACTTTCATGTGGACAATCCGGCATTCCTCATTTCCACCCATTCTGTCCATTCCTCATTTCCACCCATTCTGTCCATGCTCTCGTAATGCCGTACCACATCCAATGCGATCATTTATTGTCCGGTAACGCCTAGAAATGCTTGTAATGAACCAACATATCCACAAACCATTTGCTACGACAGCCCTAGCTTTGATCCTAACCCACGAATTATGCCTTCTCCAAGTCCTGTTGCACCATCTTTTGAGTGGCCCTTTTCAGCTTGTAGAGTCAATCCCGCACTCAGCAGATTCACACGAGTCAATCGCAACCGGAGTGTATGGTCGTACTTCTCCGCCATCGTGAGCGCCTCAGCATGAACATTGTACCGCGGGTTGGTAGGGGGCGAGATGAGCAGACGGTCCACAAGATCGATCCTAGCGTCCAGGACTCCGTTGTTGATCATGTCCTCCAACTCGTCTTCTATACTTGCGTACTCTCCTGTAAGTTGGAATTTCGTAGCCATCTCATCCAAAGTGACGCAGCTGAATGGAATAAAGTATTGGACAATACTCTTCGTCCGTATCTTGCTGTAGATGGCGGAAAGTACTCTAGAAAGATACACGTCGAGAAGATAGTCGGTTCGATAGCCCTCCAATACTTCAAGACAAGCACTGTACTTTGAATTGCAGAAGAGCGTTATGGCCCGTCGAATCTGGGGTTCTAGCTCCAGGAAATTGCGGAAGTCGCTATTCGCGAGGATCTTCTGTTGCAGCTCACTACGGTCCATAGAAGCGAGCGCACAAAGCCCGCCATACACGGCTATATCGTTGCCCGACAGAATCTCTCGCTGCCAAGTGATGCCTGCTGCAGGCTCCAGGGTCAGGAAAAGCGGTGATGTCCAGATGAAGCTGGTAGCAGCATCACGGAAACTGTTGGTACACAAATGAGCAAGGCCAGAGCAGGCCGATATGATGGGCTCCAGCTTCGTCTTATCTTCGCCCTTGAGCTGGGCGGCGTCCACCTTCACCAGGTGCGACTGGACGCCCAACCATGCCTTCTGTGCGATGTTGACATAAACCATCCGTAGGGTCATATCCGCAAGGTGCTTGCTCGATGTGCAGTGTTCCCGCATCCTGTAGTATGCTTTGTGGGCCTCGACGTAGTTGCCAGTGGCGTAGTAGAAGTGGCCGAGATCTTCGTTGCCCATCTGTGAACTGTCAGCGAAGCTCACAGGGCTTACGGGTGTTGAGCTCTTCTTGAACACGTACACGTATGCTCTCCTTGATCAGATTGTTCTTGTAGGACTTGAGTTCATGCTCAAGTTTGTCCTGTTCTTCCTTCACCTCGCGGTTCTTCTTGTCCGCCCAGCCCAGGTCTGGTGTGGCCAGCGGGTCGTTTGGCGCGATGGTGCTAAAGTCTTCAACCAGTGCGAGGTAGAGCTTGACATTCTTGCCCCGTTTGGCCTCTGGAATGGCAATTCGATAGGCATCGACTGCGAGGTAGGTCGACGTGGATCCGATATGATCAAGACGGTCGAGACGGGTAGAGCCTATGGTGAGGTCAGACAGATCTTGATCACCCGCTCAGAGGGTACTGTACCATCATAGTTTGAGATGTAGGATTCGAGGTCAAACTTAGGTGGGTCTAACATCTGTGAGCAGAGCTTATGCGCTTGTATTTCAAGGCAATGAGCTACCTTTGACGACCATGGCGCCTTTGGCCTTCTGCCGCTGGAAGTACTCCGACTGTTCTACACTAGAGGCCATTGTGTGGTGTTGTGGGGGTGGAGTGTGTTAACGGTGCAGTGGTTGTAATGAGCTTCCGGTGTTTGTTGCCTGTGAGCTACCTAGCTCGGCGGGCAGTAGAGTGGCGGGGCACGGTTGGGGTTGACTAAGCGAGCCGGGGAATCTCGAGGTCGTACCTAGGCATCTAGGCGGCCTTGGAAGGGTCGAATTTGAGCCGCAGAGAAGAAGACAGTGATGAAATTGAACAGTCTCCATTACTCTTGCCGTTTCCTCGTCTATCTATAGTGTGTACATTCGTCGGGCGGTGTTTGGGCGGTGAACCCCGTCCACGTGATGCACGCGTTGAGGACGCGCTAACGTTACCCACTCGTTCGGCTACGCGTTCGCTTCCGCCATCACTCTCCAACACTCCACGCTCGTAGCTCTCCATTCACACCGCACTATCCATTTGATTGGCTATAGTCATATCATCACGCCGAAGCAAATGGCACATCCACCACCGACTCCCGCTCAGGATGCTTATTTTTCTTCAGCGTCAGATGATGAAGCATTTTACTATGCGTCAGACCTCTCGCAGGATCATGCAACCTCTTCGAATTCCTCACAGGATAATCTAGTCTACCCGACCCCCCCGACCCGCAACCTATCTCAGGGCCAAGACCCACCGAATGCGAAGATGCAGTCCTCTAAACGGAAGAGGCATGAGACACATGAAGTTTGCAACAAGATGAGGAAGTCATTATCTCCGTCTCCGTCTCCATTTACCCGACATACAGCTCAGTCCAGTATACTGGGTGATCATTCGAATCTACAACATATAGGCTCCGACCTCGTTCAACAGCCTGGTCCTATGAGCGGCACGCAATCTTGTCCACTTGACATCGATTCTTCACCATCACCCACTGGTATGAAGCATACCCAGGACTTACCAACTGTGTTCGAAGACCGAGAGCCAGAGTATCCTCGTCCCACCACCAGTCAGTACTATGACAGTAACGTAAGACACGACGTTCCTCCGCCCGATACATCTTTGACAGAGCCGAAGGACCCCACAGAGCCACCACTCTGTCAAGAGCAAGAACACCTTGTCAACCTGATAATGAGCGGGCGGAATGTCTTCTATACTGGGTCTGCAGGCTGTGGAAAAAGTACTGTACTGAAGGAGTTTGTGAAACGATTTCGGGCTGCAGGGAAGTGCGTCAGGATCACAGCCCCTACCGGTCGTGCGGCCAACGATATTGATGGCACTACCACCTGGACCTTCGCTGGTTGGAACCCCGCTAGCCATAAGAAGCCTCTCGAAAAACTTCGGGATGAAGCACACGGTACACTCGTTTGGAAGCGGATGAATGAAACGGATGTCCTTGTCATCGATGAGATAAGTATGGTTGAAAACCACCATTTCGAGCGGTTGAACCAGCTAATGCAAGCCGCTCGCAATACTAATGCTGCCTTTGGTATGTGGACCCAGGGTACAACGTCTATGTCAAGTGGCAGCTCGTTCTTGAGACGCCAAGTGGTGTCTAATACGGACAGTCTACTAAGACATAGATATACCCTCTCCATGACTATCGAGAATATGCGCTGACTTTGTTGAGGGGGAGTTCAGCTAATCGTGACTGGAGACGTGAGTATCCTATATTTCATGTAGCACGCAATGCTCTAAGCGAATACAGTTCTTGCAACTACCCCCAGTCAAGCCCTTCGAATTTTGCATGGAATGTGGAGAAGCTACCATCGAATACGAACCTGAGAATGACGAATCTGAGAAAGACGAACCTGAGAAGGTCGAACCTAAGAAGGACGAACCTGAGAAAGACGAGCCTGAGAAAGATGAGCCTGAGAAAGACGAGCCTGAGGAAGACGGACCAGGACGCAAGTGAGTGCATTCACTCACACACTGCTACCTGTGAACATACCACTAATATTACTTGTGCTTCGCAGATGTCCTGTTTGTCCTACAAACAATGTATTTCTTGATAAAGACATGGGTGAGGATGTTTCAATTTGAAGTGCCTGGTTATGAAAAGCTACTAGGTGGCATCTACTCAAGACCCTTGTACTTGTGTCAATTGCAAAGAACTGTCACTGACCTTTGTGCCGTACGGGGAACAGGCATTCCGCAGTAACGCTTGGAAAGTAAGTCACATTAGCCCCGTCTCAGTGCTTGCTTGAAGATAACATATTATACTAAATCGCGTAGGAATGCAACTTTGCACATGTGAATTTGACGGATATTCATCGCCAGTCGGATGCAGTGTTCATTGGGATACTTCAGAAGCTACGTCTTGGACGTAAATTACATCGACAGGAGAAAGATCTACTTCTAGATCATGAAAGCGAAACCGTAAATGCTGTCCAGCTCTTTGGAACTCGCGCCGAGGTCAAGCATATCAATGACCACAGATTCAACAAGCTGGTATCCACTGCTCGAAGCTACAGTTCCTTTGACCATTGCAGATGGAATGGCGACAAAGGACATGATCATCGCGCTCGAAGCACTGATGGGGAAACGCTCTTAGCTTTGGTAAGTGCAGTCGAGATAATATTGTGTCCATAGAACTTTCGACTACTAAAAGTTATTATCAGAAGGATCCTAAGTACGATCCGCAAGTGCAGCTCAAAAAAGGTATGCAAGTCATTCTAATGACTAACCTCGACATATCTGCTGGCCTCGTGAATGGGTCTCAAGGCGTAATCCAGGATTTTGAAGAATATGACAAGAACAAGATGCCTCAAGCGTCTCAAGCTTCGCGCAAAGGAAAAGGAAAAGGAGATTCTTCCGTGGACAGTCAAAATACAGGCCCGCCCATTTATGGGGCATACGCCGAGTATCGGGAGAACCGGATCAAGGATTTCATCAACAAAGCCAAGTACCAATCTTGGCCGGTCGTGGCCTTCTTGACCAGTGGCCGACGAAGAATAACACGCACGATATACGCGGACTGTCTCGTGAGAGAGTATGGTAAGCAAAGCCCTGTAAAGATTCTATCATATGATTCTGTGCTTTATGAACTAGGTAGCATTCCACAAGGTTTTGCTGGAGACAGTTCTCGTCGTGTTTCCCAGCTAAGAAACCCTGCTGACCACGTACTGCAATTTGTAGGACGTTTGGACCCACCCAAGTATACCGTACGTAAGCTCGCGATACGAAGTCCTTGTTAAGTGACACCTCGTTTCCAAGTCATGAAGAGGTGTCAGAGGAGGGTCTATCAAGAGATATACACCTTCCCTTCATTGAGACATTGCTGACATCGTATCCCAATCTCTAGTCCTTCCTATACACTGGTCTCAAGGACACAGATTCCACTAATGGCAGGCTACGCCATGACAACCCACAAGAGTCAAGGAATGACGCTTAATAGAGTAAAAGTAGATCTTTCACATACCTTTGAACCCGGCCAGGCATATGTTGCATGTAAGCTCCACGCGTTTCCTAGAAATTTCGATATCCTTAACAAGCCATAGTGAGCAGAGCTCGATCCCTAGCAGGGCTTGAGGTGCAAGCATTTCCAGACGATGCTGAGAAGCGGATGAACACAGAAGTGCTAGAATTTTTGAGAGACAAGTTTGGCATCGAGTGAGAGGTCGCATTTGATAACCTCTTGCGCAATTTGCTATGGTAGCGATTCCCTCTTTCGTTATGAGGTCCTTCGCGGTTGATCAGGGCTCGGTTCGACGTTGATACTCTTGCGCCATAAGATGGAGCTCGGCTCCATCGTCTTTTCAAGGGGTTTAAAATTTTGCCAACTTTTGAAAAATGCAAGCGCCAACCACAACGTGCGGTCTCTTCAGCCCAGTCATGGTGTTTACAGCAGAGGGAGGTCTACCTGATTTCAAGTCATGTGGTTCCCAGTGGCATGGCCTTGTACACTTGCAAGAACAATATTATAGACTTCGGAATGTCTCCCATCCCACGTGCTGCGTTCCAATGAACGGTAGGCGTTGATAGTTCCCCAGCTTCGTCCTCGAGCCACACATTTGCGCTAGATGTCCCAAAATGCAATTTCTGTCTACGCAAAAGGCTCCAAGGGCTTGTTTCAGAGAGATTCCCTACAATATAAAAGAGCACGGACAATCTGAGAATGACTTGGCGTCGTTTAAATTCGTCATCTTCGATTTACGACCCTGCATCCGGCGCTAAGAGTTCGGTAGTTGACAAACTGCTCTGCTTGGGTGAACTCGATCTAGAGCCTTTATTTGAAGCAACCCCGATTGTGACAGATGTCGAAAGTCGACAATTTTTGTTGTCTCTATGAACGAGCGGCTAATAATTGGATCGTGTGTAGGCCCAACGGCATGTTCATCACCCTAGTCTCACACGAATTTCCGTAGCATCAGCCTCCGCTCACCTATGTAGCGGGGCTAATGACCGTGGGTTTCATTCGTTTGCAAAGCTATTGCTTGACTTCGCCCTTGCGCCGTTCTGTTTTTGGTCTTTTGTGCCCCATATCCTCACTACTACCGAGCTCGCAAGGGTCAGGGGCATCATGGCCACAGCTCAACATTTATACGCCATGGATTCTCATTGCATGTTCGGATCCTTCATCGCACTCTAGTAGTTGGCTCCGCTCTTTTTATCCTTGAGTTCATTCTGGCTGAGCCAGTCCTTCTTTTTCACTCACAGTCTTTTTCTTCAACCTTCAATTCTGTGACAGATCGTCATGCATTTTTTACTTCTTGTTGCGCTGATGAGCAATGCGGGTCCTGCGGTTGCGACACCTTTTGGTATCCTTTCCCGTGGTGTTTCGACGTTCGCGGCAGGGAGTTCATGGGACATCCTCCTGAACAAAGGAGACTCCGTTGGAAACGTGAAGCAGGTGGTCAACGAGAGATTTCAGGTCATCGACATTGATCTTTTCGACACGGATAAAGAGACTATTCAAGAGCTGAAAGCCACGAAGCAAGTTATCTGCTACTTCTCTGCTGGATCTAAGGAAGGCTGGCGCTCGGATGTAGGAGATTTCAAAGCAGGAGACACTGGAAAAGCGCTTGACGGATGGCCTGATGAGAATTGTGAGTATCATTACAGCCAAACATTGTGTTTGCGACAGTATCTAATCAAATGCTTGCTACAAGGGGTCAACGTTAAGTCTGAAAACGTGAGGGCTATCATGAAGAAGCGCATACAGATGGCAGCAACCAATGGTTGCACAGCTATTGACCCTGATAACGTCGATGGCTTTGTTAGTTGACTGCCTACCCTGAGAGTATCAAGGCTAACCCTCCTTAGGATGGTGGTCAAGATGGTTTCGGATATGACAAGACGGCTTATGTTGACTATGTCAAATTCATGGCTCAAGAAGCGAAGAACAACGGCCTTGCTATTGGACTTAAAAATGCTGTCGACCTTATTCCAGACGTTGTCGATGTCATGCAATTTGCGGTCAACGAGCAGTGAGTGACTTGCTATACCATACTCCGAACCTCATAAGAAGTCTGCTCTAACCCCGTACCTCTGCTTTAGATGCCACGAGTACAGCGAGGAATGTGCCTTGTATAAGCCCTTCACAGACCAGAACAAAGCGGTATTCAACATTGAATACGGAGGTAGCGCTTGCAGCTCTCCAGCTGGTGTGAAGCTCTCTACGGTTATCAAGTCGGAGGACCAGGCTTTGAACGCGCTAGGTGGTGCTTGTCCTGGGCAGAGCACTGGAATATCCTCGACTCAAGGGACCTCAAAGGCATCAGCTTCTAGTGTAGCCACTGCACCAGCTGCAACTTCTGTTCAAACCATACCCGCCATCGTCACAGCTACTGCAACACCAACCATCAGTGCACCCGCACCCACGGCGACAAACTCGGATGAAGAAGATGACGGTGACGATGATGGAGACGACCATCGCTGGGGCTGGGATTGGGGGTACGGACATCATCATCGTCACGACTAAGGCCTGATGGAAGGAGGCCTACAATGTCCATGTGATTGCTAGGTTGTGCCAAGTTTCAAAGGAGGAGAGAGCTTGGGATGAAGACAACCTTCGTTCATCGTCAAGAAAAATTCGCCGAAGCATGTTGAATTGCTGACAATGAATTTGTAGCGCACGCTCACGTTATGTTCATGTACATATGTATATACCATTCTGAAATTCGATTGCGCATTCGGTCTTGCGAGTATTAGCTCCGAAGTGATTGGAGCGTCGCAGCCCCGCACCGTAGGGTACCTTGCAGCAAGACGTCACTCAGGCCCTCATCCACTTGCTATAAGACATTGGCATTACCGGAACCAATTCTGCCTCGCTCTTATTCTCACCAAGCACATCTGTTCTATATGTTATGATCGAGCCTTCTCCTCTATACGGTCGCCGGCCTGTACTAGGACACCACCTCGTAGAATGTTCATTGTCCGTCAAGGAATCACGACATCACGATTCTGCATATTCGCAATCTTCGAATATGCATCGGACCCCACTGCTATCGCTCATCGTTTTCCAAGGTGACTCCCAGCACGACTTAGCGAGCTTCCTAAAGAGGAGGTGATCCGCCCACGGGTAATTTGGGTCTATCGAGGTATTACCTATGATTCGCTGCAAATGACAGGGGAGCTTGAAGCTCTGATGAACAACAACTCGGCATCATGCACGATCCTCGAAGCTTGGGACGTAGTCACTCTCAGCTTCCTGATGGGGTGAGTCTTCACGACCCGGGAGCATGATGACGGATATCTGCAGAGTTTCCGGGTTCATGGGTAGGTACCTGAGCTTGGCCATGCACTTATAGAAAGAGGTTTGCTTTCGTGCCTTTGCTTGTCACCTCTGGTCCCTCTGGTTGTCATTATGTCGCCCCTCAGAGCAATTATCGGCTTATCTGTAGCTACGGTTGCTGTCGCCAACCCAGTCGATAAAGTCAGGCTTCAAGCTCGTCAGAATGCTTCTTCGCCTTGTGCACAAGTGAGTGCGGCGATAGCAGCTCAGAACCCTCAGCCAGGAGTCTCGTCACCGACCGTCCCTGCCCAGTTGGCGTACGATTGTATTACGAGCGTTCCTCTCAATAAGAGCGCGGCGTCGGACCTCATTGATAACATTGTTCCCTACATTCGCTGGCAATCTACGACCACGTTCCTAAAAGATCCTCCAGAGGAATATGAAGAGAAGATACAGCCTGCTATTGATGTCTGGGGAGGACTGGAGGAAATTCAGTCAAAGGTCGAGAATGAATCCTACACGAACGAGTTTGAAGTAGATCACCCTGCAGAACTGGCAGTATCCATTAGATTTATCTACTGACTTTCTGCAGTTCGGGTTCAATCTTTACGAATTGTTGCAACAAACTCACGATGGTCATTTCGTCTACGTTCCAGATGTGGTCGGAAGCATTTTCAATTGGGCTCGCCCTATGCCACTGGTGTCGGTTTCGGAGGACGGCAAGGAATTGCCGAAGCCCTATGTGTATCCAGATATCCTAGCGGCATCTTTTGGAAATGCTTCTTTTGCTCCTTCTGCAATTGCTAAGATCAATGGCGAGAATGCCGACGAGTGGCTCGAGAACTGGTCTCAATATGGCTCGCTTCAAGATCGCGATGCTCTGTATAACAATGTCTTCTATAATTTGGCTGCTGTTTCGATTGGCTCTGTCTCTACAACCATAGGCACCTTCGCTGGAAGTGGTCGAGGAAGATGGGTAAGTAGAAACAGTGGCGGAAGGGGCGACCGGCAACTGACTCTGACTAGGTTTATCCTGGAGCAACGACAGAACTAGAGTTTGAGAACGGAACAACAGTAACCTACACCAACTTCGCTCGCGTTCTGGTCCCGTTCGACGATATTACGGATGGCCAGAGTCTCTACAACACATATTTCATTACGCCAAAACCTACAGAGACGGAGCCACCTACGCCATCCAACACAACAACGGCGACTACTTCAGCCACAACTGCAGCTGCGTCAACTCCTGCCCCGGGATATCCCCCTCCAGTGTATCGTGAGTCTCATAATCTCATCGGGGGATACTACCTCGAGGATGACTACTCTGATATTGCTGTTCTCTCTGTGCCATCCTTTGTCGGAATCGATGGAGCCCAAGCCGATTTCCAGGCGGTGGCCCAGAATTTCTTAGCCGCTGCCAAAGCCGCTGGAAAGAAGAAGCTGATCGTGGATGTCTCTGCAAATGGTGGAGGTACTATTCTTTTAGGTTACGACCTCTACAAACAATTGTTCCCCGAAGGCATTGGCCACGCAGCAGCAGACAGATTCCGCGCGCATGAGTCCACCGATCTCATCGGCCAGAAGTACTCAGAACTTTCCGCTGATTACCCACGCCAACTCGTTGATCCGGCTGCGAATGAAACGCTCTACGAAATCATCTCCAACGTGGTGGCGTACGTTTTCAATTATCGGTCGTCACTTGACGTCAATGATGAGAACTTCTCGAGCTGGGAAGACGAGTATGGGCCTGTGGAAGTGCACGGCGACAACTTTACCAACCTGATACGCTGGAACTTATCTGACGTACTTACTCCGTTCAATTCCGGCGGTGTGTACGTTCATGGCTACGGCAACCTGACAAACTTTACCCAGCCCTTTGCCGCTGAAGATATTGTTGTAGTTTCCGATGGCTACTGCGCGTCCACTTGCACAATCTTTTCGGAACTAATGCGACAGCGAGGCGGAGTGAAGTACATATCTTTAGGCGGCCGCGCCGAGGAAGGAATAACCCAAGCTGTTGGGGGAGTCAAAGGGACAAACAATTTCGGATGGGACTATATTCAATATCTCGCTCAACTCACGTTTCTTCTTTCTGATGAAGAGGAGGGCGAGTTTTACAACACGACCGAACTCGGCGACTACTGGAGCAATCTTGTCTTCGATCGCGCGGCCACTGGCGTAACGCCGAATGTCAATTTCCGCGATGGGTACAGAGATGGTAGCGACTACCAGACCCCGTTGCAATTCGTGTACGAGCCCGCGGACTGCAGGATTCTTTACACAAAGGAGATGACGTATGATGTCCCCGCTATCTGGAAAGCTGTCGCGGATTCTGCGTGGGGCGAGACGGACTGGTGCGTTGCTGGAGGGTTGAACGGTGGGTATAATAAGAGAGATAGTAAGCGAGAGATGACTTGGCAGGATAAGGCTTTGTCAAAGAGAATGAAGGAGTGGAAGAGGAGTCTGAGTGTGGGAGATTATCCGCTGGATATTTACACGGATTTGTCGAAGTTGGAGATCAACGCAAGGGGCTTCATGGCGCCTTGATCGGTAATGCGCACAAGACATAATGCGGAGAAACGTAATCGTAATGAAAATATGTGTATGTAGAGTCAGGAGACTCGTAACGGCGAATGTTCCTCGAAGGGCTGGCCGCACACAGGATCCATGAAGATCACTCACGGAATGTTTGATTGGAATTCTTATATCAAGTTTGCTACTCTGCCGGTATAGCTCTTAACGATCTAGCTGCGGGTGCAAGACACGTTCGATGCTTCAGCTCAGCTTTCTTTCTCCAGTCCAACCTCGGTAACCCCGTGTGTCGTCACGTAGCATTCAAAGTGTTGTGGCACTCTCCCGGCGGTGACCAAGTGTCCAGCTTCATACCTTTACGCCATTCCGGACCCACGCGCCGTCGTCTTTCTGTCTGGATAGCCTCATGCTTCTTATTGCCGATTCGACACAGTAGCCCAACTCGACACGGCGCTGTGCTCGTCGTTCGATTCCCTTTATCATCTTTTCCAATTCTAAATACTCTTGGCTTGCATGTCCCAAACCTCTCAACCAGTGTGTGTATGTATCCAAAAATCCCTCTCCTCCATCCTCCCCTCCTCAGCACCTTTCAACACAGAAGCCACCCATCTCGGCGGCCTCGGCTCCTTATCCCCCTTCATCGGACAATGCGCGATGAACCCTCTTTCCTCGGCCGCCTTGCCAACCTCTTCTACAATCCTCAGCCTCCCATTCTTGTCTGCACTGCCCTCTCTAACCGCCCTGGCAGCTTCCAAGCGCTCGTTCTGCCGCTCGAGACGCCGACGCTCGAGGTAGATAGATAGCTGGTCGAGCTTGGCGGACGTGAAGCGCTGGACAGAGTGCAGGATGCGGTTTAGGATGTCGAAGAGGAGGCGGTAGAGTAGCTCGGTTGCTATGGCTGTGCCTGTCGAAGCTGTGAAGTAGCGCGTTGAGATCAGCGAGCCGGAAGTCGATCCGGTGGTTGTGCTGAGGCTGGATGTCGTCGGTGGTGGTCGGTAGAGGACCATGGACTGGGAAAGTGTCATTGTGGAGGAGGTTGCGGGGGTTCTCTTGGGGTGGCGTGAGGGTAGGATGACCTCGATCGAGTGGGCGGTACAATAGTCTAATGGCCCGTAGGATTCGAATAGTTGGGCTAAGTTGAACCGTGGGACGAGATAGTCAATGGGCTGATTTCACCAATGTTGGGAAGAGGATGGGTGAGCGATGAATTCATTTTAGGATTTTCTGAAGATTATGGGAGCTCTGGTTCTGACTGCGCGGGTATTTACTAGCTATGGTAGAGTGCGTGCATCCTTCCGAAACCCGAGTGATATGGGGCCAACAGAGAGTAACACGATTGGCGAATCACAGACCATGCGAATCGTCGCTCGGCCTCTGCAACCACCGACCATGAGTCGGATTACTCGGACGACTCGGACGGGTCGGAGCGATATCTTAGCGCCGTGCGTGCCTCCTTTTGCGTACATGAGATAGCAACCGTCCTACGCGGCCCGCCGGCGACCAGGGGGACAACAGCTAGAGGCTTAGCGCTTAGTACGAAGATATGTGTCACAATCTCACAGGTGTGAAAGAGAGTAATTGGAACCGTGT
The DNA here is from genome assembly GCA_010405375.1 of Lophiostoma macrostomum CBS 122681. Classification (NCBI taxonomy): domain Eukaryota; kingdom Fungi; phylum Ascomycota; class Dothideomycetes; order Pleosporales; family Lophiostomataceae; genus Lophiostoma; species Lophiostoma macrostomum. The sequence continues at coordinate 94,063 of MU004333.1, read as the reverse complement.
CATACATTTTGTTGCGCAAGCCTATCTAATAGAGCCTATACTATAGCGCGAAAAGCCGTGGATGCTTCCTCACATGCCCTATTCCTGGTAATGCAATGCCCATGACAACGTTCAAAAGAAAATGAAGAACACAAGACATATCATGGCCAAGCCCGTAACCAAAACCCAATGGCGAAAGGGATGAATTCTCTGCATTACTACCTGCCATGGCCATAGCCGCCGACCATCGCCCGTTGTCGCAACATGCCTTGTTTTGACTTCAGCGGACATTGCCAGAAAATAAGGGACAAGAATGGACGATAAGAACGCGATTAATCATGTTGACATAAGAGCTAGTTGAATCGCGAAGCTTTTTTCTCCTGCACTAGTAACTTACGCGACCGACACGAACTGTCCAATACCTGGAACACCGTCCAGCATAACGTACACAACGTACGGCCCAGGTGGCGCAACGTTCTTGTTGGGCGGCATCGTAACGGTAACGGTCTGGCTGGTGGAGCCGGCAGCGAAGCCGGTTGTATCCAAGAAAGCCATGCGGTGGCCCATGTGCACGGAGTGAGTGACGAAACCTCCATAGTAAAGGGAGACCTTGACAGCCTTGGCGGTGGTCGGGGTGGTGAACTTGATGGTGAATTTGGAGCCATCAGCCTTGAGAGCCTTGGAAGACAAGACAATGTTGGTGGGGCGGGTCACGGTGCCCTGGAGGTAGGGAGGCGTGTAGATTTCGTTGCGGAACTCAGTAACGTAGGGGTCGGTGGCGTCGGCCTTGAGCTTAGGCTGCTCGACCGGGTTGGATCCAGAGATGAGGAGTGTACCGTCAAGGAGGAGGAGCGCAACACTGTGGTACAAGCGGGGAATGGTAGACTTAGGACCAGTAGACCATCGCTTGCCGAGCGCCTTGGTGGGGTCGTATAGGAGGACTTCGAGGGTAGGATCACGAGCAATGCCGAAGCCTTGAGCACCATGGTTGGCACCGTTCACCCAGACGACAGTTCCATCAGGCAGAAGAGTACCCTCAACCATGTCACGTCCTTCAGGCATAGAGTCCAACTCCCAAGCAGGGTTGGTGCCGAGAGGTTGGATACGACCGCAAGAAGGATCAGTGGGGGAGGTCACATCCTGGTAAGCACCACCACCGCAGATGACGATATCCGGGTTCCAGTTGTTGGCGCTGGACAGGGGGAGGAGGACGGAACCACCCGTGTTGGGGTACGTGCGATAGTCTCCAGGCAAGTCAGCGAAGGTGCGGACAGTTGTGCCAGTGGCCGTGTTGAAGATTTCAGAGGACTTGGACACGAAGACGAAGAGAGTGCCATCCTTCAACAAGTGCATGAAAGGATACATGTAGTACGGCTGGTTCTTTACGAGGATGTCCATTTGGATGCTCTTTCCCTGAGGAGTACCGTCGGCGTTGAGCCATTCATAGGTAGGGTTGTTGTTCTCCTTCTTGCTGGGGTCAAGGCCATTCAAACTTCCGGAAGCAACGAAGAGCTTGCCGTCAGACATGATCTGAACAGATGCGTACCAACGAGCAGTGCTCAATTGGGCACCGGGCTCGCTCCAGGCTTGTCCGTTCAAGGAGGCATCGCTAGCAGAGCGCTTGAGGTAACGGATACCCTTGAAACCATCGCCAACGGTAGGATCAATGAAATCCAGAGGAGCATTGCCTCCCAGGGACACGAAACGGCCATCGGCAAGGAAGATACCACCGGAGCAGAAAGCATTAGTCTTGTAAGCCAGAGCAGTCAGTTTCTGGGTGGTGGGATCATATTCGGAGGAGTAAGCATATTGTCCGTTGGAGAGCTTGAGCTCGGTGTAGTTTTCGACCTTGTCGAGGAAAACAACACGACCGTTTGGCAGGAGCCCAGCGTGCATAGCTGGGACACCAGAACGTCCGATGATAGCGAGAGTTCCAGGCTTGGCAGCCGCAGGGGCAGGGCTAGGACCAGGGGCAGGGACGCTGGGGGCGTTGACGCACGGTCCGGACTGGCATCCATCTCCGCAGTGAGCAGTGGTATTACCACAGAAGCCATACATGGAGCAGCAAGAACCCTGGGCCCAGTTGCCGCAGACGGTGTTGCCATTGGTGGCACCGCAGCTTCCATCAGTGGTGACCTTGTTGGTAGACGTAGCAGCAGAGGTGGAAACGGTCGACGGGTTGCCGAGAACAGGCTCGCCAGATGTCGTTGAGGAAGGAGGCTTGGTCGCAGAAGCGCTGGAGACAGGCTTCACCGAGCTGGGGGTGGTACCCGTGCAGCCACTTTGGCATCCGTTAGCCACCAGGCAGTGACCGTCAGTGCTGCCGCAATAGCCGTAAGATGAGCAGCAACCGCCATAAGCGCCCTTAGCATCGCAGGTAGCTCCGCCAAAGTCTTTTCCACAACGGCCATCGTCTCGAGGAGCAGTACCAGCGGCAGCCGACGTTGCGGCAGGCTTAGCGCTAGACGATGGAGCACTGTTCGTGCAACCCGAAAGGCATCCAGTTCCGCAATGGGCGGCAGTGTTTCCACACTGAACATGTTAGTACACACTTGCATCAACAAGGTACTGTAAACATACCCAGCCGTACGAGCTGCAGCAAGTACCGGTGTAGACGGTGGAGTTGGGATCGCAAAGAGTGTTTCCATTGGCGGGACCGCAAGTTCCGTCTGTTGAGTACTTGGTCTGCCTCTTCTCCGGCACCGTTCGGCGCTGAGATTTGGGGTAGAGAACGTCACGCCCAACGACAGCCTCGCATCTGCCACATGTTAAACTTATCCGTGGGAATATGACTCTAGTCAACATACGTGTTCTTCTCGGTACATTGCTGTCCTCGAAGGCAGGGGTTGACGCTGGCGGACTCAAAGTCGCAGCTAGGCTGGACCCATTGGAAGTTGATGTTTGCTGAAGCAAGACCGGCGAGCACGCCGAGAGACAAGATAGCAGACCTCATCTTGGATAAAGTTTCTGCATAGGGTCAGTGGCCGACAATCCAGAGACCCCAGACCAGTGTTCAATATATATCCGACACAAGAACTAGTAACGACAGGCAAATCGGACAATAAACAGATGCTGTAGCAGATGTTTGTGGACGAGGCGTATGGTTGTTGTGGCAGCTGATGCAACCCCGGCAACCCCAGATCGTACCAGCGGACTACAAGATACGTACCACTAAATTAACTTCCGCACTCCGATAATTCTTTCCTTGGTTCAGCTTTGATTAATTAAGAATGGTAAGAACGAGTGGCAGCAACGCGTTAGCAATTGCGAATTAAGTGTAGGGTATTGAAAGCCGGAAAAGAGTGACGGCTGTAGAGAAAACGAAAGAGGCCGGGCGAGGGACTTGATAAAGCGCCTGGCGGATGGGGTGCAGCAAACCGAGTGAGGATGCGCTGGGCTGAAGTATGGCGGGCTTCCCCTGAATGCACTCGGGGTCCTGCCAAAACATGGGTAGGCTAAGGCGGCCGTTTGAACCAATTGCGGCCGGACTGAAGCTTTGATCAGCGTCATTTTAATCTGAAGCGCCGCCAATGCCAGCCCGATCTTCGGCCAGGATGTCTATACACGGAAATAGAAACGGTGTGGAAGGATTGGCCTGTGTCGTCCCTCAACACGAGCAAAAGTACGCGATCTGCATTCAGTCAGCAAACGGGACCACATGATGCCCTGCCCATCACAATGAACCCCGACATGATGCATTTGTGTGCCTGATAATGTAGATAACGATCCCTGAAACGACGATATTGACCATTTCCTGCCAGCAGACGGGTACCGGGACGATAGCAAGTGGTCAAGCTTTCGCACGATGATGACCGTGTGAAGGCCGGCATCTGGGAAAAGCTTGTCCGTGGTCAGGGGTAACGGTACTGTTCGGGAAACGTGGCTGAGGGTAGTACGAGAACCGCCTAGCTCGTGGCGTCTTTAGGGGCGCACGAGGTCTTCGCGCGACAGCAGCAAAGCCAAATTTTTATCATGCGAATTACTCGTCTTTAGTCACAAACACGCGCCAGCAGGCCGGCGCCGAGAGAAACCATTTTTTTCAGCCCGTATCCTCAGACTCGCGTGTCTTCCGGCTTTGCCATATGCAGGAATAAGCCGGGTTCGTGGCATCCATGACCCGTACGCCCTGTCCGCCAGCCGCCTTCCTACCCCGCTGGGGCGTTCGCCAATATTTATCACTGGCCCAAGTCGCAACGGATCTTACGATCAACCGTATTGAAATTGCTTCCAGACTATCAGCATGAACGCCTTTAGGAAGACCTACACCAGCACACCCCCGGCACCTGTGATGCTATTGATGGATATTGACACCGCAGCCCACATCCCAGTGCAGTGGGGAACCCTGATCTCGCTCCACCCCATATCTCCTGACAGCTTCCGTATCGGGGCGTCCGCCTTACGCCTCAACTCAGACCAAAGCAACCTCGGGCGTGCGCTGGCAGCCTGGCTCGCTTGGGGCTTCGAGCGCATGCAGGACACATGGTTTCCTCCTTTGTCTGCGAGACCACTTCGAAAACGTTGCACTTGCCTTGCTCGCCTAATGCCTGGTGCCCAAAACTAGAACCCTTTCCGATTTCTGAGACCGGAATTGGAATCGTCTTGCCAGTCGTTGTATCTCGAGGATAGACAACCTCGGAACCGTCGTCCAACAGCTTAGTCACAGTGTTCCTCGGCGAAGAGAGGTCGATCGAAGGCAGTTTTGGAGGTGGAAGACAGGGGCTGCTATCTGGGATACTGCGACTGATCGTTTTGTCGAGCCTGTCTTTGAAGCAGTTCTTCGGCAGCCTGTTCTTCATGTTCCTTCTACGTGTCTTCCTATCATGGGGTCCTTTTTTCGACGGTGTCGTTGTGTCTAGCTGCTCGGCCGAGATACTGCTAGCTTTGCCAAACGGCGTGATTGATGGATGTAGTGGGTTAAGGAGATTGCTCGGATCCCGTACAGCCCGGTCGAAGCTGCATGGAGAGCATTTCGTGAAGAAGCTGTCACCGCATTTCCACTGTTTCGTGTCAGCGTCTCGGACGAGAAAAAAGGAGAGATGATACTTACGACTCGCAGGCCCCAGTGACACATTTCGATGTCCTCCGCTCGCTGAGGGCGGTGTCTCACCTCATCTTTCCTTCTGGTTCTGGACTGTGATCCACTGCCCAATGTCAACTTGGGTCCTTCTTCTACTGCACCGTCTCTTCTCACCGCCCCTCAGGTCTAACATTGATGCTGCAAATTCCCGACAAGCAACATCTGCTACGGGACCCTGCTGACGAATCATAGAACGCCGTTCATGGACAGCAACTGGCCAGGGAAATGGGATATCCAAGTCCCAAGAAACCACAATATACGAAAATTTCATCGATGAGGGAAGATATTTCGCTATGCACAATGAGCATGATATAGTCGAGCCCCTCTCCGGAGGAGACCGTCCGGAAGTCAGGAGCTCTCGAAGGACGCTTAGAATTCCGATCAGCCTCCCCCTTATCCTTTGTCAATGTCGGGAAAGCAATACACAACATGTGTGCTACCACCTTCGCCCGAACATCTGCAACACGGTCCCAGAATCCACTTCGTTACCCACACCGCCACTCGCTTCCTGTGCTGCGTTATTTTTCTCACGTCCTACCATATAAATGTTTCTTCTACTCTTGAAGAAGACTTCATGTCTGTCGAAGAACGATGATGCTATACCCCTTGGTACCACACTCAAGCACCAACCTAGCTGATACGATATCAGACGGGCGCAATAACAATCCGAGTGAGCTGTACACGCCTAGTAAGAGCCAACGCCGTGTAACCCTCGGATCCAGAATCCTGGCCGGCCAACGCCCTCCCGAGCGACCACAGTCGTACACATAAACAGGACCACCAATCACTGAAGAAAGCATCTGTTGAGCGTTCAGAACTTGCGACGAAAAGTCTGCACTCTCATGCAGCCCGCATCAAAACGGTGGAGTTGGCTGCATGTCAGGTCTCCTCTCGCTGCACCGCGGCCCCCACGAATCTCCGTCACCGGTCAGAACGGAGCATGACCACCGATGCAGCTAGCTACCAGGACCTCGTAGTATTGATTTCGAAAGTCCGCTCAGCGTGCTGATGCTCATAGCGTCCACTCCCACCGCCCGAGGGACACGGCAACAGCTCTTATACCGCATGGCCTGGTCTCTGCATTGCGCTGTTAATCTCCAGGCTCCCAGAGTTCCCCAGTCGAAATGTTGAGTGCGGCCATGTGACGCGTCACTAGCACACCGCATCTTCGCACCGCAGGCACTTTCTCCCGGCACGGCTGCTCGCTTGACCGCTTACACATACGCCATGCATGTCTGCCCTATGCGTCTGCTGCGTCGCTTCTTTGCAGCCTCCACAAAGCGCGCCCGGCAGGGATATAGGTCTTGGGGGAAGAAAGTGGGTATGCCATCGGCGTCAGGCGCATGGCAGATGAGCAGCACGGAAAGCTGCAGCTTTGAGGTGCAGGTAGGAGGTTTGTTGAGCGGGGCGGTATGGGCGCGTGAGCTGGCGACGTATCTTGCATTTATCGAACGTAAGTGAAGCAAGAGGGCGATAGTGAGAAGACACATCAAGTCAGTCCAAGGTCGACTTGAGTATTGATGGACCTCTGTTGGTGAATTGGATGACGTGTACTTCATGAGGTCATGTCAAGCTTTTAGTACACATATTCTGAGCTCGAACTTTTGTTGATACCCATCCCAAAGCGAAACAGCCTGATGTTCCCAGAGAAACAATGAGATGAGTCCGAAAGAACAACTCGCTCCCCTTCGATGATACTCGATCTGCACCCAAAAATGCCGAGTAATATGATCAGAGAATAAGAGTGCAATGGGAAGAAAACAAAGGAACAGTTACAGCCGTGACCTCATACCCTCGTTTTCCATAGCGCGTACCATCATGATAGATCATACGTCAATGCGAGCCCGAACCTTAACGCCGCCGAACTTTTTCCCAGACTGAACGAGACACCGAATGCGCAAATCAATTGTTACAGTGCAACTTACACTCTCGAAAGCTGTCTCCCCTTTTGATGTTCACTTCTGTGAAGGATGAAAAATGATCATCCTCCTACTCGCCCTCCGCACACCCACAACTAATGACCCTCACGAACGCACCACTCCTCTTCTTTTCCTTGACCTTCATCTTCGGCTTCGCTCCGTCCTCTTTGCTGCTATCCTCTCTGCCGCTAGCGCTGTCCCGCCTCAAACCAAGACTCCCACGACTACCTCTCCATTTCTTAGCTCTCCAGTATCCGACTAGCCCAGCCTTTTCCCCTTCCTCGTCGCTGTCCCAGTCGTCCCATGCGCTCATAGTGTTATGCAGACTAACGCTTGCGCGACACACACTTGGTGGACTGGCAGTCGAATTGGACACATAGGGGTACAGTGTGCTGAGCTCCGAGGGCGTGGCGCTGGTGTGCCGAGAATAGGAGGCGTGGTTCGAGTATTGGAATTGAGGTGGTGTTGTGACGTTGGCCAGCGAGGTGCGGCGCCCAGTGCGAGGTTGGCTGAATGAGTGGCGCGAGTGGCGCGAGTGGGCACTAGAGGGTGGTGTAGTGGGTGAAGAAGGATGAACTGCAGCGGGTTTTGGCAGAGGTTTCCGATTGATTTGAAGACGGAGGACAGGCTCTTGATGTTCAGTGAGCGAGGTCTTAGGGATGCGATAGCTCAGGTCGTCGTGTTCTGATGGTTCCGGACCGAGAGATGGCAGGCGGATCAAGGGGTTGGTGGGCTGGCAAGATGATTGCCGTTGAGAGCGATGGTTTGGAGATGTTGAGCTTGAGGTGGTATTGTCTGATTGTCTGTGAAGCTTGGGAAGATCCGTCGAGGCGAAGTTACGGCGGGCGGGACTAAGTGGTGGCGTGGATTCTCCAGGTCGGCTTGGTAGCACTATTGTTATCACACATTTGTCGCAAACCCCGGAAGCCGACGTAATGCCCTCTTTACATGTTTTGCAGATGGCGACAGTTGTGGAATGCGCCAGAATCGAATGATTTTTGGCGTTCGTTGAGATTGTCGAGTTTTTTTCGACGCGAGGAGTGACTCTCCTCGAAGCTGTTGAAGATGGAGCAGTTGCATGTGGTGATGCATGAGGGTTGCAATTGTTGATAACGTCGAGAACCTTGCCGCTGGAGAATCGGTGGGCCTGCAGGGCTTGCAGAGGGCTGCTGTCATTGGTTGAATCCCGCCTCTTGGCATTTTCTATTGCACGTCTTTCGTATTCATCCCAGATCTTTGCAGTATGCTGGGGTGATAAAGGTGGTGGTGGGCGTGGGTCTTTGAACGGCGAAACCACCCTAGGGAGTGGCGAATGTTGGTATGCCCTTGACGTAGTGGACATGGTTACGGAAACCATCACAGGGATTGCAAGAAAAGACTAGAGAGTTGAAAGATGAGTATAGTGCACGAGAGTAAGGAGGTATGAGTGTTTGTGAGGGCGATAACGTCGATAACGTCGATAGACACCAAGCACGATATATACAGACGCGACCCCGGCACTTGGGCTCAAGGAAGTAAGACACATTGTTTATGAAGTAACAGTGCGTCGACTAGGGTTGAGGGGAGGAGGCTGGTTCGAGTATCTGGAGTAGCCAGGGTCAGCGTTACGTAGACCCGCTCTCGTGGGATTGTGGTCTCCCCGCGATCTTGCTGCGTCCACAACTGGATCCGATTGAGATGTGGCACTAAGCTGCTATCCAATGATAGAAGGATCATGGGGACAGAAGCATCGCTAGTAGCCCGAAGCAGTAGGGCGTAGTTGACGGTTATGAAGCAAGGGATGCCAGACTTGTCAAGAGTGTGATAGATCGAAGTGGATGAATGGCTTCTGTCGAGAAACGTTCTCAAACGATGGCGGTACATCTGCTGGTCATGCACATCATTTGTCTGCACAGAAGAAATAAGGCATTGCCAGCTGTGCAGCAGCCGGACGCCGTCGATTTTCGGAAGGGGATCGCATTACATCCGCTGATGCAGCTAGAAGAAAGCCGGTGGTAACGCAAGGCATTTGTGCGGCGTGGGAGTCGCGTCGTTGGGCATGTAGATGTGATACAACATCTTGGGAATGTAACTTTCCCCATCCCCTGACGAAGTGATAAATAAAAACACAATAACAATACAGTTGAAACTTGTTTTAGGACATGGGGGAGCAAGCCAATAGGATACGACAGGTCCAGACTTGCAGCTGGTGCTAGACACAAAGAAAGTGATAAATCGCAGAATGAGTGAAGTTGCAGCCAGGAGCGACGAGCATCCCGGAGCAAACCCTGCGCAAACCGCCGCGTCGAGTAGTCGATACGCGAGTGCAGCCGCAAGAGGGCTGGCTAGAGACTGTACAACGGCGCCTGTAGGTTACATTGTCGGAATCGCTGGGTTCGCGAGCTCTCTCATGATATCAGCCACCTTCACTGGCGATTGCTTGGACTTACAACCGCATTTGAGATCCTCGTCGTATTCATAGCTGTTCGCGATGAGATGAGCCGTGTCGTAGGAAGGGTTGAGAGAGACGTCGACGACTTGTGAAGACTCACCGATGTCGGCCCTGCCAGGCTTGGCAGATCCTCCACCATTCTTTCCCACCTTCCGGTCCACACCAATATTCGACGCTCGCGGTCCACTTTTGGAAGTCTTGTACTGGGCATGTCTGTTTAGTGTCTAATCCCGACCTGACTTGCCGCCACTCTTCCATGTACACGGACTTCACAAAATGTCTTTAATCCATGTCCCCATGCTCGAGCACATTTCGTTGGTATGCGACTCCGCGGCCTCCACAGAGAAACATCGAAGGGGACACTAATTGCGCGACCTTGCAGAAGGCTTGGGCTGGATGACCCAGCTGACTAGACAGACTAGTTGACCAGTTTCTGAGAGGCATGGAAGGCCAAGCCCTAGAAAGCCATATGTCACGGAGGCTGTCCGAATACCAAAGCGTACGCAGTTCAATGGATTGGCTACAGCGATCGCTTAGGAGCTTCGCTTCGTCAATTCGCTTGGTCGAATACTTTCAACTTTGCGGTGCTGTCCAACAGTCACAGCAAGATCCTTAGCCGATACTGCTTTGAGACAGGATCCAAGAGAGTCCATCTCTTGAGACAATCCAAGATACTCCCTCAGTTCGTGTACGCATCGTGGCCAGGCGGTCCCTGCACCTTGATAGACAGTCACAGCATTGATTTGAAGGCCAATCTGCTTCGGAGTCGTTGGAAGCTCTACTGGCTCTGTTACCGAAGCGATGGATACCGGACAGGAACGTGAGGATGATTTTACCTGGTCCTTGGAAAACAGTGTCTCTGGTGTGGTGACTGAGACATGTCTGAGAGCTGTGTCACTCGCTTCAACAAGGCCTTCCAGAGATGAAAACTGCAGCCATGCATGGGTCTGCTTCGGGGACGCTAAGGAGACCACCTGTGTCTATGTACTGATGGCGCAGAGAACGCAGATACAGCTGACACATCGGTTGCATGTGCTCTTCTCCCCTTCCAAGAAAGGTATCCGGACATGAAGACCATGGCGTTGGCAAGCTGTCCAACAGGAGTGTAAGTTAGAGGTGGTCTGTACAATTGTTTGTTCGGAGAATGCTCAAGGTGTCCAAAAAGGAGTCAGTAGACTCTCTCGCTGCGCTCAAGTTCTCTATCGAACTACTACCACACGCCTATACTTCCTGCTCAAGACATGACAATCTTCCTCGCGTCTATGCCGCAGCACTCCTAGCATGGAAACTGCTCGATAACCACCCGCATATGCATATGCATCGATCTATTCCTAGGCAAGACTGGAGTTCTTGTTGTCCGGACTTGGGCTTCGGGTAGAGTGGTATCAGCAAGGCAGTCGCTGACACATTTCCCCGTCCGTCTTCCTGGAGGGGCGATTTCGTCCAGCTAGACGCCACAGACGCCGTAGACGCCGACCCCGCCGAAGCTTCCCCAATCTTTGCATGGTCAAGGTATCCGGTTCTAACCGGATAAGCATGCAACGCGAGAGCTCGCCGGCATTTGAACGTCATAGCAGCTCCTCTCCATGACCTCCATAGTCTCCAATTCCCCTCCTGCCCAGCGATTTCTGACCTATCCCCGCCATTGTACTACCGCGCTTTGGGGTGGCGTCCTCATCGATTCATTTAATTGCCCCGTCACTCCTCGTTCAGCACAATGCGATCAGTACTGTCGGCTACCACTGCAATCGCGCGACAACAGAGCTATAGAAGCAGATTCCAGGCCAGAAGTCTTCCCGCTATTGTTCAGAGAAGCTACGCCATGGGTCACTCGGTGCCGCCGCTCAACGACAAGTCGCTGCTCAAAGACAAGTGCTACGTCAACGGAGAATGGATAGGCGCAAAGTCGGGCAAGACCTTTGAGGTCACGGGTGCGTCTTTGCGCAGTCGTCGACCCTATTCTCCAATGCTCACGACATGTAGACCCCTCCACCGGCAAGCCGATAGGCACAATGCCGGAAATGGACGCCGCCGACACCGAAGCCGCCATTGCAGCGGCTGCCGAAGCGCTGCCCTCGTTCCGCAAACTCACCGGCCGCGAGCGCTCTCGACTGCTGCGGAAATGGTACCAGCTCATGGTAGATAACGCAGACGATATTGCGAAGCTGATAACGTGGGAGAATGGAAAGCCGCTGGCTGACGCGAAGGGCGAGGTCACGTATGCAGCCAACTTCTTCGAATGGTTCAGCGAAGAGGCGCCCAGGGTCTATGGCAGTACGATTCCAGCATCTGTTGCCGGCAACAGAGTGTACACGATCAAGGAACCTGTCGGCGTGTGCGGCCTCATCACGCCGTGGAACTTTCCCGCGGCCATGATCACCAGAAAGATCGGTCCTGCGCTCGCAGCTGGCTGCACCGTTGTCGCAAAGTCTCCTGGCGAGACCCCATTCACAGCTGCTGCCCTCGCCGAACTTGCTCACCGCGCGGGCATCCCCAAAGGCGTTGTCAACATCGTCACCGCACTCTCCAACACGCCTGAAGTCGGCTCAACCATCACCTCCTCCAAGACAGTGAAGAAGATCTCCTTCACGGGCTCCACGGGCGTTGGCAAACTCCTCATGAAGCAGTCGTCAGACACCCTCAAGAAGCTCTCGTTCGAGCTCGGCGGCAACGCGCCTTTCATAGTCTTCGACGACGCAGACCTCGACACCGCTGTCGCGGGCGCCATAGCCTCCAAGTTTCGGTCCTCTGGCCAGACATGCGTATGCGCTAACCGCCTCTACATTCAATCCGGCATCTACGATTCCTTCGCACAGAAATTCACCGAGAAGGTAAAGGGTTTCAAAGTGGGTGGTGGCTATGACGAGGGTGTGACCCACGGTCCTCTGATCCACGATCGCGCTGTCTCAAAGGTCCAGCAGCATGTTGATGATGCAGTGCAGCAAGGCGGCAAAGTGCTTGTTGGTGGCCAGAAACTTCCGGATCTTGGAGACAACTTTTTCCAGCCAACCGTCATTCGCGATATGACGGCGGATATGAAGCTTGCTCATGAGGAGACATTCGGCCCCGTGGCTGGATTGTTCAAGTTTGATACTGAGGCTGATGTAGTCAAGCTAGCAAACCAGTCGGACGTCGGGCTAGCCGGGTATTTCTTCAGCAGGGACGTCCAGCGCGTATATCGGGTCGCCGAGGCATTGGAGGTTGGCATGGTTGGAGTAAATACCGGTCTAATATCGGACCCTGCTGCACCGTTTGGTGGTGTCAAGGAAAGTGGGTTTGGCCGCGAGGGAAGTTCGTTGGGCATCGAGGAGTATATGACAACGAAGATGATCACGCTGGGCGGCAATGGTCAACCGCTACAGGGAGCTTCGTGAGTTCCGCTAAATGCAATAAGGGTATAGGGTATATAGGGTATAAGTGGGCTATGAGTATGTACAAAGCAAGCTCGGTATTCAGACACTTCCCAGCACCCATAGCTACTGGCCACCTCAATATTCTGGAGTGTAGCCTTACCTGGACTATGATGGCTCGACTTGGAAATGACGGAGAATATGTATCGCAGGCGGACACGCCTTGGGAACACTAATCGGGAGAACTTGACTCGCCTCCGAAACCCAGACTGGCGGTTGCTTGATCGTGGGTATCGACCTGATTCAAGACAGACACGCCATCCGTTAGGGCTCACACTAGCCTCAGGCCTCGACCCCTTCCACCACCGCGAGCAGAGCAACTACCGGAGCAGCGTGCGTGCCATAACAACGGTCATGGCAATTCGGAGGGTCTGTCCTTCCCGCATCGATAGCAGGATCGCTTCCATATACAGGCGGCCGGCGACTTGCTTATGTCTGGCGCTGCAGCAAATCCTGTACTTGCGGTTCGGCCGCCACTCGAGGTCGGGAATACCTTGCAAACTGTAGCGGATACAGAAATGAAACGACAGTCCAGCATAGTAACGCGTATGATTGTTAGTGAGAACCTAGTCATCTTGTGAGTCTTCTTTCCCTCGCGTCTTTGTTCCTGCGAGTCTCCAATTTCCCTACCGGTACGTTGGGCTGCAGCATCCTAGGATGCGAAGCATTCCGCCTGATGTCCTTCTGTCGTGGCCTACAGCGAACTACATTGACCCAGTCACTCGAGGGCCAGCGTTGGTCATAGTAAACTCCATATTCATTGCTCTGGTCGTCATCGTTGCTTCACTCAGGCTCTATACACGTTTGTTCATAAAACGATGGTTTGGATCAGACGATGCCTGCATCGTACTTGCCTTGGTAAAGCTCCCCACCCTCACACCTACACCTCGCGCAGTGGGGGCAATGGGTTTGAGCTACGAAGTTCTAATTCGATCTAGATTTGCACGATTGCCCTCACCGCTATCGTGCTGTTGGCAAACATCGACTATGGCTGGGACCGCCATGTCTACGATATCGTCCCAACCAAAATCGAGCCAACATTGAAGATTGCAATGGCTGCTAAGATCATGTTCACTTCGGCGGCTACATTTACGCGGCTCAGTTTACTCTGCTTCTATTATCGCTTGATACACGACTCCGGAAAGCAACTAGTCCTCTGGACTATCCACGCAAACGTAGCTTTGTCCATTGGCATCTTCGTTACTTTCATATGCCTCACTATCTTCCAGTGTCACCCGATTCGCTACTACTGGACCTTTGGTTCCCCCGCTGGATCGTGCATGGACGAGGGTAAAGTGACACTTGCAGCAGGCATCATTAATCTCATAGCGGACCTGTTCTGCACCGTCCTGCCAATACCCATGGTGATCAAGGTAAGCGGCGAATCTCTCTATTGGGAAACAGGGAAGAGGTTTGACGAGTAATTCTAGCTTCAAATGCCGAAACGACAACGCATTGCTGTTGTCCTTCTATTGAGTGCGGGCTTTATCGTCGTCATTGCCGGCATCGTGCGGACATGGTTCATCTACCAAAGTCTCGTCGTAGAGTACGATTTGACATGGTACTCTTTTCCTCTGTGGATCGCTGCTGCTGTTGAGATTGATTTAGGCGTGGTAAGTACTTAAAGCTCTTACTGAATATCCCTCTAGAGCAAATCCGAACGGGGTTCAGACAGCAAGGCAATGAACTACACCTTTTCTCGGCTTATCTGATTCAGCTGTTACTTTAGTGCCCAAATACTGCTCTAGAATAACACTCCTGTCTTGGGAGTATCCGATTGCTAATGCTTCCCAGATATGCGCATCAGCACCAGTCCTACGACCTCTCCTCTCCAAGCTATCATTTTCCCTGTCGGCTATACGCTCTCAAACCCTCAACAGTGGGCCCTCATCAGCTCTTCGAAAGCCTCATTCAGCATCCGAGTCTACAGTACACGCCACCACACAACGATGGAGTTATCACAAGACATACGCAAGTCCAAAGACGGTTTTCGCACAGAATCGAGAGGAGCTGGCACATTACCCTACCAGCGGCAACGAATACGAGTTGGCGCAGTGGGCCGGAATATCGAGGGGTAACAGACCGATTTCCGAGAGCATGGGAGGTAGCCAGACCGCGATTCTGGGCAGTGAAGATGGAGATGGACATGCCCAAGTACCTGCTCATCAGGTATGACAGTTTCAGTAGTGAGAAGACAGCTTGATAATAAGATTCGTCAATCATTGAAAAGATACAATGGATATTTCTTGACTGACTAGAATTCGGGTGCTTCTGGATAATTCCGAAGTCCAGAGTTGACATGGTTGATCAAGACGGAGGGAACTTCACATGCACTATGATGATAGCATTTGCAATCGCCCCATGCAGATCCCCCAGGGAATGTCACTTATGCATTTAGGTTGTTCGAAAGGCGCAGTAGCTTGCGAGGCTTTTCCCGAAGCCATGTTTAACCATGTTCTTTGAGCATTTCTGCTTATTGTTCATTGAAGTCGCACAAGCCGATTTCGTTGAGTTTCTCGTTCGAGAATCTATGCCCTTTGTTCCTCGAACAATCCCATTGTCCCCGTGAGACGAACATCTTATACCCTTGATCATCCCATCTCGTTTGCTCACTCACCAAAGACACTGTAAAATCACATTCCAAGACAAGAAACAGTATCGAACCCTCCAAACTTCGGAACTTCTACTAACAATGCTTCTCCACAAGCAGACCCTCGCTCTTCTCCTCTCCACCACCGCTCTCGTAACCGCAATACCAGCCCCCATCCCACCCTCCGATATTTCCACCATAGCCACACCCGCCTCGTCCCCATCCTCTCCCACCCACGCCCTCGAACAACGCGGCCGAGTCGGCGGCCTCTACCTCTGCACGGACACCGAGTTTAAAGGCGACTGTGTCTATCTGCAAGTCCCCAAGCTAAACCAGTGCTGAAACCTCGATGCAAAATGGCAGAATGTGATCAGTTCGTTTGGGCCCGACCAGGCCGACAGTGGCATAGACGTCTTTGCATGTAGTTTATGGTCAGGACTGGGTTGCACGGGCACGCAGAACCGCTGGGAGTATCCGGGGACGGCGAATTTGGAGTATGATTACGTTGATAATTTGGGGAAGGCGATTAGTTGTGAGTTTGCGGAAGTTGATCCAAATGCCTAGGTGCGAATCTGAGGAATTTTGGGTTCCTAGAGTAAGTATGCTTGCGATTTCGTTATGTTGTAGTAATAAACGAGATTATTATATCCGAGAGCAAATTTGTTGACAGTCATAGCGATGGATGTGAAGCTTCACGTGCTACGAGCTATTTGAGGCTTAGCGTGCTATTGCCCTCGCGCCTGGCGTCTGGCGTCTGGCGTCACCCGACATTGCTTCGCCACACTTCCAAGATTCCCTACCACGTCTCTTTTGAACTGCGTCAAGTAGGATGCGCCAATATGGACCTCATAAACCGGTTTGACACCAAATCGCCCGCACCAAAATTTGGGTGCTTCGATCATCTTTGTCCTCATGGATGACCTCCTCCCATCCTACGAGAGCGTAATTCAACAGAACCCCTGGGAGCTAGTTGCACCTTACCTTTCATCAAGCGACTTGTGTTCGGCGGCTCTAGCTTGTCAGAAATGGCATGGTGTGTTCACACCACAGCTTTGGGGCGCACCAGCATCTCATTTTGGAGTACAGAATGATACAGTCTACGGTATGTATTACCATCAGTCTGCCCATCATACCTCGCTAATTCGTCACCGCAGTTGCGTTGACACGCTTCAAACGCACTTTGTACTGGTCAAGAGCATGTGTTCGGCAGCTGACCCATACTCTTCATTTGCCTCCTGCTCATGCCGAGATATACGGTGGTCCGCATTCCGAATGGCTACGTGACTGTCTCGAACGCTTGCCGCGTCTCCAGTCGTTGATTGTCAATGGGCTTCCGTTCTTCGATCATGCATCCCTCCTTACCTTGCGTCATTCGAGTAGCTGGTGGAGATCATCTCATCCGAACCTATTCCCAGTCTTCAGCCTGAGACTCCTGGATGCGTCAGGGTGCTCCAACACCACGTCAACTGGACTAGCAGAAGCACTACCTCATTTTCCAGACCTAGTATCTCTCGACCTGTCAAGGACTTCTGCAGCTCGAGACGAGACACTCTTCAGAGGACTGAAGTACCTTCGTAATCTCCGCATTCTCAAGTTGCGAGGACTCGGCTTGAAAGATGACGATTTGCTCATCATCGCATCCTCGATTCGCACTCGAGTCAGAAGCCTTGACGTCAGCGAGAACCTTTTAACGGACGCAAGCGCGCGAGCACTGTTGGAGCACTGTATCAAGGCCACTACAGAAGCTTCTTACGCAGCACAGCCACCCCGGTCACCGATAGAGGATGCGCGGCCGCTAGAGGAGACAGACATCTTCGGGACTGAAAATTTAGACAATCACCTGCGCAACAAGCTAACGCAAGGCTTCGTTGGTAGCCTTGCCGTAGAAAATGCGAGAGATGCTGGGATCACCCACCTGTATCTTACTAAGAACTGCATGACAGTGGAAGGCATCTCTGGCTTGCTCAGATCTACCCGTCTGCAAGCTTTGGACGCTGGCACGCTTGCGTCGACTTTTCACAAGCCTCACAACCCGGGTTCTGAGGAAGATGAGCAGTATGTGCTCCTTCCTGGCGTGGAGAAACTTACCCCCGTACTCGCAGAATTTGCGTCGCAGGAACTAGTCTATCTCAGGATGAACTACTCCGTGGTGACTGAGGACGCGCCTCTCGAGACTGTTCCTTCCCCGCGAGCAGAGGCAGAGGGGGATGGCGCGGTTTATACTGCGCATGATGCTCATGAGCTACCAGCTCTAGAACCACCGCTACCAGAACTGGACTCTACAGAGATGACAATCCATGAGCTTCCTGTAGATGGATCGCAGATTGTAGAACTTCCTGTATCTTTGCCAACAACTTCTTTGGACCCAAACCAAGCTCTTCCAAATTCTCCTGCCATCAACATTACGCCCGATTCACCTGAGATCAAAAGAGGACCCGCCTACGCCCCGGAAGTCGTCATCCAGGAAGAGCTCTTATCTCCAATCAGTCCTATAGTGGACGCAAGCGGCGGCCTCTCTCCTTTGATGGCCAACTTCTCTGAAGCCACAAGCCCTTCCAGCACACCCACCAACAACGGACAATTAACGACCAGACCTCGGTCTCGGTCTACACTCTTCGTAGAAGATAGAAGAGCCGCTCTCGAACTGCGCCAATCTCATGAACAGCGTCTCCACCCCGGAATGCTACCAAAGGTGCACACGCTTGTCCTCACAGACGTGCCGTCTCACACGGACAACAGCGACATGATCCGGCGCTTAATCCAGTTCATCCAAGATTGCGCAGAGGAAGTGACCATCGCAAACATGCGAGCGAGGCACACTTACATACTACCCCCAGGTCGTACGCGCGCAGTCGCCGAACGAGAATACGCCAGAAGCCTTTTCGCCCTGAAACGTATTGTCCTGGAGATAGCGCCGCCCCAGGCAGCGCCCAAGAAGATATCCACCACCTGGCGCCAGTACCCTACCAAGTCTTCGACGGAAGACACGGACTCCGAAGCATTCTGGCAAGCAGCAGCGCATGACTTTTCCTTCTTTGGAGACGAAGAGTGCGGTTTGCCGAACGCGGAGCCTAATCAGACACTGCCGTTAGCGATGAGTGGATTGATGTTGGCATCGGAGATGCCGGCACGTACACCAAGACCTGCTCAAGCTCCGGCGGAGAAGTCTCGACTTATCGATGTTGTGGCAGAGATTGCGGCGTTTCGGAAAGAAAGGAAGGCTGCGTACCAGGCTGCTGTACAGTACGGAGCCGCGGAGCCTGTTGTGAATGGGTATTGGCCTGGCGACATCACTGTTGTTCGGAGGCCTGTTAATCCGGATGCTGGGGAGCTGGATTTCTATGGGAATCAGTACGAGTCGAATGGTTGGTTGTATCGGTAGGGCTACAGGAATGCAGAGGACGGCACCACCATGTCTGAGTTGTAGTCCACCAATGCTACGTCTAATTATAGTTGAAAACGGACGATCTCAATGATAGACCCCAGAGTCACTTGCAACAAGCTGCTGCTGTTCAGTGCTTGACGCCTGGCCTGTCCGTATCTCTCCCTCGCACTAGCCAATGAGGCGACGATATGGGTGGTGTCACCGGTGAGCAACGCGCACCCCGCGCCGTAGGCTTCCATGCATTCCGTCACCTCAAGCTCAAGCCCCATCAAGCTCAAGCATCGATATGAGCTGAACACATGCGCATGCGCAGAATGCAAACTTGCACATTGTACGCCGTTACGCCAGATTGTACTACTCATCACGTCTAGAAGTCGCATCTCACTACGTCCTCGTATAAATTACAGCCTTGCGTTGATATTCCTTACTCGCCCTTGCTTCGCCATTTTATAAAATACCAGCTCAGCCTGTTCATTTACTTTAACGGACATCATTCAATGGGGCAGTCGTATACACGGCCGGTAGATCCTTATCAGGGGAGTCGGCCTCCAGAATGGAGCCGGAGTGCGAAGCATGAACATCGCTCAGGTCATAGAGCGCACAGGAGTCGGCATACGTTGAGGGATCCGGAGAGTTACGCTTTAGATCGGGATGATTCAACGGACCATCGAAGAGTCAAACGAAAGGAGAATGGGAGTTCCCATATCAGCTTGAAGAAGACCGAGCCTGCCAGAAGACGCAGACCACGACATCGGTCACCTACCAGGAGTGAGCAGCAACCTCATCATGACGAGAAGTCTCGCGACAAGCGTCGAGCCAAGACAAGGGATCTAGAGCGGAAGCCTCATGTGCGAGCTCCCCGTGCTCCGTCCAGGCTCCGGAGACCGCTCGACCAAACCCTCGCACCAGAAGCCAAAGACAAAGCTATCAACGTATCAGTGATCGAAGTCTCCTCTACAACAGCCCAAAAGGAATGTATGGTCTGCGCCGAAAGCCGCTCGATTCGCCATTTCCCCCAGCGTCCACCTACAGCACAATGTACGCACTCAGTCAACACCTGTCGCCGCTGTCTGCGGTCCTGGATCAAAACGCAGTTCGCCAATCGAATATGGGACCAGATCGGCTGTCCGGAATGTCAGCGTACGATGCAGTATACCGACGTGCGCGAGTTCGCGGCTGCAGATGTGTTTCGACGATATGATCGCCTAAGTACGAGAGCGGCACTGGAGTCTATACCAGGTTTCCGCTGGTGCATCGCCAAGGGATGCAACTCGGGCCAGATCCATGACGAGGGGACTTTGACGCCGCGGTTTCGCTGTGTGGCTTGTAAGGCTAGTCATTGTGTTGTGCATCAAGTGCCGTGGCATAAGGGTGAGACGTGCGCCGAGTATGACTACAGGTATGTGGAGCAGGTACTGCTGGTACCAAATGGGGTTTGGGCTTACATCGACGCAGAACGGATAGCAAGCTCAAGAAAGCGGAGGACGACGCGAGTAAGAAACTGATCAAGGGTCTCGCGAAGCAGTGCCCCGGCTGTCAGTCGAATATAGAGAAAAGGGACGGGTGTGACCATATGACGTGTAAGATGACCAGTGGAGCAAGCGAATGCTGAGCGAAGTGGGCTAATGATTGTGAGCAGGTACGAAGTGTAAGCATGAGTTTTGCTGGATGTGTTTGGCGAACTATGGGAAGATACGGCGCTCGGGAAACCAGATGCACCACAAGACGTGCTTGTACTATGTCGGGGTTGCATAAGTACTGTTTGCTGGAACTGTGGCGCGAAGAGTGTGGAGTCGATGTGACGAGAACTTGACATGACTAGGAAGGAGCTGGATGTTGTTGAGGAATACTCATACAAACCCCAGCCCGAAGGTTTTGTAGGCTCTGTTACGTTCCATATAGTAATTGTACGGAGTGTAATCACGTCGGATGGAGGTGATTGAATGTTTCTCACTGTGAATCAACTGCTTTGTATTGCACACCTGGGCAACGGGCAGTACCTAGGTAGATGATCTACGCCGCACGTGATGTACAATGGGAGCTCACCTGGGCAGGCCTGTGATCTGTCTGCGCACTGTGGAGTAGCAGTGCAGAGGCCAAGGCGACTCCTTGGCTAGCTTCTCACCTGGCCCTCGGAGCCTAGGCAGCAAGGCAGAAGAGGCAAGAAAGCAATCCAGATAAGCGAGGACAGCAATCCGATTCTACGCTCTGCATACAAAGTGTGGGGGGAGTTGTACCGGGCGGGAGAGCGCCTTCGCTCGTGTCATGTTAGTGGACAGGGCTCACAGCTGGATTGGCTGGCACGTCACCAGGCCCTCGACGGAGAGGGAGCGTCTGCAGGTGTGCGAGCGAACGGCCAGGCACAGTGAGAGAGAGGCGGCGGTGACGGGCCGTTGCGTGCGTGAATGGTGGTGACATGGGGCCGGGCTGGCACTAGGGGAGCATCGCCCCCGCCCCTGCAGCCCACGAGCCAAGAGCGCGCTAGACCTCATTCGCTCCTGCCTCTCTCGACTTCACCTCAGAATCACACCCGGGCAGGCGCGTCCCTCACCCATCGCCGCCCTCGCCCGCGCCCGCAGTGCCCGTCCGCCGGCTGGCTTCCGTCTTGTCTCTGCTCTCCATGAGCGACGTGCTGCCTGCGACTGCGCTGCGCCTGCCGTGACAGCGCTTCCCACGAACCAGCTCCGGCGCGTCCACTCGCCCTCGCGCCCCGTGGCTCTTTGTCTGCCCTTTGTCGGCCGCGTCCCCCCTTCGCGGCATGGCGCAAATACCTGGAACTCCACGACAACGCGTGCGCAGCGCCGGCAGACCCCCCAGGCGCGCCGTCTCCGACTCGGCGCCCCCCTTCAAGAAGCGCAGATACATTCCGGGCGGGCCTGGTGGCGGCGGCCGCTACGTCGACGACGACGGCCAGGAAACGCCCGTGGGAGGAACGGGCCCGGGAGGATACGCATACACGGGTCCTCGAGGGCGCATCGGGCGCATGAACGCCGAGCGACAGGGCATCCCCCTCCCCGCGCCCTCACCCTCCATCAGCTACTCTCGACCTCGCCGCGAACGGCCCTCTGCTGGTCCTCGATCCTCCTCGGCCGCTGCCGTAGCCGCTGCCGTGGCTCAGAACGATGGCTACAAGCCCCGGGAGGAGCGGGGCTGGGAGGAGTTTCACCAGGATCTGGATATCGAAGCAGACTTTCCCATCTTCAGCGCGGACCTGGTCGACGGCGTAAGCCCAGCCGACTCAACACCCGGAACTCCAGTCAATGGCTCCATCACTGGCCAATTCACGGCTGATAGGGGAGCTTCTGCCGCCATCGATGAAGCTCTGCGCGCTCAGCAGACTGCGCAGGAAGCCGCTGAAGACGACACCATGCACACTGCGCAGTCCATAAACGGCTCCCAATCTACGCCTCTCAAGAGACGTGTGGGAAGACCTCCTCGAAAACTAGATTCGATGCTCAACGGACTCGGGTCTCCTCCAGCACCGCGCATCAACCCTCTACCAACTATGAACCCCAAAGAGAAGCTCAACCTACCGAAGCCTTCGTGCCGCCAAGTGAACCCTTTCAAAGCTTTTGAGGAAAGCGACGGCGTCAAGGTAAACTACGTCGATCGGACCATGGCAAGCATCGGATACCAGGAGAGTGAAGTCTTTCTTCGGCCAGAGAAGAGTCTGATACGGGTGCCAGAAGGCTCAATAGAGGAGGATTTGGACCTTTCCCTTAAAGTCGACGGAGACGGAACCACTAGCGCGCTTGCCGTTGGACGCGTTGAATACGATATGGACGAGCAGGATGACCGTTGGCTGGAGTCATTGAACACGCAAAGACGAGAGGAAGGCGTAGAACCCATAAAACCCGCAATATTCGAAGCCTGTATGACACAAATAGAGAAAGAATGGCATGCGTTGGAGAAGCGTAAGCATATCGCAGACTTGAGCCAAATTTGATGCTGACGTAGCTATAGGCATACCAAAACCCAACCCTAAACCACCGCAAACTCACCGTCCGCGTTCAAGTTCGGCAGCGGCAGTCAATGGGGAACCCGCAGGCCAAGGCGAAGAGCAGGATTCGAAATGTGCTATATGCGACGATGGTGATTGCGAAAACACAAATGCAATCGTCTTTTGCGACGGCTGCGACCTCGCGGTCCATCAAGAATGCTACGGTGTTCCGTTTATTCCAGAAGGGCAGTGGCTCTGCCGCCGATGCCAACTGGTGGGGCGCGGTATCCCTGCTGCTGACCACCCTGTATGTTTCCATCTCTTTCCGACACTGCATACCCATGCTAACCTTCGCAGGGCTGCATATTTTGTCCAAATATAGATGGAGCGTTCAAGCAAACCACAGGCATGAAATGGGCCCATCTCCTATGCGCCATGTGGATCCCCGAGGTGTCACTAGGCAACACAACCTATCAGGAGCCTGTGCAGGATGTCGAAAAGGTTCCAAAAACCCGTTGGAAACTGGTAAGTCGCCACTTTGGCTTAGTTAAATGCAATTTCTGACCCTCATAGTCGTGTTACATATGTAAGCAAAGAATGGGCGCCTGCATCCAGTGCGGGCACAAATCCTGCTTTGAAGCCTTTCATGTGACTTGCGCACGGAGAGCTAGACTTTGTCTGAAGATGAAGTCATCACAAGCATCGAACCCTCTGGACGCGAGCGTGCTCAAGGCATACTGCGACAAACACTCCCCGAGCGACTGGCGGAGAGAGAATGACGTGGAGCGGGCGACAGCAGACGCAAAAGCATTCTACCGGCACACGATGCGCCATGTGCGCTGGGGCGATAGTCAAGCATACGCGCTGTCTTTGGGCTCGTCGCATCCAGTCCCCTCCGTAGAAGGTGCAGACGATTTTCCAGATGAGACCACTGGTAATAAGCGGAAGCGGGGCCCACCTGCTAAATCATGGCGGATGCCATCTGGAGCACCCGTTGTGCCGCAAGCAGTCTACCATAACGTAGAGAACGCTCTGATCAAATTTGCCGTGCGGAAACGGAAAGAGTTTGTCCAAGAAGCGTGCAAATACTGGACGTTGAAGCGCGAGGCACGACGGGGCGCCGCTCTATTGAAGCGCCTGCAATTGCAGATGGAAGCCTTCTCATCTATGGAAATCACGCGTCGCAACTTCGCTGGCATGGGTGCGGCTGGCCGGCCAAGACTGCAGCGTCGAATCGAGTTCGCAGAGCGATTGGAAGACGACATGGAACAGATCAGGGTCCTTTGCGAGCAGGTCAAGGCACGAGAAGCCGAAAAATTGAAAGACATCCTGATACTTAGGAATATCGTCGACAGCATCTACTTTCCGATCCCGACAATCCTGCAGCCGATCCTTGACAGGGCACAAACGTAAGTCCATCTCCATCTCTCTTCGGATTTCCTGCTAACTTTTACAGCTTGGATAGCAAAGGTGTGTTCACGGAGGGCTTCAACGATCTTCAGACGAGACTTGACGAAAAGTTCTATACCTCAGTGCAAAGTTTCAGTGAAGATATGTCAGCTGTCTTCAGCTCCGTGATTGGCTTCGCAACATTTGCCAATGTGGGAGATGCAGAACAGCAGCTGAGCGGTGTAGCTCATAGCTCGCTGACTTCGGAGCAAAAGGAAACGAAGAAACTAGCCAAGCGGATTATTCAGAAAATTCAATCTTCGTTCGAGGATGCCTTTCGAAAGGAGTCTGATCTCGCAGGGAAACCATATGAGCATGAGGTGCCGGACCTGGAAGCACTCCTTGACCAGAGACTGCGACAACAACCGGTGAACATGGCTCTTGGAGGAGCTGTGCGGTCGACGATTGAGACCAATGGGACTGGAGAGCTTGAAGACGCGCATATAAATGGAGACGCCGACGCGATGGAAGTGACCAAAGATAGTGATGGCATCCATCTAGCACCCACTCCGGAAGAGAATGCAGGAGATCATCACCTCCGAGCTCAAGATGAGGCTGATGACGAAGCTGCCATTGCTGCACAGTTTGGCCAGGACGCAATGCGCGCCTCCACCAGTGGTGACAACCATCCGGGTGCCACTGGAATGAATCAGGACGGAGCCGAAAGACATGGTTCTGGCCCCGGAATCGCGCCTTTGACTCCGCCGAGATCCGAAAAGAATTTGCTTGCGCCTTTCGCCCATGGTGGCATCCCGTGGTATATGGAGCCCTTTGAGCCAGTTGGCACCACCGTATACGACGAGAAATGGACGGGAAGGGACTTGATGCGCGAAATGAGCGCACCTTTGACCGAAATGAGTGAAGACGAGCTGAACGGCTTGGCAGATCGGGAGGAGTAGTCTGTGGAAGCACAGGCGATCACCAGTTCACTTGATCTGTGATCGTCTGGTCTCGCCTGACGGGGGAAATTGCGTGAGTGGAAAGGGACTTTGCAAGCTCGACTGCATTTGGCGACCTTTATTTTTCTTTCAGAATTGGGAGCAGTATGCAATGGCTGTTCACCTGACTAACTCTGCCCATTTGGGCCCTGTTTCATCTAGTCGATTTTCCCGTGTGGAGCATTTGTATAATATCCCTGGCATAGTTGTGGGCGCAGGTGGTGTTCAGTTGCTTCTCTACTTTTGGGACATAGGCGCCTTGGAGACGAACTTCGGCTGGGGAATACAGCAAAGGAGATTGAGAGAGCTGGTCGTCGTTGAGTATTTGTAGATGTGTTTACGTGTACGCCGGCAACGCAGATGAGCAGCGTAAGAACAGGACTACTGTTCAAGAAGCGTCATCCCGTCCGCGAGGTATTTGCAATATAGCCAGATGGGTTTCTCAATTGACGGAAGTGCTTGTATATATGCTCTGGAGGATCTTGGACAAGTTTAGGTCTTTCCAATGCAGTTACGCATTGCATGCAGAACGCGAGTCGATCTGATGATAGTCGCGTGCAGTGAGAACGGAACAACCCTGTCTCCGGAAAGCTGGGCTAGGCGAGTGAAAGTGCAGGTGGCACCTGCCTTCACCTCAGCTCCTTTGTTCTCCATCTCACCCTCTTTCTCACCTCCCTTAAACCTGCCGCGAAACACAAACTTCGCCCTGTTCCCTCTGCCCACTCTTTGCCTCCACCACCGACCCACCCTCTCCCACGCTTTTGGGCCTGCGAATCCCTCTGCTAGCTGGTAGCTTTTCGCATTACATAAGCGCGTCGTGGTCGATCAGTCGCCAAACAATTTTCGAGCCGACAAGCCGTCAACGATCCACCGACTAATCAACATGGCATCAATGGAGTACGAGAACGAGCAGCGCAGCTACGATGGTAAGAGACTCCTGCTGCTGCATCACGCGTGCGACGCTTTTGCTGACGTCCTGGCTGACTTTGAACGCGTAGACGAGCCCCGTGGCTACGACCGTGACAGGAGCCGCTCTCCGCGCCGCGATCTGGACGATTCGCGAGCTCGCAGCGCATCTCCCAATGGACGCGACAGCCGGTAAGCTGCTACCCACTCGCCGCTGCGGCCTACTATGACTGCAAGCTCACAAAGGACACAGTGGCCCACCCCCCGAGCGCCGCTCCCATGGACAGGATGAAGATGAGGATGGCGCCCGCAACCCAGGCTCCAACTTGTTCGTAACGGGCATCCACCCCAGCCTCACCGAGGAGGAGGTGACTCGCTTGTTTGGCAAGTACGGCGAGGTCGAGAAGTGCAACATCATGAGAGACCCTCATACCAAGGAGTCCCGCGGCTTTGGCTTCGTCAAGATGGTCACTTCCGATCAGGCTGATGCTGCCAAGGAAGGTCTACAGGGCGAGGTTCACCAGGGCAGGACGCTGAGCATCGAGAAGGCTCGTCGTGCGCGCCCGCGTACGCCTACCCCGGGCAAGTACTATGGTCCTCCCAAGCGCGGTAAGACGACCTCTCCCTTGCTCCGGTCTCACAGCCATGCTAACCGTCCGTGCACAGAGTTCGGCAGTGGTCCCCCTGGCCGCGGCGGTCGCGGAGGCGGACGCTTCAGCGATCGCTACGATGACCGCCGTGGAGGAGGCTATGGCCGCCGCGATGACTATGGCGGAGGCGGCTATCGCGGTTCTCGCTATGGCGACCGTGAAGACCGAGGCTATGGACGCGATCGCGACGACTACGGCCGCCGTGGAGTTGATCGCTATGCGTCTCGCGACGACCGCTATTCCAGCCGCGGCGGCGATGAGGGTCGTGGCGGAGACCGTCGAGGCGGAGGATACTACAACGAGCGTCCCCCGCCGCCAGCTGGTGGCAGCGCAGGAGGATACGGCGACGCGCCTCCTCCCCGCGAAGCCTATGGTGGTGGTGGCGGCGGCGGTGGCAGGTCTTATGATGACCGTGGTGACGACTACCGCCACTCCAGATAGATCCGTTGCTGACCCTATCAGAACCGAAACGGTTTTGAGAAGCTGCAGCTTCCCCCAAGGCAGGACACCCACTACGGCATTTTCCCTTATCATGTAACCCTACACTTCTCTATTTCCTGCGAATCGGTTTAATGCGGCTTTCAAACTCGGGATATGCGTCAACAAAAAAGTTCATCGATAAGGTTCGGGCTCACGACGGCGGCGCAAAAGGCGTGCTTCGAGCACGGCACGTCTTGTAGAAACTGCCGAGTTTCATCACAGTCTTCAGCATTCGGTGGATTTCCTTAGGAGAAACGGTAACAGGTCTTCGACGAAGGCTACAGCACCACAACGTTTGGCCCAGGGGATATAATTCGTCTTCATCTGCTCGACATCAAATTGTACTTCTATACTTTCCATTGCGAGATGACCCAGGACGTCAGAATAATCAGTCGTCATCACCGCCCACACCCAGCACTTCCAGCACATCACGTTATAATCATCTGCCAATTTCATCTAAGGCATTGTCGGTGCTCAGCAACTGCCACAAATGACACACCGTTCCCGAGTCTTCAAATCAGTAATCCAGGCATATCGTCAAACGGCGTCCGGCCTAGTTCGATAGGCAAGTGACAAGAGATGCGCTACTGCCTGACACACCTTCCGTCAATCAACGAAGCGGTAAGCGCAACTCGTGACTCGCTGGCTATACTTGGCTTGCCCTGGACAGACTGCAGGCCAGGTCTACATTAACGCGAAGTCGATGCCGTAAGGTACATGCAGTTGAGCTGAGCATTTCCTGGGACACGACAAGAGCTTTCACCACGTCTTTGGGCTCATGGCGTACTAGCGGATGGCTCTCCAACAGGTGCGTGGCCCAGATTCTTTCACTCTGTCTGTCCTTTATTGCGCACTTGTGATGTGTCAAGCCGCATCTTCGACCTGGATGGTCTCGAAACGAAGGTGAGCACCACGAGCGAAATGTACTCTTTGATGTGTAGCGCCGGGGAGGCTGTACCACCTTTGCATCAAGCATTGGCAATTCCACATCCATGCTTAGGAAACCCTTATTACACCATGCGGCTCTACAGCAACTGGGGCTTTCAGGACTCAGACATGGTAATGAGTCTCATCCTACCGTTATACGTAGGAAGCTTAAGTAGGCCCAACTCTCAATTCGACTTTCCGCCTATTGTCCGAGGCGAAAACAGATGACGTTTTCACTTGGAAAGGTTCAGACTTGAGCTAGGCAAAGCTTGCATGGGCTCAGTGTAACCTACAAGTAAAT
Source organism: Lophiostoma macrostomum CBS 122681 (assembly GCA_010405375.1). Classification (NCBI taxonomy): domain Eukaryota; kingdom Fungi; phylum Ascomycota; class Dothideomycetes; order Pleosporales; family Lophiostomataceae; genus Lophiostoma; species Lophiostoma macrostomum. Next base: position 65,681 of record MU004333.1, on the reverse strand, counting down.
AATGGTACCGAGCCTCATGCCGCTATCCCAGGAGTAGCAGGGATCACTATAGTATAGTATACCTCCGTAGACAAGTAGAATCAAGGAATTCGACATGTCTGCAAGCGCGAAGCCCAAGCATTACCAGGCATCATGAAGACCACGGGTCTAGACTAGTGTTTGATGCGATCCATCTTGGCTCGGCAGGCCCATTCTTTCAAGGGTAATAGTGGAGATCGCCCTGAGCCCCCACTCGACGCGAGGCTGTGGTGGCGTTCACGAGCGAGCTGCGCTTGTGAAAGGAAGGAGACGGGGCAACTCGGTGCCTCTCCTCGTATCCCCAGGTGCCTGTACGAGTAACGACTGTGTACCCTCACTTGACGCACCGCTGAAGACACGTTTGATCTGTCCTTTCCGTGTGCGCCTTGCGATCGCGCTTCACTCTACCTGTCGTGAATACCTCTGAGCGACCGCGGATTTCACAGGCTCCATTCTTGCGTACGACTCTCAACCATACTTGCATGCGCAACGCGCTGACGGTCCCCAGTATCACCGCCTCATCGACTTCCATGTCGTGAACGCCTGTTTTGCGCGAATCCCTTCGCCGCCCACCTGCTTGCTTAGACCCGGCTGCGCATCCGCGACGCTGCGCAGTATGACCAAGCGAAAGCTTGTCCCGTTCCTCGCACTCCTCGTCGTCTTCTCTCTTGTCTTCCTCTGGTACAGCTCAATCGTGCAAAAGACATGGCCCGATCTTCCCCAGCGTATTGGGTTGGGTGATCATTTTGGCGGCCACCCTTCAGAGAACACTGATGAGGGTGGATCATGGAAGAGCGATCACAAAGACCCAGACTATGTCAACTGGAATCCTAAACCTGACTACAAGCCCGGCAGCCCAATGCCAGGGAACCACAACTTTACGACGGTGCTCGTCATCACAAAAACCAAGGAAGAGGATGTGAGCTGGATGGACAAGAAACTGCCCGACACGGCAAGTTTCAAGAAGGCCATCTACGTGGCTGACGATCCGTCGGCGCCGCTGCACCCGCCCAAGAACAAGGGCCACGAGGTCATGGTCTATCTGTCTTGGATCATCGACAACTATGACAACCTGCCAGACGTCGCCGTCTTCATGCACGCCCACGAACGCACTTGGCACAACGATGACATCCTCAACAACAATGCGGCGGACCTGGTGAAGCGACTCAGTCGTCCGCGCGTGTGGAGGGAAGGATACGTGAACATGCGCTGCTCATGGTATCCCGGCTGCCCCGACTGGATGCATCCCGGAGAGACGGAGGAAAACGTATACAAGCAGGAGGAGGTTCTTCTAGCCAAGTCGTGGAGCGAGCTGTTCCCGCTTGACGAGGTACCGTCGGTCCTCGCGCAGCCATGCTGTGCGCAGTTCGCGCTCTCTCGAGAGCGCATCCAAGCCAAACCCCATGCGCAATATGTTTGGTACCGCAATTGGCTCTTCTCGACCAAGTTGCCCGACTTCCTCTCGGGGCGCATCTGGGAGTATGTTTGGCAGTTTGTCTTCACGGGCGACAACGTCTATTGCCCGAAGGAGAATGTGTGTTTCTGCGACCAGTTTGGCAGTTGCTTTGGCGGCGAACACGAGTACGATGAGTTCATGAAAGTCAAGCGGGAACTCGACGACCGGCAGGGAGACCTGAATCATTGGGACGACCTGCAAAGGGCCATCGATGAAGCCAACGAGGAGGGTCGGCCTGACGAAGTTGCCCAGCTCGAGATTCCCGAAGCCGGCAAAGACGAAGAGTTCAAAAAGGAGATTGAGCGACTGCGTCCCATTGTCGACAAGCTAAAAGACGAGGCCATAGAGCGCGGCAAGGACCCCAAAAACCGAGCCAAGGAGGCCGGGAGGGAGTGGCACGAAGGTGACGGGTTCTGATGTTTCAGCTTGCATCGTTTTGGGGGTACTGGTATTGGATGTTCAATCACATGCATGTTAGGCGCTTGAGGCTCAATGTATATTCACGGATAGGGTATTGCGGCTTCTTGTTATATATACGCCAGGTCTGGGACGGGGGCGCACAGTTCCTTGTCCAAGCGCATCAACTTTATCATACTTCGTTACAAGTAGAAGGACTCTAGGGGTCCTTTCTTCGAACCCTGCCTCGTACTCGTGACCTCGACTTGGAGTGCTGCCGGATGACATAAGCGACTCCTCGCCAGCAATGCGCATGCCGCGCAGTGCAAACACAACAAACCTTGGATCGCATCGCGACTCGCGACAATCGCTCGGCCTGGGGGCGCTCTGTCTTTGCTTGTCTTCACCAAGCAGCCGACAGAGCAATCGGCGTCCTCGGAGGTGCGCATTTGCTGGCCCATCGACACCAAACATGCTGCATTCAAAAGCCCGTTGCCTCTCGTGCCAGCTGTCGGCGGCCACCCTCGATTCGCACCACCCGCGCGTCCCTTGAGCTCGCCGGTCCGCAATTGACGTCGTTGATTGCTTGCTCTCCCGCAGCCGCTTACTACGTGTGGTCTCGACAACCCGGAATTGTTTGTTACGCCATGGCGGCAAACGCGCCCTACTACCAGCTGCGCGGCCAGTTCACCCACGGCGCAAACGCACACTTTGCGCCAGACGACCACGACCACGACCATGACTACGCCCTCGCGGCCTCTCTTGCGCCGCAGAATGCTGCCCTCTACGGCGAATCGCAGCCCCCGGACCACCAGAGCAGCAGCGGCCTGGCCGAGAACCACCACTTTGTCGAATTGCTCGAGGCCGCGACGACGGCTGCTGCTGGCCAGGCCGCCGAGGGCATGAACGTGGACCGCGCGTCTGCTGGCAGGCCGACGCAGCCCACCAGAGGCGGCAAGCGAAAGAGGCATTCGAGCCCTGCCACCGCTGAGGGAGACGCTCCCCCGACCCAGAAGCGCGCTCGACACGACGATCCCACCGACCCCCAGCTCCCGGGCTCCGGCGACCACGCACAGGATGGCTCGACTGGCAGCCTGCTGAGCGAGATGCGGGCTGCCGGTGTGCACTCTGCTGCAGCCCTCTTCCGGCCCACCTCGAAAGAGCCGAGCCGCAAGTACACGCGCCCGCCCATGTCGAAGCTCTTCATGTCGCTGCAGCTGACGCCCGAGAACTTCCTGCACCTGCAGGCCCAGGCGAAGGCCTACATGCTTGACCCAGCGCACCCCGATCGGCAGAGCTGCGTCGGAAACCGAGGCAAAGGCGACACAGACATGGTGAAGCTGCGCTTGTTCAATTGCGTACGTGCCTTTCTGGCCGAAGGCGCTGGAGAGCACTTCTTTGGCGAGCATGCTGAGAAACCGGCGGAGAGTGAGACCATTGACGCTGCTCGGGCTCTGGGCGAGGACAAGGCTCCTGCCCCTGAGGCGAAGCTGGTCTGGCCCGAGGACGGAAACAAAATCGTTACCCTGGTGACACCCCTGCTGAGGCGCATGGTCACGAATGAGCGTCAGAGGATGTACGCCATCGAGACGCGTAAGGGGGGTACGAAGCGGAAGGAGGGCAGCGTAGAGGCTTCTCAAGACGGCAACCCCTCAACTATCGAACAGGCTGGCCATGGACAGCAGTTGCAGAGCGCGTTACAGGACAGGTGTGTTTTCCCTATAACGCGTTTCTCAGACGCAAAATTAAACAATGGCAGCCATACATCTACGCAAGATCCACCTCCAAGCCAGTACTCGCATCCCACGACGCCCATCTCCTCAGTCGCCGTCCCGCGCTTCTCCACCCCTGTCCACCACATCTGTCCCCAGCTCTCCGTGCGCGCGCCCTCCCTCGGGAGCGCCACAGACGACCAAACCCGCCGTCTCCCAACGCGCGACGAGCGGCCCTTCGACCTGCGCAAGATCTTCGTGTTCCTGACCAAAGACGGCGTCAAGCTTGAACAAATGGTGCGCATCCACCTGGACGGTCCAGTTGTTGCATACCCCTGGGAAGACTTGTTGGCCGTCGTCTGGGATCTCGTCCGCGCCGCTCGCGCCATGTACCCGCAGCTGCGCCCGGAGTCTACACGGCCCATCACCGCTGAGCAGCTGCACGAGCAACTCAAAGGCATGGCTCCGGAGTCGCTTCAGGGCCTCGCGATTGCGGCGACGGAGATGCAGAGTAGTGCTGCTGCTGCTGATACTAATGCTAATGGTGTGAATAGTCCGACGGGGCCGTCGATGGCGCTTGGTGGAGCTGGAGCTGAGCAGCCGCAATCACCACCACTTCTGGGCTCTGAGATGCCATTTCTTGTAAAAGCGATGCTGACAAAAGGCTTGACGGCCGTGGAGAGCGCGGAGGAGTGGACAAGCGCCGTGGATGATGTTGGGAGGTCGGTGTGGGCTGCTGGTAGAATAACTGTCGTTGTTGAAATGGTTTGAATGGAGAATGTCTAGACTCGGTTTGTAAGGGAAGGGAAAGGGGTCTGATGATAGATTATCGAGTTCCGGCATATGGGACTCTGTTGCGTTTGCATTGCATTGGTTGGTAGCATCACAGTAGTATTGCATCTGTTCTGTTCAAGCATTCTTGTATCTGCATTGGTGTTGACTGACCGTGACGACTCTAATAAGATGGCAGACTACGCCGGGCGTTGCTAGCAGAACGCAACGTCCCAACGATCAAGGCCGTAGACACAGCGTCTACACCAGTGGCTAGATTAAACAGTCATGTAGCCAATACTACTACCAACAAGACATCGAAAAGGCAAAGACTGACATGAAACATAGAATGCATTGCTAAAGCTACTCTACAGAGAAAGAACACAAACAGACCACCGACTCTCACAAGAGTCTCAGACCACAATCACTACTACCACTAACCCTACTTTATAACCCGCAATACAACACACCTACTACCACCACCACTACCACTCTCATCGAACCTGCCCTCCCCTCCCTTCTCGCATTACCGCCGACCACCCTCAGTCCCCCGGCCAACAGAACCCCATCTCGCAGACCACATCCCACGAGTACTAGTCCTCGTACGTGCCAAACTGGACCAAGTACCTATCGCACCCAATAGCACGGCAAGTCCTTGGATCGCGCTCGCAGAAGCCACGGCACCACGAGAGCAGCTGCTCGCGCGAGTCGACCTCTGTCTCGTCGTTGCCCACGTCTAGACCCGCCAAGAAATCCGTCGTCTCGACATCGCAGTCCGAGTCCCGGACGCAGGTGTCAAAGTCCTGTAGCAGTGCTTTGAGGGTGCGCTTCGGAGGCGTAGGGGTAGCGGCGCGTCGAGCCCTGCGACGACGGGTCGTGGTCTTTGGGCCGGCGTGCTGACTGTCACGGCGCTTGTCTTCCATCTGTTCCTCGCTCTCGGCGTCGGTTTCGGCTTCGATTTGAGCTTCGACGTGGAGCATGCCCTTGAGCAGCTCGTACCCTTTCCTGGACGAGGGTCGGCCAAGGTAGCCGGGTAGCGGCTCGCCCGGATGGTTCTGCCTCCAGAGCTCGGCTCTGTTCTTTTCGGAGAAGGCGTTCATGACGTCCCTGTGGATGCCGTTGAGGGTTTCTTTCTCCCACTCTGAATCGCTCGGCGAGGGGGACGGGTCGTAGTCTCCGTCATAGGAAGAGCCTCGGCGGTGGAGGGCAGTTGGCTCCGGCGCGTGTTTGACTGGTGTGTACGCGGGATGGCGTTGCGCGCGTGTGGAAGGGGGGGATGTCGAAGTGGCTTCTTCTTCAGGGTACGTTTCAGGGATTCTTGAGAGCGGTATATACGTGTCAAGATTCCGAGTGGTCGACGGAGATGCTGAAGTGGTTTCCTCTGTTCTCGAAGGCGGTGTGTACGTCTCGAAGTTGCGCGTGGAAGTAGCGGTGATCGAAACAGTTCCCTTTGGAACGTCTGCAACATTGGAGATTTGTTTCCAGGACGCGGAGTCCGTATCCGAGTCTGACCCCGTGCCCGCATCCGGCTCTTGGGGTTTTGGCTGAAAAAATGGAGACGGCCAATTGTGACCTGAGGGCTGACCTTGTGAATGCGGGATGTTGAACCAATCGTCAATAGAGCTCTTGACCTTGCGCTCAAAGGCTTGCATCACATCCTTGTGGACCTGTTCCATGATATCCTTTTGCCAGTCTGAGTCGTCGTCGTCTTTTCTGTACCTCGAGCCCTTGGACTTTGGCTTCTTTGGTTTCCCAGCTCGTGGGTTAGCGTCTCGACGAAGCAAGTCCCGGAGATTGCGTTTGAAGGCAGTCAAGATATCGGACTTTCCATGGTCGCTGAGTGCTGTGCGAGAAGTCTCGGAGTCAGTGCTATCCTCGACTGCAGACGCATTGACGCCAGTCGTTGGCTGGAAGCCCTCGACAACATTCAATGAGTCTTCGGCACCAACATCTCGCAAATCTCGGCGTCGATTTTTGGGCCCATCGAGCGTGAACTCAGTACTGTTTGAGGCGAAGTACGAGTCGATGACGTGACGTAGAGTCTCTGTGCCTTTCCATGCGATCTGCATCTTGATCGAATTTGGCTGCTTGTTCATGCCGTCTGGCGAGAAGTATTCGTCGAGGATGATCCTCAGGCTGTCGGCAGCCTCCCAAGCAATCTTCTCCTTCCTCCAAGTCGGGATGCCGTCTCCTTTGGTGCCAGCATTCTTGGCCGATGGAGAGGGTGGCTTGGGTCCAGTGTAGGTCTGGCCAGCCTCGGGATCCCACCAAACAGTATCTGTAGCATCTCCAGGCGGAGACGTCGTGGTCGGAGGGGAAGAATCTGGAGGTGCGTCATCCCGTCGTGATAGAGATGGAGAGCCACGAGCTCGGACTGTCTTGATGGTGACTTCTCCTGTGCTGTTGTCGACACCAACCCCACTGAGCACTTTCCAGAAATCCTCCTTGGGCTCTAGTTCATTTCGGTATAACTTCACGAACATTACGAGCCATGCCTTCTTGCTCGCTGGACTCAGATGCCTAAATTGCTTGCCGCTCTCTTTGAAGTAGTGCGCATCCTCATCCGATGAATCAAACTCGGTGTCCGTAGGGGCTACGGAATCGTAGAGCTCAGGGAGCCACAATCGGCTTAGGGCGGTCTCCCTCGCGAAAGTAAATCCTGGGTCGGACGCAAAGAACTTTTCCGGCCAACCCTTGTCAACAATCCCGAAACCGTCGAGATTATGGTCGATGAGGTCGGTAAGCCAGGATTTATGTTGCCGCTCGTTCTTGGATCGCCAATGTTGACCAACGTTTTCCCATCGCTTGACCTCATCGGAAGAACTTGAATCCTCCTCCTCCCTTCGACCGAGATGAGTCCTGGGTGCTTCAGGAGTATCGTCGTCGTGAGTCTGCTCCTCAGCAGGAGAGCTCTGCTTTTCCGGGACCGATGGGGGTGCTTGCTCCTGTCTTGCTTGACTTGGGCTAGCAAGATATGGGGGCAGATCTCCGTGCTCATCGACGTCGCTTTTGAAAGTGGCATCAATCTTAAGATTGACGAAATCGAGGAAATCGGAGGCCATCTCTGGTACTCTAAGCATTTTCATGTTTTTGCGAGCTGATGCAATAGCCTTCTTGCCGGCGGGTTCCAGGTCGGCAGGAATGTCTTTGTCTGAAAAGAGAACGGCGAAGGTGGCCGTGAGACCCTGGAGGAATCCAGCTCGATGTTGCCGATCCATGTTGGCGTATGCCGTCCGCATTGAGTCGACGACCTCGCGCACCTCATCGTTATCGAAGAGAGGAAACATGGCCTTGGTGACGGCTGCTACCAATTTGTCGTACCCCTTGTCGAGGTTCTTGGGCGTGCGGCGGTCGAGACCCGGTCGCTTTTTGGTCGCTCGGTGTTCCTTGCGATGATTCACTTGGGCCTTCTTGTCATCATACTCGGAGTTGTATTGCTCCTTCCAGTTACCGCCCGGGGATCGGTAATCGATGTCGTAGAGAACGTGTACACCATGATCTTGGGCCTTCTTGGATGTCTCGAGAACGAGATCCGCGTTGAATGGTACAACACTCTCTCCCGAGCCGTTAGTAGGATGGATGACGTTGTAACCCGCGAGTCTAACTTTCTCGAACCAATGAGTAAGATTGCCGCTTCCCTGATTGGTGCTCACGATGTTCCAAGTCGTCACGTAGATATTCGCCGGCAGAATACGTCGCCACCATCCTTCTTGGCCAGACTGTCCCAATGAGACATCGAGGATGCTGTTGGGGGTGCTGGAGTCATTCTTTTGCCCGTTCAGCACGCCTGGTATGGTAGATGGGCTGCCCTTCGCAGAATCCGGAACGTCGGTGGAAGATGTCGGAATCGTAGTCGGAGAAGCAGTAGACAAAGTCGCATTGGCATCATCAGGAGAAGCTTGACCGTACAGTCGTTCGAGCAGTCGGTCGTGGCGGGCCAATGCCTTGCCATCGTCGTCCGAGAGGACTCGAAGTAGTGTCTTTGACTGCAACAAAGTGACACCTTCTTGCGAGACAGCCCACAGGTGTAGAGGGTATGCTTCCTCTTGGGGTGGGAATCGGGCCAAAGAGAAGTTGAGCTCGAGATTGGGCGTGGAAAGGTTGAAATTCACCCAGTCCGTGAGCTGCTCATTGCTGTTCTCATTGGTGACGGTACACGCGATGGGACGGCTGCTGTTATATTCTCCCCAAAGGGCGTTACTGACTTTGATTCCCTTGTCTTGAGAGAAGACAGTCTTGAGGATGACAGAAGCATTTCCGTCAGAGGGTGTATAGAAGCTCATACGAGCAAAGAACTGGAGATCTAGGAGAGGGCGTTCCGCCTTCCTGTTGGAATTGTCAGCTATGCGGAAAGCTGTTCGGAGTGCGAGCTCTGAATTATGGATCCAGATGTGGAAGTCCAAAGTGCCCAGGCATACATGAACGCCGGAAGGAGGTTCTTGAACGTGAGGAATGTTTTGGATCAAGAAAAGACTTACTTCTTGATGGAATTATGGCTGCCCGGAGTGCCCTTTGAAAGGACAAGCCCCGTGAGGGCCGCAATGAGGAGTGTCGACCTCATTGAGACCAGGGGTGAAGGAAGGCTCGCAGGGTGGACGCAACAGAGTATCTGAGACCAACAGATTCGAGCGAAGGAAAAAACGTCGTCAAGCTGTACAAGGTGAAGACAAGACTTCGGTAACTGACTGAAGTGGTGGAGTGGAACGAGAATGTACAAATCAGACAGGTAAGTGAGTACGGAATGAATTAACTGAGAGCCATGGCAGGCACGCGTGTTTACAGCTGTATGATGACATGATGTTCTAGGGAAAGAAAGAAGTTGGATAGGAAAGTGCTACAGAAAGAAAGGGTAAGGAGGAAGGGTGTCGCGTCCACAGGGTAGTTACGAGGATAGGAATCGTTACATGCAGGCACCCTTGGATACCTGCCTAGGTAGCTGGAAAGCAGTACCCCATATGTCAGCTTTAATGTCTATCCATACTTGTATTGATCATTCCGTGTCGGCGCTCCCTAAGAGTCATACTCAAGCATGCTGCAGATGTTACGCACAGACCACACAACCGTCGCTCGTGAAGGGTCAGTTCGAAAGCACGTCTGTGACCGCGTCTTGCGCATACATAAAGCACGTCTTGCATGCCAGATTGTCTTTTGACACCGTCTCATGTTCCTACAAAGCAGAATGGCCAAGCAAGTAAAAGTCACTGAATACCAAACGCGTGTTTACACGCTGCTTCAGCAAATTCCCGAGGGACGGATTACCTCGTACGCAGCGATGTCGAAAGCACTCCAATCGTCACCACGCGCAGTTGGAGGAGCTCTACGAAGCAACCCTTTCGCACCAGAGATTCCGTGTCATCGGTGCATCGCAAGCACGGGAGTGTGTGGTGCTGCCTGTCATCTCAAGCACAGCTAACGTGTCATCTCAAGCACATCGGCGGCTTCAAGGGTGACTGGGAAAAGGTGCCGAGTGGTCAGAACCAAGTATCGAAGCGGAAACTGCTTGCGGAGGAGGGAGTTCTTTTTGACGCAAATGGCATGTTGATGGACAAGTCGCGGTTTTGGGATGATTTCAACCTGCAGAGATTGTGAAGGGGTGCACATGTCGCGTAGTGTGGGTCGCGATTGACGATTTGTACAGAGTGGGGCAAAGCAGCGAGCGCGCCTACACCCAATTATCACCTTTTGTACGGACGCATGCGTCGGTTGATACTTTTTCACAATCTGTGTACGGCGTGTACTCCTCGGCGTGATTAGTGAGATGAGAACTACAAGGCGATAATCTCTTACGCGCAGCGGCATCTAAATTCGTAAGCGGTATTGCCACCCTCACATAAATCTTGTGCGCCACACGTTGCGTTTCAACACCAACACAACCCGGCGCGATGCCTCCAAAACGCAAGGACCTTCTGAAAGCCGGCTCAAAGTCGAAATCAAAGGTAAGGTCTTTCGTTTGCAGTTGTCAGGCCCAGCGCTGATCAAAGCAGGCTCAAGACCCGCAGTCCGAGAATGATTTCTTGGAGGCTGCTGATGAGTTCGAGCTTAGCGCAGGCAAATGGCGCGCAGGAGATCTGGCGAAAGCCATCCGGTTCTTCAATCGAGGTATAGACATGTATAACGCTGGACTCCAGCGTTACCCAAATTCATTCGATCTTGCGTACAATAAGTGAGCATGGCGTTTACACGCAGAGTTCGCTGGCGTAGTGCTGATTTTGTCATAGGGCAAATTTGGAGTACAACATGTGCGAAGACGACCGGGTAGTTGCAGCCTTGGGAAACAGAATCAATCTCTTGAAAGAAACCCTGGCTTCCCACCGCGTCGCTACAGCACTCGGTCCCGAGAACACAGACGTACTATTCAACACTGGTCAAGTTCTTACCTCCTTAGCCGAAGCTCTACTAGGGAAGGAGACTCAGGAGTCTGCTGAATCACCCGCGAGTACTCTGTTGGAAGAGGCTGTCGATCTATTCACAAGGTGTCTCGCAAGCCAGCAGCAAGAATACGAGCAGATGCAGATCGAAATTGCCAAGGCGAATGCAATGCAGGTCGAAGAAGCTCCAGCATTAGAAAATTCCAGCGACAAGATTCCTGCAACGCAGGAAGCGATGGAGACGTCTTCAGTCTCTTCCGAAGCGCCTGAAGAGTGGGCCACAGTCATTGACCCAGTTACACCTGAGACGATACTAGAGACGTGCACAGCACAGCTGGGGGCGCTCACAACTCTGCTTAGCCTCTACAATGCATCAAATGCATCGAGTGTGTGGTTCAGAGCACAGTACGGGATGGACACCGCTCAGACCAAGATCCCGCAGCTTATCAGTGTCATCGAACAGTCACCCTCTTCAAAGCCTGCAGAAGAACCCGCAGCAGGACCCACACTCTCTCTTTCATCGTCATCGGCTGTGGAGGGATCGACATCGCCCAAGGACGACGCAATTCTTGCTGTCGCCAATTTCCAAGTTGGTATCGCTGAAGTCACTTATCGTAGCAATTCGTGTACAAGCGAACAATATGCGAGCCAAATCGAATCGACTTTCGCCCCTCTGTTACAGGAACATCCTGGAAGTAAGGACGTGAGCACATACTCGGTCAATGTGCGGGCCTCGTATGCGGATTCTCTTATGAGCCTGTCCTCTGCGATACCTGATAGCCCATATTACACGAATCAATCGCCTACGCTCGCTGCGGATCTGGAAATACAGTGGAAGGCACTCACACAAGCTCAGACAATCCTCACAGCTCTGTCTTCCGGGGCTTCTGCAACAATAGCGTCGCCGACACGGCTGGCGGATATTTTTCTTGCGCGCGGTGACGCTGACCTCTTTCGTTTCCGAATATCTTCCTTCGCGTCCGCAAAGGCTTCTTGGGTGAAGAGCAAGGGAGTACTTGTTGCCAATGCGGGTGTCTATTACCGAGGAGCTAGGAGCTATGCAGAGAAGGCGGGACTTATCGAAGTACAGAAGACAGCAGATGCGAAGGCGATAGTAGCCGAGGTGCTGAAGGCAGCAGTCAATGGAGCAGGATTGGGCAAAGAAGTGTGGGACGGTAAAGGAACTGAGATTGGGACAGTATTGCGACAGATGGTAGATGAAGGGATCATGGGGCAAGAGGAGGGTAGCCACCTCATCAACTCGATTGCTGCTTAAACTTATCAGTTGAGGGTGGGCAGATCAACTCATGGCGTCGATGCTCAATGTCGCCTAGCCTCTACATCGATCATTCTTGAAGCTTAAAAGGCTCGAGGTTTGTCAATTCGTACCAAAGTAGGTATGTACATGGCCATATGCTGATGCTTGGAAGCCGGCACCTGATTCCGACGAGACATTCACAGTCAACCTCTTCCTGCCGCCTGTCTTGAATCGATCCACGGGCCTTGCGTCTTGTCCCGACCCTGAGGCTGATAGTTCGCTGACCATGACTCTGTGAGCCGATCCCGCGTCGCCTCTGCGATCCTGACCTGCCACTCAGCGCTGAGATTGGCGCAATACAACAGTCGCAGTCGCGGAAGGTATTGGACATCTCCCACGCAGTACTCCTTGATAGCATCCAACATTGGACGAGTATTGAACACTTCGTAGTTGCCTCCTCTTTCCGGAGCAAAAAGTCGCTTTCCTTCATCCTTGACCGCCTCCCAAGTCGCTCGCTCTTCCCAACTCAGGCCCGCATCGAACTTGATGCAACTTGCCAAGCCAGTCAAGTATGCTCTTGGGGTTGCGCCGCGTAATAACGAAGCATTTTCCATGAGCTGGACGTCCTCGATGCCTTGTAAAGCGACATTGAAAAGAGAGAACAAGGCATCGGAGTCGTTTCGCACGTCGAAGAACACTTTTCGTATGATTGGAGACTCCAGGATGTCTTTCAGCGTCTTCTTATGACGTCCTGCCGTGTTGAATGCGTGGGCGCCAAGCGTATGTATATCGAAGAGGTATGTATGCTTCAAGGTCTCATCCTTTTGAATGAGCAGGGTCAGGATTGATATAGACCCATATCGGGAAAGATTGATCCCTTCCAAGTCAACGAAGAGCGACGGGAAGTCGGTCGGTAGTTGCCATATTAGATCGACGAGCGTGGCTACGTTCTCTACAGTGTTGATTACGGCCGTAGGCATGTTGACTAGGTCCGGTCATCACTCTAATCTGCGTTTCGGGGCTAATAAAACTTACTAGACTCCATTTTTGCTTTACAATTTTACCCGAATTTGAGTCGAGAGGGCTGATGGGTATAAGCGTGCCTGTGCTCCTGCAAGCAGTCTGCTTGTTCTAGGCAACAACCTTTATGTCAGCTTACGCCCGGTTGATTGTAGTACGCCTTTCGCTTATCATTCGCCTTCCCGGCCTTTGTTGTTCACCAGCTTTACGAGACTGACTCTATTTTGAAAGAACTTAGTACGCGATGATACATCAAGCTGGCTCTGGAATGCTCAGTCCAGAACCAGTCAGAGTCTACTCTACTATGTGAGTTTGAGAGACAAGACATGAATATTATCTCGCTGGATGACTGATACTACCGAAGTCTTCTCGGAGAAAACCCAAGGGATGTTTGATATCTCATGAACAAAGCTTGTCGTAGACGCGGGTGCAATCGGATAGCCCAAGCATCGAGGATGACGGCAGAGCTAGGGTTCACCAAGCGACTGGCTCATTCAAAAAAAGTATGAAGTAGAAAAGCGATAAGTTTACATTCTTGTAATCTTATTTCCATACTCACTCACTTACTATGCCCATTCACACCGTTTCCATCAGCACTCACACCATTGCCATTGGCTGCAACATCGCCAAACTCTGGCTTGTGTACCCCATTGCCATTAGTCCCGTTCGAATGAGCCAGCCTTTCTTCTCTAGCATCGCGGCTCTCGCTCTTAGGATCGAAATATGCTGTAACATATTAGTCAAGTCTCCCTTCGTCACGAATCTCAGGGTTACATACGCTTCTCTCCAAAAACCGTTGTCCTCACTCCTCTCCGGCTCCCAGCCTCGTATTTGCCGGGAATAACGCGGTGCAGCACAGAGCGGTTATCCCACATTGCAACGCTTCCGACAGCCCACTTCCACCGCACGAGTTGGTCGTCCGCGGAGTGGATATGGAAGTTTGCGAAATCCAGCAGCCTGTCGGACTCGGCCTTCTTGAGCTCAGCGAAGCCAGTCACGAAGCCCTCGTTCACGTTCCAGGCTTTGAGTCCGGTGACCGGATGCGTACGGACAGCAGGGTGATGTGTGTCGATGGGTGGGCGATTAGGTCCTACGCCCCATAGGTCGAGGATAGTGTCGTATTGCAACCGACTGGTGTGCACGGCATGGAGCTCCTCAAACAGCTTTTGGTACGTCGGAGACAGTGCATCGAAAAGCCCGTACTGGCTGACCCATGCGGTGTCGCCACCTGTCGGGGGATGTTCCTCCATACGCAACATACTGTAGCTCGGAGGATTGATCTCAAAGCTTGTATCGGCATGCCAGCCGGCTTGAGGCCATGGCGTATAGACGCTATCTCTGCGCCAGTCGGAGCTCGAGCCCTTGATCGTGACGTGTCGGACTTCCTTCTGTGCTGGGTGTTTGTCGAGTATGCCGTAGTGCTCGAAGAGCTTGACTTGACTTTCCGTAGTCAGATCTTGGTCGCGGAAAAAGACTACTCCACGTTCCGATACAAGAAGAGCGAGCTCATCGAGTTGAGTCTCGTTAAGCTGGGATAGCTGGACGCCTTCGAGCAAGGTCCCAATGCCTTCTGTGAGGTCTACAGCTTTTGCTACTGAGAACAGTGCCTTCTTTGATGGATCCGCGAAGTGTGCTCGGTCTTTGGGGGGCTCAACTTCCTCGCGTAGTGGGTCGGGTGGGTTCCAGTTTCTGATCTTGGGGTTGAAGTTCTGCTTTGATCAGTACAAGTCTCGTATATAGACGGGTTTACACAACGCACAGGGTGGATGATAATAGGCTGTCCCGAATCAGGAGAAGTATGCTTATATGCTTCTAACGAGGCCATGTCTGCAGATTGATCGTCCGAAGATAACTTGAAGTACAGATTGTGTTGATTGCTATAGAAGCTGAGACCTATGCGAGAAGAACAGTTGTTTATAAAGCTGCTCGTGAAGCTCTCCCTCGGTTAGAATGGCTTCGATGTTGACATAGGTGCACCCCAAACACGCACTTCGGCAAACACTAGTCTCCAATGTCATCGTCGAACTACTGTTAGCATCGAATCATGGTCGAATGGAAGCACCTATAGAAGCATGGGTCTGATGCATCGTCATGTTAGGGTGGGGTCGACAGGTGTTGCAAGACATCGCCAAAAGCACGTCATGCTGTTATCTCCGCAGTGTCACTCGACTTGAGTCGCAAGAGCGCGCAGGACATTGTTAGAGTCTAGTTCGGATATGTGAAGGTCCCCATAGGCGTGAAGCGTTTTTAAATGCTTCGTTGTAGACTCTAGCCACGGATTAAGTACAACTCTAGCCAATCCAGGATGTCATCACAATGCATCCATCTATTTGCGACTCTGCGTACTTGTATGCCGATACCAATGCATCTGATATTATATCAATGATATACCGATGAATGGAGAAAAAGCGTTCATACGGTATATGTTAGTACTCTGGACTATGCAAATGTCAGTGTACTGGCTGGCCGAGGGTTAGTTCTTGAATCGACAACTTCAGCAAACATGTCAAGCTTTGTTAAGGTTTGATTTCCAAGTTCATTGAATTTGATCGTTGAGTATTGATAACCACACTTGTGAGCATGATACTCGGACTGTTGTAACTATAGTTAGTGGTTCATCAGAACTGCTCCCCCCCCCTGTTGAGTCACATAACTAGATGCGCTTGTAAATGAAGAAAGTATACGTCAGCCTTCGCCAGATCCATACCGAGTAGGCGTAGGTTCTGCTGCGCTGACCGATGCTGTGCGCCAGAGGTCAAGAGTGCCATATCTTCGGGTGGCAAAGTCTAAAACATACGGACTGCTCCCTGCTCTAGCACTGATTTCTTAGCGTAGAAGTCGGGTTACGGAAATCAGCGGATGGGATAAGGAAGAGGGTGTGTATCTGGAGTTCGCGTTGAGCGTACAGTCTTTCACCAGCCACTCCCAATCGGGAAGCGGCGCAGCGGGTCCTCAACGTTCCGCGTCTATTCTCGGATCCGTACAGTTCCAACCTTCATGTCTCTCACCTTGAAAGCGCTGTGCCGCGGCGCGGCTCTTGTGAACCCTGTCATCTTGCCTTGTCTTTGCTCCGTTTTGATGTTGTTCTCGCGCGGATGTGGTCGGAATGACCATGCGCCGAAGATGAAGATTTGCAGGTGCCTCCGAAATGCTCACAGCCCTTCTGTTGGTACTCTATTCTGGTATGTATGGCAACTTGAGATTACTTTGAGTTTGGAGTTGGTAAGAGAATAAAGACATCTTCATTCCAGCTCTTCTGCATCACCACCACTCACTGCCCATTGCATTTCTGTTACATTTCTTTTCGTTTCATCCTATACAACCAAGTCAGCCTTCTTCAGTTCGTGCTTCGACTTCTTTCATCATTTCTAGCATCTTCATAATGAAAAGACTCGCTATTTCAGGTCTGCTACTTGTAGCGTCATCTCCATGCTTCTCATATCCCACGCTACACAAACGCGCAAACGTTTCGTCGTCTGACATCGACATTTTACAATTTGCCCTTGCGGCTGAGCATTTGGGTACTGCGTGACACCCTCACTCCCTGGGAGAGGACCCCTCAAGACTAATGAAACTTTAGAGAACGCATTCTACACACAGGGTTTGAAGAATTTCACCCTGCAAGATTTCTGGAACGCGAATTTCAGCGAACATCTGTTCAACGATGTGCGAAACACAGCCGCAGATGAAGCTACACACGTTCAGTTTCTCGAGAAAACCATCGCGTGTATGTATATCTACCCTCCGAAGCGTTTCCATATCTGACTTTGTTTCCTCCAGCATTCGGCGCCAGAGCGAACCTGGCATGCTCCTATGACTTCCCAGTCAACTCGGTCCAAGACTTCATAACCACGGCTAGACTCCTGGAAAGCCTCGGGGTATCCGCCTATCTCGGCCAAGTTGCCAATCTCCAGAACCCGAACTTGACCACCGTAGCGGGCACCATCGTCACAGTTGAGAGTCGGCACGCCACCGTATATCAGAAGGCATTACAACGTACTACAGGAGGACCAACGAATGCGGCCTTTGACCTTCCGCTAGGTAGCGTAGAGGTTGTATCCGCACTCCAACAATTCATAACATCATGCCCGCCAGGTACCGATTCCAAAATCGTCGCACTGCCTAGTTTGTCCCTGGATACTACTCCGCCAACTGGATCAAACTTTACTACTCTCGCAGAGTCAACGTCAAATACAGTGATTGCCAACTCGACCATCACCTTCAGGACGGATCTGGACTTGTCGAAGTTGCCTGTGAATTCCACCCTCGTTGTTGAATGGCCTACCCTTGGCAAGCCCATACATACTCTGGCGAAATCCGAAGGCGCAAATATCGTCAAAAGTACCGTGCCGCCCCAAATTGAAAAGGGCCAACAGTATGCTCTTCTTAAGAGCTCAAGTGGAGAATTGAAGGCTGCGACAGCTGTTGTCCAAGTAGCGTAGGAGAAACACTGGTGATACGATGGGCTCGAGGCGGCGATGATATTTTCATAGTGTTGATTTCTTACCTTGAGACTTCGGCGTAGTCATTCTTTGTTTGCATATGGGCGGTCATTCTACATCAGCGGCACAGCGGCATATTTAGCAATAATCAATCGTGTTTTAGCATATAGTTCATGATCGAAAACCGAGCAGTCTTGCAGCCACAAGCCACACTTCCTTCTCAACCACTCCACACAGCCGGCCCAGGAGGCTGATAGCTCTCAGGTGCAATGCTTCCCAAGTTGACCAGGATGCCCGGATCCGTGCTCTTATAGGCACCCGGAAACGTAGCCATGGGGCCTGGAGAGCCACTCCCTCCACCCGTGATCTTGACTTGGCTGCACGCGAGATAGAATTGCGCCTTGTTAGCTTGCATAGCCATGTGCAGGGCGATATGTTCCACACGCAGGAGATACTCTCCATCGGGCGTCGCTGTCGGGACGGTGACGTTGACTGTTTTATACTCGTCTGGAACATGTGTCAGCTGCCGTTGCGTACATCTACTGGTATAACACGACTAAGGGGTAGACTTACTCTGTCCAGGCCAGGTCATCTGCTTGTTCTTGTCTACCGTCGGCATCGTTGTCGCTATCTTGAACCAGACAGCCCCACTTCCATCCCAGCTGCTCGCCGACTGTCCCGAAGGAACCTTGGCAAGATAGTATTGAGTTGGTCCCGGGTGATTGATTTGCTGCGTTGAGACGTAGTGGATTGTAGCGCCAGCAGGTACCTCGGAAATGGCTCCGGCATTTGCCTGCTGGTAGCAGCGGATGTCTGCGCTCGCGGCATTCTCGACACCCTGCTTGGTGTCTGCGTTCTTGGTCTTACGGGTTGTCGTCCAGTCCTTGTCTTCGCCTTTGCCGTTGACGACGAGTCTGGGGAAGGTATCTAGGTTGTTTAGTAGAATACGCTAGGGTTGCGAGGGAACTGTATACAGTGAGCTTGGGCCGTCGCTGCGACTAGCAGCAAGCTTCCTAGGAAACGCATGTTGATGGTGATGTCCGAAACTGATGCGGCAACTGAAGAGAGTCTGCGGATGCGGAGATTTGAAATGAGTTATAAGTAGGCCATCGGCCAAGCCTATGTCGTGTTTGTTAGATGAATTGACTGCCACATCTCGACAGCGTAGTGCGAACGCTCTTTATGGCAGCGCTTCTGAATGATGAAGTCTGCCTAACGCTAGTTTTCTGACCTATACATCTCTGTCGGATAATAGGCCTGTAATTGGAGAGTTTCTTGGCGAGTGATAGAGTTATTAACGTGTGCAGGGGTTGATTGCCGATTTCGTGGAGAATGCCTGCTCGCGCTCTATTGTGTCAGTCACAAGGGGGCACTCGCCCTCTTAATGCTTGACAGCCTATCTCAGTGGGTGTTCGGAGATTAGCATCAGCTACTACTCGGCGACGCATCTGACCGCGGAAGACCAGCCGGCCCGGAAAAGAGGGTCACTGCTTGGTGAAATGCCGTAGGTAGGAGATGAAGTTGGACCGAGTCCGTACCCTCGAGCTAGCATACTGGAGCGGCACCCATGTCTCATCTCTCTAATATGCATCGCCGTTACTTCCGAAGATGGCGTTCTCTTGAAGTGTTGACTATACAAGGTCAATTGCGGAGAGCTTGGAGGCTCTATGGTACTGTCCCCAGTCTCACATCTGCAACGAAAGCCCGTAATTCTACTTCCAAGAAGTAGGGCGTATATTGCACAGTTTAGCAGCTCCAAATATGAAGAGAGCGCTTGAAAGTTTCGAAAACGATTCTGATAGTATGGTTGAGTACATAAGGGCGCCAAATACACGTGCCGACTCGAAAGCAGCCTCTAGAAACGCCTTCCCAGCGCCGGTATCATCCATGCAACATGTATGGAGTATTAATGCAGGGGGTATATAAGCAGAGATGAGCAAAGACAGTGCCGACAGTGGAAAACATACGGGTATCCTACCAATGAAGAAACTGAAAATATGAAAAGAGTCCGTGCTGTAAGCCAATGCAAGAAAGGACAAACCTTATGCAACATTCCGGAATGCAGGTCTCAGCCCTACCGGAGCTGATCCGGCAATTGGCCACGTGAGCGTAAGCTGAGCCAGCGCAAACCGGCACCCCGGCAGAAGCAGGGCCTTTTACACAACCTCACATCATCGCCTCGATCGCCTACGGCGAGCGCTTGACTCGCCATGGCCAGCTGACGTCTGCGAACTGCTCACACAATCCCAGTTGAAGGGAATAGAAGAAGTCGGAACCGTGACGCCTTGGTAACGCTGCACCCTCTCTCTCCGTGGCGGTGGCGAAGGCTGCGCAAAAGCTTCGCGACGAAGGTCCTCTAGTGCCTGATTGGTTGCGGCGAGGACGGCAAAGCGACGGTCAGGTGTGCGGCGTGCGGCCGTGTTAGGAGTGCGCGAACGAGCTGAGCGAGATGATTGAGGTTGGCGCTGGTGCTGACGTGAACGGTGGTGGCGTTGTTGAGTGTGAGAGGACTCGGCTTCCTGGTACTGCTGAGTGGCATAGTGGCGGGGCGAACGGTGGCTGCGTGGTGATGAATCCAGTGTCTGGTAGCTGCGGTCACGTCTTGGGGTCTTGGGCGGAGATGGAGCAAAGAAGGACCACCCTTGCCTCGAACTTTGCTGCCGCAAGTTCTTCTTTGACTTTGAATGTCGAGGAGGGTCGCGCTTTGCGCCGCGGCCACGTAACGTTGATTGCGACGTATGCTTGGGGTGACGCTGTCTGTGATGGGGACTTCTGTGCGGGCGCGGGTTCAAGAGCATCTCTTGCGACGAGTTTGTGCTCTCTGGCTCCACGGAACGGTACCACATGGACGGGACTTGCACATTCAAGGTCGGCGCATACTGCACTCTGCCTGTGTACGCGTGCTGGGGCTGATAGTCGGCCCGTGGATGATGCTCGTCTCTCTGCTGGCGCGGCGAGCGCATAGTCACTGTCTCCCCAGATCTTCTCTTACGCGGCGTCTCCTTCGACCTCCGCTTCTCCTGAACCTCCGCGACGACCGGTGCGCCATTGCCGTGAAGGGATTCGGCAGCTGGTCTCTCCCGTCTCTCTTTCTCACTCGACGACGTACTCTTGCGCTTTTTGTTGGATGAAGTGCCAAAGGGGAAACACCAGCACATAGCGATCCTGGAACTGGTCGCGGATCGCTATGCGCCGGAGTTCTGCGTTCAGTATGCGGGCTGGAAGCTGTGGTGACTGTTCGCATGTAGAAGACCGAATATCGGCGACGCCCGCTGCACGGGAGAGTCTGCGCAGAGCAGCGGGACGCAAGGCACTACTTAAGGATGCGCAAGACGAACCAATAGTCACCAGCAGTGAGTAGCGAGTAGTCCAAGTAAGGGTCAATGAGGCGTCGTCAGATTAGAAGAGCGCAACCAAGATGGAGTAGGATGATCTCATGTGAAGCTTGAGGGAGCACGGTTCGGCATGCCTGGCAGCGGGCGGTCCACGGCGGGTCCAAGCCGACCTCCAATAAAGCACTGCAACTGCATGGCGAGGAGCTAAAACAAGAAAGGATTCATACAATGTACCTTGCGCTGCAATTGCGCGGTCCAATCAAGCGGTAGTGCGCCTGATGGTGGGTGGGAAGCGCACTGGGTGGCTGACAGGGCCGCGAGGGGCCATGTGATCGCTCCTCCAGCTGATCGAGCAGAGGCATCTGCGGCGGTAGAACAATGCGCAAAGAGACGCGACCCGCAGCGCGGACGCCGTGCAGCTCTTATAGGGACGGCCAGACCCCTTGAAGACGCTTTCTTGCCCTCTTCGGTGCGCTTTCTGTGCGTTCCTGCGCACTGCAACGTGGCACCTCTTCTGCGCAGAGCTCTGACGGCCCGGTGCGGGACGATCCTGGGCAGCGACCTACTGACGAAGCTGCAAAGGATTTAGCGGGAGTTCATGTGCGACGGCGAGTGACGGGTTTGTTAGCTGCAGGATGCAAGGTTGGTGGTGGGGTGCGTCGGAAAGATGGATCATAGTCAGCGTGCTCAGCAGCTGACTTTCGCGGGGTTCCTTATCGTTATCGGGCACTGCTGGGCTACGATTGGTGGATGGCTGGAGGCTAGCTTGTTGGGGCGAAGTGAGGTGAATGTCTTGTGTGACCTGGTTTCAGCTTCGACCTGGTTGTCGTCGCCTCCGAGCTAGAAGGCACGGCGCGGCTGGCTTCTCGTTCCTGCTTTACCGGCTTGTCGCGCATGTTGGCGTCGATGAGACACTTGCTTCGCCGCCCTCGAAATGCCCCTTGCCGAATGGCGTTGGTGGAGGCTTAGGGCAATAAACAGCCAGCCAATGCGAGTGCGCAAGCCCACTGTCTTCACGAAGCAAGGCAAAGTTGTGTAGGACCATTATACAGGACTAACCGGATGCGGGACACTATCACCATGATGATGACGGCACCAGCAGACTCTAGGTCTCGAAGTGGGCCTCAGTCGTTCGAGTCAAGCACTGTAAAACAGGAGACGACGGCGTCGGTTGCAAGAGCATGGAATAGCGAGTGAATGAACGCCCGATGAACCGGTTTGGTCAGGCGGTTTCCCGCAATGCCGTTCGTCTCTGGGCTTACGCTCGAATCAACCCTTGAGCTGCCATGGACACACACTTTCTGGATTCCTGAACAGAATGAAGGATACTCGGCTTCACCGAAAACGACCCATGGCTGTCGCCTAGGCTGGCCACATCCTGTTATGGTCTTAGTGCCTTTGGAAGAGGTCCGTATTTGAAGAAGTGTTGTGAAAGCTAGTTGCATTACCTTGACGGAGTGTAATGAACCTGGGTGTTTGCTGGTAACTATTACTTGTAGTTCGAACATAGTAATGCAAGCCTGGAGATCGATGGCATGGCACTTCTCTCGTCAACTCCTACGCCTCCATAGGTCAGACTCGATTCGAGTGGGACTTTAACCCTAGTTCTCCAGGGCTGGGTAAGTCCGTTCCGACCCATAGACCGCTTTCAGTATTGCGCGCCAGCTTGGCTTGAACTCTGAGGTTCAACCGGACCTGCTGCACAGATATATCAAGTAGTCGATACTGTGCAAGGTACGAATCTGCTGGGAGTGAAGTCTTAGCTAGACGTTGTTCGTTCCATATTGCAAAGCAAAGCGCGGGTACACTAGCAAGAGTATCGAGAATTGGTGTACGATCAAGGGACCAACAACTAGTGTGCGTACCGACAACTGTGACTCTTTATTAAGTAATCTTGGCCTACCAGCTCCTCCAAAGAAGCAATTCGAGGTAATAGGCGGCAACAACGGCTTAATTCCGAGGCGGGGCGCCCATGAGACCCCGCTATCGGCCCAGTGAGTGACATCACGAACCTCGAGAAGCCCATTTGAACAACAATATCAGAAACCTCTTATTTCCACGATACACTCACGGATACATTAAAAATGCCTCTCATTGCCCAAAACCCAAAAGACCGAGTCATCCTTGGGTTAATGACGTTTGGTAAGACAGCTCGCCTTCCTTATCTCTCTTAATGCAATCGCTAAGTCATAGCCAGGCCCCGACGAGTCAACCGGAGCACGCGTGACAAAGTTTGAAGACTATACCAAATGTCTCGACTACTTCCAATCCGAAGGCTACAATGAAGTCGACACGGCGCGCATGTACGTCGGCGGCAAGCAAGAAGCCTGGACCCGCGATGCGAAATGGAAAGACCGAGGCCTAACACTGGCTACCAAGGTGTACCCATATGAGCCTGGCGTCCACAAAGCGGATCGCTTGAAAGAGCACGCAGATATATCTTTGAAGGAACTCGGAACCGATGCTGTGGACATATTCTACTTGCATGCGCCGGATCATTCTGTACCCTTTGAGGAGACGTTGCAAGCAGTCAATGACCAACACAAGGCGGGCAAGTTCGTGCAGCTAGGCTTGAGTAACTTTGCGGCGTGGGAAGTTGCTGAAGTATGGAATATTTGCAATGAAAGAGGTTGGGTCAAACCGACCATATATCAGGCCATGTATAATGCCATCAGTAAGTTGATTTCACCAAGCCTGTTTCGAAACACGTGTTTAATGCGACATTAGCACGAGCTATTGAACCAGAGCTGATCCCAGCCTGCCGCAAGTACAAGCTCGACATTGTGGTCTACAATCCGTTAGCCGGCGGTATCTTCTCAGGCAAGATCAAATCCAAAGATCTCGTTCCAGACGAAGGACGCTTTTCGAATAAGGCCGAGCGGACGGGCAATATGTATCGGGACAGATATTTCAAAGACGCGACATTCGATGCACTACGACTTGTTGAGCCTGTCGCGGAGAAGCACAGTCTGACGCTTTTCGAGATAGCGTTGCGTTGGTGTATCCATCACTCGGACTTGAAAACGAGAGCAAAAGGAGGCAACGACGGCGTCATAATTGGAGTTTCAAGTCAGTCCCAGCTGGAAAGTAATCTGCGAGACCTCGAAAAGGGACCATTGCCCGATGACGTCGTGAAAGCGCTGGATGAGGCCTGGATGATTGCGAAGCCGACTACACCAGTCTACTTCCGCTAAGATGTGTCTGTATCCAGAAACCAAATTCGAATATTGTAGTAATATACTTCAAATGAGCAGGACAGTTGGTTTTCCATTGGCCATGCACGCGACAAGCCACTTAGATCGCCTAACACTCGAATAAGCTCAAGTTAACGCACAGTGGCTTGACCTACTGCAAGGCTGGACCAGCATTCTACACACGTCACCGACTAAATCTCGATATATCTAGGCTCGAATCCTCATCCCTCATACGTTGACCATATAGAACTACAACAGCCCCGGTAGTCTTTCCAAAGCCCAGTCACCTCTCAGTATATCAGACTCCGTAGGCAGAAAGATAACCTATCGTCGATGCCTTCCCAACAACGCCAAACGGTGGACGCTCTAGTCGAAGCCTTCAACCGCCTCGACACAGACGCCATCATCGCTTTCCGCACGCCGACATGTGTCCGCCACTTTCTGCCTTCGTCCCTAAAATTACCCTCGCAGTCGAACGAAGCCTATCTCGCCAACCTCAACAGCATGAAAACACTCTTTACCTCTTTTGCCATCACCGTGAACGACACCATCGAGGACCTGGAAAAGAAGAAGATCGTCGTGTTTGTAAGCGCCAAAGGCGATACCCCCGTCGGAGAGTACAACAACGAATATGTCTGGAATATTGGTTTCGACGAATCAGGGGAGAAAATTAGTGAGTGGACAGAGTATGTGGATGCTGGGATGGCGCGGGACTTTTATCCGAAGTTGATGGGCGAGATGAAGAGGAGAGCTGAGGCGTAGAAGGAAGGCCTTGCGTAAGAGTTTGGAAGAAAGTCTATAGCGCAGTGGTTTTTATGCCAAGTAGACTTTGAGGGTCGGAACATGACTATTGATACGTAACGCTCAACTAATCCGTAGTCATGCTCCATCTTCCAGATATGGGTATGGTTATTAAAGAATGATGATGTGAAAGTAACCCACGCATTTGCTTTTTGTACATCCGCTCCTAGACAAAGTCCGCTTCTTGCTTCACAGCTTGGATCGTCTTGACAGCAGCAAAGGCTAGCTCTGAGCTCACAACAACCGACTTCCAATCGTGTGCAGACCTCGCCCACCCGTGTTATCTGAGATGTCTCCCGGCCGCGCTGATTGCTGAAGTAGACAGCGGAGCCGTTCAATCCTGCGTCGCGTTTCGAGCAACCACAGAACCATGTAATGTGATGGCTTGGCCGGCCGCGGCCACTGGTTGAAACCCAACGTTCGGATCTAAGATGTCGCTGTTGGTGTAGGCAATTGTAGCGACATGAATCCGAGCTGTAGCATCTGGATGATCAAATTACACGATGACTAGCCACTCATGCGTAAAAACAGGTAACGGTACTGTCGACGGCCAGTCTATGATACCTTTCCAACGCCAGTTATTACCACGAACATGGCCGACGACAGCAAGCAAATGGCCGTCCGCTGGTCCGCGGTAAGGAATTGGTTGCCCAAAGAAATCACATGGCTGTAGAAGGGCCCCTCGTGTGTACCACCGGAGATAGTTTTGGATGACGAGCGAAATCTGTCGCCTCAGAATATTGTCCTCCCTATCACGCCATAGACTTCCCCCAAACCAGCTGCGCTGAATCTCTGAAAAGCGCCAAATTGAGTGAAATCCATCTTTATCCAGGTGCCCATTATAGCACAGATTGGAAGTGGGAACAATAAAGTAGCGTTTTCTCGCTTCGACGTTCCAATCCGCTGGGAAATTTGGCCGAGCCGGTGCCCATCCGAGACCCCTTCCCTTCCTGATGCGTGGCAGATTTGTCATGAGATAGGACGTCGGTATTAATCTCATGTCTGGTTCGCGATACGCGGTCCAAAAGTCGATTGCTGTATAGTAGGCTATATTGCCACATAGCAGGCTCCATATGACCACTTCATCGCCCTTTCTAGATGCATGCCTGTGGCTCAGCAGAAAACTTGCTTCCCTTACATCAACAAGGCCTTCTGCTATACTTCACTGTCCCGGACTGGCATCTTCGGGAGTTGTCCGTAGAGCCGGGAGTAGGTGTTGTGCGTTCACCAAAAGAACGCTAATATCGACTCTACCGCGTGTATGAACCTGGTAGATCACATCACGCAAATTGACGACTTTGTCGTGGTTGCAAAGGAGATGGAGATTGCGGCGACCTCGCATGGCCTCTAGAAAGGTCCACGCCCTTAAATTCCAATCACACACCAACAAGACTGAAGCAATAGATTCCAAGACAGAGATAGCGACATTGGCCGCGTTGAATTTGGAACGACACCCGTCACTTCCCGGTTTTGAGTCGGTTGATATCTCGATAGACATGATATCCCGGTCACAGACTAATGTGGCGAGCGAGTCTGCAAAGATACGATTGATGAAGCTGATAGACTCGCGACGGAGGTTGTGATCTTGAGGGATGCATGGTGTATCCATCCAGTACGAAGTGCAACCAAGGGCTACAGCGATTTGGCTGTATCTTTTGTGAAGGCATTCGTTGAAACCGGTCCCTTTAGGAGGCTTGAATAGAGTAATTGACGCAGCTGGTTCTGGAGACTCCGGTCTTCCGCCCTGGCCGTGACTCCAAACATGAGAGATTGCTAATGTCTTGTGCGTGGCAAGACAATATCTAATGATGCCGTCTTGTGTCGTTGAGATATCGACAGCTCGAGGGCCTGATACGCCGCGGTAAGAGCTTTCGCTCCATACCAGCTTCGTACAGTCACCACAGCAGGTGCTGCTATGAGCGCTGTGATCTTCAATTTTCATTCCCTGAAATCTGTTGCAGCGGAATGGTGACACTCCAGAGCACTGCTTAGTAGCTCGCGGGTGTTTGGAGTTGAGCATGCATCTCCCTTTATGTTCTCGAAACACCTCGTGATATCTTTTATGGAAGTGACGAAAGTCGAGATTTGCTGAACCAAGATCAGATTGAAGGAGCCGAAAGGCCCATCGACACATGTACTCGCTGCTTGGGACGCTCGCAGAATTACCACCATTGGAGTGGCGGGCAAAACCTCTTAATAAAGATGTGTGCTCAAATACAAAAGACTGGGTGCGATTATAAACGTACCCAATATCAAGATGCCCCCGCAAGAGACTCCACAACGCCAGTATAATGCATCGATTCCAGGTAGACCAAAGAAAGACTCGCGCTGTTTGGATGTGCAAGTACTGTTGATGATGCTCGAACTTATCAGGCAGAGGCAACGCCAGCGCAGCTTCGAGCAAAGCACCCCACAGGTCGGCCAATGACTTGTAAGCTGGACACCAATCAACATCCCCTGGGGTCCCTACGATACTGAGAGCAAGTCTGATTGTATTCGAGTCCACGAACTGTGCGACCTTGAGGTTTTCCCAGTTTCTCGGCGCGCCAGGCACAAAAGCCTTGGCCGGGAAGATTGTATCGATGGTGGCGAAGCTCTCGATACACATCGATGGTGCTGTACGGGGCATACGGCAGAGCAGGTCGCATGCGGCTCGAGCCACATCCTCAGAGGGTTTGTTAAACCTAAAGTTGGTTTGTAATTGGTAGCTGCAGGCAATATCCAGCCGTTCGATCGAACCTTCCAGAACGGTATCATGACCAAGAATCGCTTCATACAATTTAGAGGCTTGGATGGGCAGAAACACGCCAGTGAGAATGCTATAAGTATCACCTGGCCTGAAAATCCAAGGGCTCGTGTACGTGGTCTGGCGTGCACTGAATTCCGTTGGAAAGAGTGTTGTGTTCGACGGGAAGAATGGGCTGTAGCGCTCTAGGATACCCAAGACCTGGTCTGCAGTGAAAGAGAACGGACTCTCTACTATAGACGATGGCATTTTTCTTGACTTGCAAAGAGTAAAAGATCTGAGAAATTGTCAACACGAACGAAGCGTCAAGTACTACTATTTGAGGAGGGCTGTCGGTAAGGGCTGGTCCGCTACTCCGTATGCTGGGGATGGTTCAGGCAGAGAGGCACAGTCCTCCTGACATGACAAATACACATGCTACAGAACCGCGCGCGTAGTCCGCCTGACACACACTCACCTGTCGCTGCACGTATGAGACTAGTAATTGGTGAGACCGCATCCCGGGCGCGTTGGCTTAATTAGGCTCGCAACATTTCTTAATCGCGAGAAGAATGCTTTCTGAGGTCGAGAGCCTGATCATTAAAACATCCCGGATCCTGTGCATGCATTCCTGCTTGTGCAGAATGAGCACCAAAGTCTTCTACTCATCCTTCTGAGGGCTCGAGCATATCGGCTTGAATACCCTCGCGCGTAGGGCGTTGACTCATTTCAGGCACACCAAGGACCCTACCCGTAAGCGGCCCCATAGTATCGGGAGTGCGAACGGAGATATTCTTGCCCACTTACAGGACTATCAACAAGTGCTATGGCACAGCTCGTGACCATCTCTCCTCCTATCGACATGTCGCTCTCCCCCACCCTATATGGCGCGGACAGTCCAGGTTGACAGGTGATCTGGAAAGAAGAAGAGACTCACACGGGACTTATTTTGCCATATGCGTGTCTAACAACGGCGAGGAATGAATATGGAAGGGTGCCAAAGTGTGGCCGGGATCAATCAAAGGCCCCGTTACAGAGCTTGATGAAATACTGAGCGTATGAATAGGATACTGCAATCGTGCGAAACTCGAAGACGCGTTACTTCCCTGCAGCAGAATCTGCACTAAAGAGGTAATTAGTCCTAACAAGGGCTCCCTTTCTGGGATTCGAGTGAGAAGCAGTGATATATGGGTACAGTAGAGTCTGGGTCATGAAAAGCCACGGTCTTACAACTAGATACGTTTTGTGTGACATAGAAAATCCCACGATGGTTTGAGGCATTGCACAATATAGAGTGGTCCACCCGTTGCGCTGATGTGTCTGTGACAGAGCGGTCCTCAAAGTCGGATTTCGCCGCCTTTCCGTAGTGGAGAGCTACGAAGATGCTTTGCAGTGAGCAGAGCCGAGCCAGAACCGATGTATCCGTCCAATATGAGCAACCAAGAGACCTGTTCATGACCCTGCGGGCCCGATCGTGGGATATCAGGGACGCTCGTTTACAGGTCTGAAATTGAAGATCGGTGACTTGATACCGCTGACTCTTATCGTTATTTCGTCAAAATCTATATCCCAAGTACTGGTACGCGAGTGATCCACTACCGGCTGTCCGAGACCAGCTCCTGATGGATCTTCATATTTCAGTCGTATGCCTAATTTGCACCGTATTTCCTGACCAGAGTCTTCATGATGCTAACAGCACCAGACCTGTATCCGCCTCCGAAAAGTGCGTAATGATTCAAATAATGGTACCTTGGTAATGTTAGCAACGCATCAGGTCGCTTTCACAAACCAGGTGAAGACTTGCAGCTCATACAACTTCACCCTGTCCTCGTACTCCGACGCCGGCTCGGTCTTTGGACAAAGCTCGTGGTACTCCTTCAGGAAGCTACCACCAAATCCACCAAACATCTTCATAATACCGAGTTCGAACTCATTGTGAGCATAGCACGCGCTTGGGTCATATACTACTTCCTCAGGATCTCCATCTGTAGAACCAATGGTCCCAACACTAGCATTGCCGCTCCACAAGTCGCCATGCACGACAACGGGAGTGATGCCGTTGCCGTTGTTTAGGTGGGAATCGCCAATCAGCCGTGGCACGACATTTGAGGCCGTTGTTTCGACGAGGCCGCGTAGCTCTTTATTCGTTCCATTGGACTTCTCCGCCCGTCGTAAAATATATCTTAGCCTATTCTCGGCATAAAAGTCTGCCCAGGAGCTCTTGTAGCTGTTGTCTTGCGGCGTATCTCCGCAGCAAGTCGTTACTGGGAATCCGAACACGGGCTTGTCGTAGCCCTCAGGGGTTGGTACCGGGGTAGTATGTAGTTTTGCAAGCTTGGACGCTAGAGAAGGTGCTGAAGACTTCGAACTAGAGCGACCTGTAAGGTTGAGGTAGTCGGTCACTAAGAAAGAGGTGGAAGGTTGGGTCGAGAACTGGCCATGGCCGAAGGAGGTCGGACTTAAAGAAGGGACAGCACTATGCAGAGCATTGAGAGACGCATGTTCGCCTGTGAAGTGTTAGCTTCTAGCCGTGCAATCGTTTAACAACTCAGGCCTAATAGCATATGGCACGATGCAGCTAGTTCTTCATGGTACCTTTAAACATGATTTCGGCATCCTTGCCTCGTCCTGTCTTCATAAAGAAGACTTTCCTGCTGTCATCGCTGAGTTTCGTTGTAATTTTTGAGGTCGATGCGGAACTACATCCGAATCCGCCGGCAGACGATACGTTGGTGTTTTCGGGATCAAGCTCAAGAAGTTCAATGACAACAGGATCCAGCTTCATATTGGATTGTAATGTCCTTTTGAGCGAACCTTTCAGCATAGGCCGACGAGAGTTGAACGCCACTGATAATCCACAACGGATATGTTGCCTTTGTTTTTCTGGGAGAGGTACTATGTCGCAGAGGCTCTAGCCGCTACTACAATAATTTTAAATTGACGGCCGTTTCTTTTCAACTGATGAATTGAAAGGACGGTTCGGAGGGTCTTCATTCGGCCATGATGGCTTTAACCGTCTATGGATAGGAAATAACGATGACGTAACAACACCTCATATCGATATCGGCTACAGCTTCGGGCCCAGCCACCCGACGTTCAACGCCACGACGACACATCTCTACAGGACTTAACAGATTTATTCGAGACTTTGGACATCAGCGCAGTACCACCTCGTGAATTGTGGCATTTATTCAAGACGACCATATTACGCAAAACTGACGTCAACTGTTGCCGTTAAGGTCATACCTTTCGAAACTAGCAAACACTGCTACGATGCAGAAGCATTACAGATCGATTCCATAATGTCTACTTTGCTACTTCCTTTGATTCCATCTTATCTTCAGGCCGATTTGCGCACATAAGCAACAGGACCGGCATAGACATGCCGACCTCGTACGTAATAATAGATCAACGAGAAGATGATAGTGGCTCCGAACATGAGGCTACTCCAGTTCATTCCAGCTGGTGTTGGTTTCGGGCCCATTGGAAAGAAAGAGAAAATGAAGATGAAAACCAGAAAGACGATAGATGCGATGTTGATTGGAAGGCCTGCGCGACCCAGCTTGAACTTCGAGGGCAACAGTGGCTCACCACGTATGCGTTTGAGTGCAATGCAAGATATCGAAACGCTGAGATTGAGAGGGCCTATTAGCTGGATTCTCCACGGAGGTCGCAGATGAGCGATACTCACATATACGAAGCAATAATAGCAGCAGTGGAAAGCGAGGCGATATTCATCAGTGCAACGGATGAGCCCAGATTGATCAGTGAAAGGAGGCATGAAACACCGAAAGAGAGACATATGGCGTTTATTGGAACATCGAATTTGGGCGAGACCTAAATGTATCAGCATGATCTACCAAAGAGAAGGGCCTATGTTGGACTCACATATGCGAAGAAACTGCTAAATGGAACACCTTGGTCTCGCGCAAAAGCGAACAGCTGCCGCGAAGAGGTTGCTGTAATCGAAAGGTTGCAAAAGATCGCCATTGTAATGACCAGTGCGCCCATGACGGACGCTCCGGCGACGGATTTAGTAGAGTTGTAGAAGACGTAAAGGTAGGCTTGCTTAGTCGGCGAGCCAATGGCGTCATCAAGACTCCCCAAGACAGAACAGAAGGTAATGAGCTATTAATGGCGCAGTGCAAGGTTAGTGACATTCTCTCGAGTAAAAAAAGCCCCTTCAGCCTACTTCGTGAAATGCTACCTGGGTAACCTTTCAAAAGTATAGGCCTGTAGCACCTTGTAATGGAGTAATCTTACCATGATCCATCCACTTCCGCCATTGATCAAGGTCGTCCATATCATGCTTCTCGGAAGCGTTTTGGAGGCATCGCGGAGCTCTTCGGACATGTGAACTGCTGCATCAGCTCCAAGCAGAGGCAGTACGACCGCTACGAGGCCCGAGAGAGTGGCGAGACCAGAACTGTTCCACACGCCGTAGTCGTTAAAGGTCGTGACTAAAGCGAGAGTCAGTAAAGGATCATAACATTTCAAGGCGAGTACGGTCGTTTTTGGGCAGCAACCTTCGAGACAGCGGCTGACTTTGTACCCGGGGTTTACGCACAGGTTGTATACGGATCTGACTTTGGTCCCATCACCCAGAGAGTGACCAAGATAGCGAAAAACCCGAAAATGTGTACCACGAGGACGATACCCTCAATAAGCGGGAGCTTCTTCGCAAGGAAGGTGTTGAAGATAACGTTGAAGGCCGATACGGCGAAAACAAGCCTAAAGAATTGGATACAAGGTCAGTGACTATTCTTGAAGGGGGATAAGAAGATAAGTGCCCTTAGCAAGCTTGTTGAAACGCTACCAAGGTGGCATTTCCACAAATTTACGCCAAGAGGCACGTTGTAGTAGACATTTTCGTACAACGTCCCATGCCAGGCTTCAAAGCCATAGTCTTGTTTATTGAGGACGATCAAGCCCTGGATCTGAGTACCAGCAAGGAACGCTGTATTGGCGGCGCCCGTCTGCCAGCCCAAAACACAAAGCCAGCCTAGAAGAACGTGTGAGTCGTTGATCTTCATATATCCGAAAACACTAACCAATCATATAACTCAAAAACTTTTGGTGCTTCGCTGGTGCGAACTCGGAGACCCAGTGATACTGCCCTCCAGAAGTCGGTGCCATGGAGCCCATCTCAGCCATGGAGGTATTCACACATATGAAACCTATCCAACAGACGAGATACATCCATATTAAGCCAGCCGTTCCTCCGTCGATGAGCCCAATCGTTGAAGTTCTGTCTTGTATGAGTACATTCTTTTCCAGGACGGTTCGAGTCGACTACTAACCCCAGCATTGTTTCCCAGCTCGCCATCAAAATCATTGAAAAGCCGAAGATCGAGACAAAACGGAAGTTGCGCTGCTCACGTTAGACATCATACAGATCAAAGTGGTCAGTTGTGTAGTACCCTCATCTCCTGGACTTTTCCCATTCTCCACATTGCATGCCGGTCGGCACTGGTGCCTTTCTTCTCATGTACCTGGGAATCATCTTCGCCTGTGACGTCGATATCATAACGTTCGCCTTCAACTACAGGTACTTTTGTTGTTTCTTGCATCGTTACTTTGCGAGAGGACACTGAAAGAAGCGGAAAGTAGAGGATTGCGTATCCCTCGATGCAGGACAATGAGGGAGGCAGACAATGCGCCAGCCGTTGGCCAAGACGGAACACGATGGAGGACTAATGTAGCATTTCTAGACGAGAAAGCCATTGTTTCGTAAAGAGTCCGGTTGTCCTACCTGCTATCATTCTGGTAGAGGGCCAGGCGAGGTGATCGACAGATAAGACACGGGAGGACTTGATCTGCATCGGCTCCAAGCAATCAAGACCTCCGGAGCACTTTAGTCGGGTGGCACAGCCGAGTGAATGGCGCTTTTAGCGTGGGTGGTGTTCGCTAACCTGCGGAGCGACCCCACTATCTATACTCCACGGTTGAACTACGCGAGGTGACTCTGCATGCGAGAGGCACAGCAAAAGATCCAGCAGATGGGCGAGGGCCTTGACACCAGGAAATTCCACTGCCCGTCCAGGATTTCAGTCACACACTCCAAGTGCGACGGCCCTTTAGGCCAACACCTTCCTAAAGTACCTGATACTGGCCTTGGAGATTGCGACCGTACATGGTGTTTGTGGACAATCGCCAAGACGCGGAGGAAGCTCGACCACCCGGTTCGTGGGGGCCTTCTCCAGCCAAGTGGATCGGAACGTTACCGTGAGGATGGTCCCTAGAGACCGTTTTTAGTGGCCTTGTCCTAGCAAGGCAAATTGACCTAAGACCATTTCTCGGCTGGAAAGGCCGTTAGCCACCTGTGATGGCCTGAGGTCACCAAAGATCGACACGGGAGAGCGTGTGCAGCATAGACGAAGCGATGCCCCTTTGCTCCGCAGTGTTGGGAACTAGTGAAAACCAGGGTCTGCCTTTTGCTTGTATCCGACAGCTCTGATTGGCATTCAGACGACCCGTCTCAGGAAATATGGCAGCTTGGGGTCTCGACATCCGGTCCGGAATGACAGGCTTGCCGGAGGTGCTAACGTTTCCATAATTACGTCTTGAAGACCTCAAAGCTTGGTCGATGTGAATTTGTGTTTGCACTCAGACCATGATGAGCTTCTCTGACAGCCCCATGAATACGAACGGTCGTTTTGCGCTTGTGACGCAGAATGAGCATGCCGGATACCTTTGGATTACTTCAATACTATCGCTCATCTACACCTCCCTAACCCTCATCGTAAGATTGCATATCAAATGGAATCTCTACGGCGCGGATGATGTGTTAGCCAGTGCAGCTACAGTACTTTACACGTCCTACGTTCAAGGGGCATGATCTGATCAATACATAGGTTTTACAATTGGGCTCCGTTATACCACTTTTCCTGGCGATGAAGCAAGGACTTGGGAAGTCCGATCAGCTTCTCAATGATTATAGCATCGCGGCAATAGGGAAGGTATTACAAGACACACGAACAATGTGCTCGAAAGTCCGCTGATTCCACATCACAGTCAACTTTCGCTGCGCAAATCTTCCTACTCGTTGCCATCACAACAGCGAAAGGCTCTGTTGCCACCCTCATGCTGCGGCTATTCACAAGAGACATGAAGGTCACCCGAAAGTCATGGATATCATGCAATGCTACACTTGCGTTCATTGTGGCAGTACGAAATTTTCTACCACAAGGTGCCTCTTGGCGTAGATTTGTGAAATGCGACCTAGATGGCGTTTCAAAAGTTTGCCAAGGGCACTTATTTTCTTCCCCCCCTTTGAGAATAGTCACTGACTTTGTATCCAACCCTTTAGTGGGGTGTCGGCGCCATCGTTGCCTTGACCTTGTCCTGTAATCCATCGGGATACCTGAAGAACACCAGAGGGCAGTGTGGTTACCAAGTCACGCGATGGAAGATCATCACGGCATTCGACATCTCGCTTGAGCTACTGCTGGCTGTTCTCCCTATATTCTTTATCTGGCCGATACAAATGAAGAGATATATCAAACTACAAGTGGTCTTCGCCTTCGGCTTCAGACTACCCGCTGTCGGATTCTCTGCTGCACACCTGCACTTTGTTTCCAAGTCAGCAAGAAACAATGATACCTCGCATGACATGATAGCTGCACTAGTCTATCAACAATTCGAACTCTTCTGGCTATTGCTTGCAGCTACGGTACCGACGATGAAAGCTTTCATGAGGTCATTCAATTCTGGCTTTGGTATGGAAATTGACCTCGATGGTTATGGCTCCGGTTATGGCTCGGGGGGCTACTCCAACCGGAGCTATCCTTTGCGATCTCTTCAGAGTGCAACGGGAGCGAGCGGTGCTGTTATTGGAGGCAAGAGATCGAGGCCATCCGATGGATATCATACTGCTTTCCCAGCACCCACACCTCGGAGGGAAGTTGGATGTATGGATTCATCAGTCAGACCGAGTATGACGAGTGATAGCAGTCAGGAGTTGATCATTCAAAAACATGTTCAGGTCAGCGTCTATCACGAGGACGCTAGGCAGGTCTGACATGTTCATGCCCCATCAATGCTTATTAGGCTACGTCAGCGTAGGCTTAGGAGCCAGTAAAGCTTTCGGATTTTTGATAGATAGCGAGTTCGATATTTGATGATGCCGGCATCATAAAAAAACCACCAATGCTATGAGTTACGAATACTGTAAGAACCTTCACTGATAACAACCTTGATCAGATGGTATGGCAATAAAGGATTGCAGTCGATGCCCTTCGTCTTCTGAGACGTACAATCATTTAGGAAACTCTACACTTGAGCGCAAGTAAGCGATGTAGCATAATCTTCCTCCTGTCTTCCAAAATGTTCTCGAGGCATCTTCACTCAGCGACTGCGCCCGCACCAGACTGCTCCGGGACACCCTGGGATAGGTGACAAGGATCTCACCTGTACGCGTACAGCCCTAGCCAGCCCTAGCAGGTACTGCGGGTATACGTCAAATAACTCAAGCCGAACTGCAATACCCTCGTCCAGGTACCGAACGCTAGAGGCATTTCCACGCCAGTACGGGAGGTATCGCGACGATCGTCGGTTCTGAGTATCTGTCAAACGGAAGCGAAGCGCTTTTGGATCGACCCTGCACAGTCGGGTCCCCATATATCGGGCTTTCGCCTGGGAATGGGTTCTATCACGGCAGGGCGGGCGCTAGGAATCTTGGAACGTAGCCGAGGCAGTCAACGGGACGGGAGCTATCTTTTCATGCTCTTCCTCCCTGCCGACTATCTTCGATTTTTAATATACGCCAGATAAAGCAAACCCTTTGGAACCCACACAAGGTTTGGATATAAAACGTGTAGTGCTATACGTAAGGTTACAGATCGGACAGGTATAATGCCAACACTTGATAGCAGCCGATACCAAATGGCTCTTCAGACTCAACTTTGAAACTTTCCCTACATGAGTGCAACGCTCCTGGGACCTAGTCCGTGGGGTAAGCATGTTTGCTTCTTTCCTAACAATGTGGTCTTCACAGGGCGAAGCTATGCGAATCTGAGACGCGGCTGCAGAAACCAAAATCTTATCATACGCCACCACTGCAGCCACTTTCAAAAGCGTGCCGTGTGCTCCATGGAAGCGGCACGACAGACAGGATTTCGGCCCACAGGGCGGTAATTCGGTCAGAGATCGTTTCCGTTATCCGGGCAGATAAATGCTAGGGAATTAGGCATCATGACCCATGCGAGGACGCGCTGGTGCAGCTCGCTCGGTGATGAAGCTTAGGATACATGAGACCTTTCAGAGCGAACCCCCGAGCGGAAGATCTAGATTTTCCATCATGATAATCGCAGGCATGGTACTCGAACTTGGAATGCTCGCACACAAATTCGCGGTATGCCTCCAGGCGATGGTCCAACATGCCTGAGCGAATCACCGTCAATAGACGCCCGTGTGACACAAATACCTTTCCGTCCACTTATGCATCTATCGCCCTATCTTTGTGTCTGACCGAACAAATGCCCCTGATGCAGAGTGTAGCAAAGGCTCAAGCTCCCGAGAACTCACACTACTCTTTCTGCACGCGACTCTGATTTGACTAGTTGTGTTAGCATTTGTAGAGTAGTGGGTGCGTGCTCATTCAAATGGGAAGGATATGACAAATTTCCAACTACCCACCTTGAGCTTGAAGAGGTCGAGGTGCACAAGTCTATTCTATCACCATTCCTGGTTTTGGTCTTGGCACGACCATGTTACCGTTCCCTGGTTCGAGTTGGCCATCACTTCTCGCTATCCTTGGTAGACTTACAGCTTAGGACTAGAGTTACAAAACCACTAGACGTACATTGAGTCAACATGTTTGTATCCCAACCAGTGGATTTCTGCCTACAATGATATTCTACGCAATACATCCTCGTTCGCAAGATACCCAACGAGTGGTCCATTGCAACATTACTGGCTTCGAACCTGCAAAAGTTCCTTGGATGTTGGTACTGAACAAGTTGTTCATTTCTTGACCCACTTTCCACGTGTCGTCGGTGTCGGCATTCTGGAAAACGCATCTGGACTCGTATCCTCTGCCTCTAGTGAGTCCATAACCGAATCAGACATTTCTGTATCTTGGTCGACTTCTTCGCTCTCATCACTCTTGGTGCCATCGTTAACGTCGTTTGTCTTCCCGCTTTTCGAGTCTCCGTTCTCCGACTCCGGAAAATCTGGCTCTACAAAAGCATAGCCTGGTGTTTCACCGGGACCTTGCTCACGGAGAGAACGCGATGGACTAAATCGATCTAGTAGATGCTTTAGCATACGCACGCTCTCACTCTTGTTGTGATGTATACCTATTGGATTATCGTCATCCAGAAAGGTCGGACTAGATCCAGAACTCAACAGGTGACGAAATCGCACAACGGACTCATGTCCAGTGATGTTATCAAGTTCTACTGCTGGGACGCGCTCGAGTGGCAGAGAAAAAGATCCTTCCCGGTATTTCCAGTCCAATTCAGCATATATGCGTTTGTTTGTCAAGAAAAAGGCGTCGTGAGGTCTGGGCCGGTCTTGTTGCGCTGACTCCACAAGGCCTTCTCGTTGCTGGCTGGCAATCTGTTTGCCTCGCTGCTTGTGTTCCTCGAGATCAACATCGTGAAATTTCTGTGCATGGGCCATGGCCTTGGCCAGTCGACGCGTTTCCCTGGCGTCGTTGATGGAGAAGGTGCCACACAATGGTCCTTGGGGTGGTCGCAAGACGGTTGCGATGGGCCGCGGTTCGGTGTAAGACCGTACTATGATCGTGTGCGAGAGTGATCCAGAGCGATTTGGGTCTCGGGGGCCTTGCTTTGCTCCATTGTGACGTGACATTACTGACGGACGCGATCGGTGCAAGTAGCAATGACCTAGCAGTCGATCAGAGACACAGATACTATCAACGGGGTTTAGAGAGAATATATACGGTCGAAATAAGTAATTTGAGGAACAACCACTTTGTCAAGTGCGCTGGCCCCTGGGAAGTCAGATCTTGTACCATGTGTCATTGAGACTGGTACCAGATGAAAACTTTGTGACGTTCGGCATCGTAGAAGCCTCAACGGAGAGCAAGCACAAGGTGAAGCGTATCAAAAGCTTTGAGCGCATGTTCGGCAGTTGTCTTTTGATCGGCCAAAATGGTTTCCTTGTATACGAGATGCTGTTCAGCGGGTGGAAAGCTTTCCAGCTCCTCGATTCGTTCTTTCAACTCCATACCTTTGCTGTCAGACTTGATAACAAGATCGATGACTTTGCCCATCCTCGTGCGCACTTTCATCGTTATTTCATCAGCCGGAACAGTCCGAACCCAAGTATCCCGCATCCTGCGGCGGCGCTTGTATATTTCGTGGGCGACTTTGTAGTGCGTTCTGACATTATCTTCGGTAAGTCTCGGTGCAGTCGTATACCACAACAAAGGTTCCTGGTGCTCTTCTGGCACCACGTATCCTCCATACTTCCACCATCCTGTAACGGTCGTTGTAGTCAGTCATGAGTCCAGCAGCTCGAACAGGGACTCTCCACCATCCGTGTCGATGACAGAAAGTCTTTTCAGGCCTGCATGCGCGCTATCCACCATAGTGCTGAGTGTACTTGTCTCATCGATGTCCCATGGCATCCCGGGTGGGGAGGTCCTGCGGCAACGACCAGTCGACCAAGCCGCCGGTGAGGAGTGTTGACTTGGCTGATCCATGGCACGATTATATAGAAAGTTAACAATGTATCGATGTCCAAGGCAATTAGACTCTATAGTAGAGATGAGTCGAATGGAATATGTCGAGTTCCATGTTCTTTGACCGCCTGCACTCGGAGGCGTGTTGCGCTTGATCACCAGAGGAAGCAGCGCTCGGAAGCACGAGCAATGTGGCAGCGGGTACTTGGCTCTACCGAACTTCCCAGTTCTTTCGCAGAGAAGGAACGTGGTAATGCGGTTGTGAATACTGAGCCACTGATATTTCCTCCAGTTCACCGATTGAGCATAAGACCATTACCATTACAGTAAGCGTTTACCTCACCCCCAGGTTGCAAATCTGATGCCCGCGTAGCAATCCAATGTAACGATCTGCACGGGCGAGCGTTGAACCCGGGTCGGGAAAACTGGTGACTCAACTATGCTTCCTAGTAGGAACATTATGGACACCATCGCGGATTACTTTTCGAATGCATTCGAAAATGTCTCGCCTGTGAGTCACGGTTGTGCTGATAACAATGGTCGAAGTTGATGCCTGAACACACCGCCAGGGTTCAAATGTACGTCAGTGGGCAACAGCCCGCGTGGGGACTAGACTATAAACAGCTAGCCTTTTGATTACTCATCAGAATCTTGGGCTGAACATTCAACCTCAGAACACTGTGTTGATGTTCAAGATGCTCCCCTCCCGTGAAGAGCACGGGTCACACCTACGGACGCTTGTCCTACGGTGTGGACTAGCTGTTACTGATCTCTGCGAATTTGGTCGAGGATGAAGTATGTGTGTGTATAATGCAATATATCCTATACCCAATGCGACCCTGTCGTACGCGTGGTTGCAGACACGTAAGGATATGCGGACGGCCACTGAAGTCATAGAATTCTGAACTTGGTGGTCTTGAGGCCACAATATCAAATTCGCGGGCTGGACTGACGTTGAGCGCAGACATGGAATATAGACCTTGCAGAATCCGTCAGATGGTAAGGCTACAGATGTACACTTAGACCAGGCATTCTAGAGCTTCCCGGTATCAAAATTCATCTAACACTTTTACAGGCTTGAATCCGGAATCGAGCGCTCTCAGACTGCATGGGATCCTCCAGAAACCGATCCCCTTGACTCCTTCCTGATTACGGTACGAATGTTCAAAGGTGAGAGTAGTCCTGACGCTACATCAACCACTGCCATTCGCCACCATACTTGCCAACAATTCTTGGCGTTCTACTTGGTTTTCGACTCGACGATGGATAAGGCGTCCATCCTTCCCGTAGAGGAATGGTGCATATGGTCACGTGTAGGACTATAGGTGGCACACCTACGTCGTGCGATGGTGTTCCTCGCTTCTGACTCACACTTCCTCGCAGGGCCTCGCATACATGAATTGCGGCATTTAATCCGAGTGACTCACTTGGAAGCAGCAATATTTCATGGATGCCGTGCCGGGGTCCGCTTGGCGTGTGGAGCAGGAGTAGCTTGACGTAACCTCAGTCCAACAGTAATTCAGGCAACTACGCCCGTGCCCCCTGAGTCGTGTATATATTCAGCGTTCCCCTCCGATTCAGAAATTGACTGGCCAGCAATCCAAAACACGTGCTTCGCCCCGTTGCCGTCATCCACTTCATATATCATTACGTCGCCGTCCTAACTGTACCTCTCTTGCATTTCAGCTACCGGCCCAGTATGTCGAGGTCTTACTATCCACGCATCTGCGGTTGTTACTACACGCAGGAGGTCAACAACAGACTGGAACGCACTTACCTCCCACAAGTAAAGCTCGACGCCCATATTACCATTTTCTCCACCGCCTCGAGGACTGTGCTGAAGCAGACTTTCGTGAATCGGTCCAAGGATAAACCTCTCGGAGAGATCAGGTGAGAACACTTTTGATGTCCTGAGAAGTGGCGGCTAATCAAAACTCAGATATGCTTTCCCTCTCTTCGATGGAGTTGGTGTAGTTGGCTTCAAATGTGAAGTTGATGATCGTACCATCTATGGCTTGGTCAAAGAGAAGGCAGAAGCAAGAAAGGCGTATGAGGAAGCTAAAGCGAAAGGAGAGAAGGCGGCATTGTTAGAGCAGCTGCCTGATATGTCGGACGTTTTCACTACTTCTGTCAGCGGCGTACCCGAAGGCTCGTCAGTTCTTGTTACCATCACCTATGTTCAAGAACTGAAACACGATGCCGAGGTTGACGGTGTAAGACTAACAATACCCACACACATCGCGCCGCGGTACGGGTCTTACCCTGGCAACTCCATCGACTCGTCCACCGTGAACGACTCCAACGGAATATCTATCACAGTGGACATCAGCATGGTCGAAGGTGTGCCCATCAAGAAGATCATCTCCCCATCGCACCCTGTTGAGGTTGCTCTGGGTTCCTTGTCCACCAGCACCATTGATGAAGACTCTTCTATGTCAAAGGCTTCAGCTTCTTTGGCCCTCGGCACGACTCAACTCGAGAAGGACTTTGTCCTTCAAATTGTCGCCAAAGATATTGGCATCCCTCAGGCTATCCTGGAGACTCATCCCACTCTCTCTGCTCAAAGAGCACTCATGACGACTCTTGTTCCGAAGTTCAATCTCAAATCAGCAAAGCCGGAGATTATCTTCATCGCAGACCGCTCTGGATCAATGAGTGGCAATATCCCAACCCTTATCTCGGCTCTACAGGTCTTTCTGAAGTCTATCCCGGTCGGTTGCATGTTCAACATATGCTCATTTGGCTCCAAGCACGAGTTCTTGTGGGGTAAGAGCAAGCTCTATGGACAAGACACTCTAACAGAGGCTTCCAAATATATCAACAGCTTTGGTAGCGACTTTGGTGGAACCGAGACTCTGAACGCGGTCAAGGCAGCTGTGGATATTAGACACAAAGGATTGCCGACAGAGCTCATCCTGCTCACCGACGGCGACATCACCGCTCAACAGCAGATGTTTGATTACCTTAACGAACAAACCAAGAGCGGTGATATTCGCGTCTTTCCGATTGGAATAGGTGGAGGAGTTTCCAGTGCCCTGATTGAAGGCGTCGCCCGGGCAGGAAGAGGATTTGCCCAACACGTTGGGAACAAGGAAAGACTTGATGGCAAGATGGTACGCATGCTGAAAGGAGCTCTGACTCCACATATCAAAGATTATCAGCTTGAAGTGAAGTACGAGGACGACACTGTGGAAAGTGTAGCCGAGAGTCTGCGCACGAGGCTCAATTTCGAGGACCTTGGAGAGCGCAACACGAAGAAGGAAGAAGCCCGCTATCCGCTTCGTGACAAGCCTATTTCGCTCTACGATCCCAACACCAAAGAAGATAAAGAGAACGAAGACGACTTCATGATGGATCTACCACAGCTTGATCGCCCAAAGCTCATGCAAGCGCCTCAAGAGATTCCCGCACTATTCTCATTCAACCGTAAGTCACTTTCACTCCAATGTTCTTGTCAGCATAGCTTTGAGAACACTTGCCGGCGCTGCGTTTCTCGAGGCTGGCTAATCATCCACTCCCTTCCCATCGAACATCTTTACTGACGATGTACTTTGACTCCTAGGTACTTCCGTCTACCTTTTGCTGTCTCCAGCTGCTTCAAATCTTAAGCCGAAAAGTGTCGTCCTAAAGGGGACCTCGCCGCAAGGACCCTTAGAACTTGAGATTCCAATCCAGATCCAGGAATACCCAGATGAGATGATTCATCAATTGGCGGCTCGCAAGGCTACTCAAGAGCTAGAAGAGGGACGTGGATGGATTCGCAATATCGTCACAGACACTGGGTCACGCGTCAAAGACAAGTTTCCAGCTCAATATGAGATGATCCAGAAGCGTGAGGCTGTACGTCTGGGAGTTGAATTCCAAGTCGGCGGCAAACACTGTTCTTTCGTAGCAGTGGAAGCGAATGAAGCAGAGATTGAGGAACAGCGGAAGAAGGC
Source organism: Lophiostoma macrostomum CBS 122681 (assembly GCA_010405375.1). Classification (NCBI taxonomy): domain Eukaryota; kingdom Fungi; phylum Ascomycota; class Dothideomycetes; order Pleosporales; family Lophiostomataceae; genus Lophiostoma; species Lophiostoma macrostomum. Next base: position 22,597 of record MU004333.1, on the reverse strand, counting down.
CCTCGAACATTCGATCAACAAGGGGAATTCAACGGGCGCTCAAGATGAGGGAAATGATGAATGGGAGATGGTCGAAGAAACCCGAACTGAAGAAAGCTTTGCGCCTGGTTCAGTCAGTGAGTTCCATTTTAATTTCAAATATGCACGCATGGCACATCTTACCTTGCGAGCAGATTGTCGATATACTGGTGGTTCTGGCCCCTCTCTTAATTTGCGAGTACCTGGTTGCGATGCTAATCAACAATAGGAAGTGGCCGTACGAAACAAACAGCTCGTATGAGCACTGGAGGTAAAGCACCCCGAAAGCAGCTCGCCAGCAAGGCTTGCCGAAAATCTGCACCATCGACCCCTTTACCATCGGCTCCTGCTCCCGTTTCTGGACGCGGGAAGGGCTTGGGAATGGGTGGAGCTATGCGTCATCGTAGAATCATTGTTCCTGAAGAACCTTCGACACCTCCAGGAAAGAAGCAGAAACGCTCTGCTGGTTCTAGTTCCAAAGTCGCGCAAATCTTTGGTGGAGGCTTTGAAGCTGATTCAGTTGATCTAGACTTTTCAGAAGAAGCCGAAGAGTCAGACGAGGACATGGGTTTTGGTCTTTTCGACGGCGATAGCCCACCTGCAACGCCCGCAATCGCTCACCCATCGTCGAGTGCTCCGATCGTTGCAGCTTCGTATCTCGGCCCAGACAAGAAACCAGAGGTTGAAGAAGGTACTCTACTGCAACGCCTGACGAAGCGACAATCTTTTGAGGGATCATGGTCCAACGACGACCTTCCTTGCGACGCCATGGGTATTCAGCGCCATCCCGCGAGCGTCGTCATCGAGAAACTAGTCGTCCTTTATCCAGAGATCGATCGCGAGAAGATTGGGAGAGCTTTTGCTACTGCAATCGCAGTAACTTTCTTGGAACAGAAGCTGGCGGAACAAGAAGACACATGGGAGTTGATGGTAGAGAAGGCCAAAGATTGGTTAGATGAAGCAGTTTCAGCCAAATTGCTAGTTGAGCTGTGGAAAGAGGCTCGTGCGCTCGTTAGCAAGACCTAGGAAAAATTCACTTCTTGGGGGGTGGAGAGGAGTAAGCGTCACTCGTTCAGTGTTGAATGCTATTGTTTACGGACACTTCTAGCTTATTGGGCCACCTCAAACGGCCTCAAGTCTGAGATCAGTGTCTATCTGGCAAGAACATGCTCGTATGTAAACATAGATTGAAGTTCTAGCGACTAGTCATGTTGTGATCCCATACTGAAAGCAACCCTTGGAACTCTTCTATCCCTGGTGTTGGAGCTGACATGTAACCCGTAATTTGCTTAGTCACGAATCTGTTATCAGCTGTGTATAAAATCCTGGTAGAAGGCTTATTCAGGACAGCTAAGTGGAGCTTCTAGACCACTGGGTCGATGCGGGGTAAGAGGTACTAACATACAGACTTCCTCTCAGCTGAAGCGCCTCGATAGATATCCTACTTCAAGCTCAGCTACGCCGACGGCGCCACTACTTGGCACGACATCCAAGACGATATTCAAGCCATAGAACTGAAGCTAACAGAGAAGATAGCTAACCCAGGCAGGTATGATAGGTCCGTGGGTTTCTGGAAGCGCCGCTTCATTCAATCCGTTGGATCAAGGTTGTTGTGTTACATTCGTTACACAGCGCAGAAGCATCAGCTACCGCTCTTAGCGTCGAATAGATCAAGTCGAACTGAATATAGGGTTAGCTGTAACGCGTCTCGGCCTGTATAAAGATGTAGAAGCTGCCCAAATTCAAGTAGAGCAAGGACCAAGCGTCACACAGTGACCTACTATCGCAACTTCACAGAAAAATCTCAGGATGTCCAATTTCTCGTTCCAGTCCTCCACCACTGGTGCCCCACTCCCTGCACTTCCTGCACCAGACACCAATGACACATATGAATGGGCCAAGATACAGGTAAGTCGATTCCCGACTAGCAGCAGCACGATCAGCTCGACAGGTCCTTCTCGCTAACCCTGGGACACTCCCAGACTGCACGAAAGAACTCCAAACTCCTTACTGCCAATGCTGGACAGCCCATTCCTGCAATCACGCAAGCGATTCCTTATAAGGACATGGACGACAAGCCAGCATTAGCAACATTCACGATCGAGTCAAGCCCGAAATGGTTCACGCATGTCAAGACGGAATTCACCGACGCGGGAAATTTGGTCGTCACTTTGAGTGTTGTTCCAGGGGTCAAGACGGCGACTGGACGTGTGGCCAGGATTGTGAGCAGGAGTGGTATTCAGATTCCCGGCGCAGGACAGAATACCGAGTATTACTTCCAAATTTCTTAGATTGGCAACGTCGATCATACTGTTTACTTCTCGCGGCCTTGTCCTGGATGTGTTTTTAGGATAATAGTGAGGAAGCGAGGTACGGACGTCCGTAGAACTAGCAAAATAATGTGGGGTTTCGGATCCTAGAGTACTGCATTTACCATCACGAAGAGGATGAGCTTTAGTCTTTAGTCTTTTTGGACTTTGTGTCCTCAAAAGTAACGAGCTACGACTTCCTCAGCGCGACTGACCACCCACTGTACATGATTGGCCAGGATGTCTATAGGATGTGGTTCCATTGGCTCGGACCCCTCTTCGCTAGAATAGCGTCCGACTATGACGTGAAATATACAGAGGCAATTTGCAATCCTCCCCTGCATTGCAACCATTAACATCTTTGTTCTGATCACTTCAAAGATAGTTAGTTGACCTCTTCCATCAGTATGCCACCGATAACCCTCTGGTTCCTCCAAGCTTCACGCAGCATCCGGATAGCTTGGCTGCTAGAAGAGCTCAATCTCGACTACGATGTGAAGTTCTACGATAGGATGAAGAACATGAAAGCACCACCGGAGTTCAAAGAGTCGTGTGGAAACCCACTGGGTAAAGCACCATCGCTACAGGATGGTAATCTAACCATATATGAAAGTGGAGCCATCACGGAGTAAGTAGTGGAAGTAAACAGCCTCCAGAGTTCAGATTATGACCTAACCTGAAACAGGTATCTGTGCGATCAGTACGACAAGCAACGTAATCTCATACCAACCAATATTGAAGACAAGATCAAAGTACTTCAATGGATCCATGCAGCCGAAGCAACCTTCACTTTGCATGCTCTCGCCATCACTTACGCCCGCTGGACTATTCCTGAACATGGGAAGGCTAATGGTGACCTTGAAACCATGGAGAAAGGGCTATCCGTCAACGTGCAAAAGGATCTAGACTGGCTGGAGACCGAATTGTCGCTCTCCCCGGGACCGTTTCTCTGCGGAGACAAGGTTTCTGCTGCGGATACTATGATGCAGTTTTCGATCAATTTTATGATGAAGACGGGACTGGGAACTAAGGGAGGAAATTGGCCAAATATCGAGAAGTGGTTGAAGGCTTGTGACGAGACCGAGTCGTACCAGAGGGCTGTGCGGAAAACGGGCCACAAGATTTAGGCTCAAGATTCTGATCGATATGTACATAGATGCGGAAACGACCGCCAACCGTTAGGTATCTATATATGCGATAGTAAGAAGGGGCGTGGGCCGCAGATTGTGTCAACACGTCATGATGAGAGGTTCAAAACTGACCAGAACGCAGTGTCTGAGCAACCCTGGTTGGCGTCAGATACAAATCTAATGACGAACAGACTGTGGATGATGAAAGATGTCATGGAGAGTGTGGTGGATGCTGAATGCAGGTGGCTTCCACGATAGCGATTGATGACTAAGCCGATGACCTCAGGCGACGTTGCCTCTGCGAACCACTCGTCAGCTCGAGACACCAACACAATCGGGGAACGTCCACGGGTATCATCTCAACGAACAGCATTCGAATGAAGCCTGATTTAAGGCTATAAAGACACCTTGGCTGTTACCTTCGGAACCTACAGCGATTACAGAGGACACACATTCGCAATAGAGTCACATTCAAATGGCAGAGACCAGTTTTCGAGCATCGAATACAATCGCAACAAAACGCACATGTTGTCATTGGACCCACGTCATTCAGCTCTAGTATATATGTCACCAACTTCCATTTGCGCTTCACAACGGTCATACTGGGTTTTCCAGACGATCGTTTCATTTTCTTCATCCTTAATGGCATTTCACTTTCGCACGTCTCCAGTCTAGCCTTTCGGGTGTGGCCAACCTCGAACCCAGGTGCCAGATAAGGGATTCGTTAACGCAAGTGACATGGCTATAAGCTCACGATGCAATTTGCGTTTCTGTCTCGGCTCTACCTCTGGATCAGAGGCAGGTTCGCAGCCCTCACCAACGAGCAGGTGCAGAATCCGACTTCGAGGACCACACTGGAAGGCACGTCAGCATAAACGGGTGGGCCGTAGGGCCCCAATGTTGAAGGATACTTATCTGCAAACGATCAGGACGTAGAAGCGACTCCAGGGCGACGACGATTTGATGATCAACACCAAGACGGCATTAAATATTACCAAAACGAGTTGGTTGTGTAAGCCTGCGGTTTCATACAATTCGAAGCGGCCTGAGGTGCCCTCTCAACAATTGTATCTCCCTCACCGCAACCCCTGGTTTGCGAGCTAAACACGGCCAGAAGCAACTCCTGCGATAAACGCTTACAAAAGCCGCCAATGGCCCCAGAGATCACGGACTGGGTCCCCCTCGCCTGCCCAATAGTGTGAGCGGCCACGGGCCGACCTATGTCGATCCCACAGCCGTGGTCACTTTGAATTATCCAGACCCAGATTGATGGCGGAGAGCGACGTGTCTACTCACTGGTACAGTGAAAGGGTAATCCTTGATTATGTTAGAGTTGACAACCATCGAGGCAATATATTACTTACCAAAAGTGAGTGTCCTGCCGTTGGTTGCAGAAAGAGTGAGCGGCAGGGGCGAGGGAGGGCTTTATATACGTGGAGGGGAGTGAGGCCGCGCTCGGGCCACTTCCCCCATGTACCACTCATTCACACTTGAGTCCAACCAATAAACAAGCCCCGTTCGAGAATGTCTTGCGAACCGACCAATGTACTGCTCAGGTGAGCGTACCTGGGTTGGTGTTCTGTTCCTTGACCCTCTCTGCAACGCCCTGTGGCTTTTCGTCAGCCTGAGTGCGCGGTTGTTGAGATGGTCAAGCGCAAGCGCAAGCACTTTTCGTTCATGGCCAAGAGACACAAGGGACCGAGCAAAACGATACTCGACTTACCAAGCGACATCATACGTATCATTTCAGAGCATGCCAGTTCACGACTCCTTGCGTGCAGCTTTTGCACATGCTAATTATATCCGACAGCTGGACAACCCGGCTGATTTCTTAAGTCTCAGCCTTATGAGCCGGTTCAAAAACGAGGCAGATCGCCATGTGTGGCGTCATCTCTCGTTGGATCTTTCTAGGATTCATGTTTCGAGAACTATGATGAACACCTGGAGAGCAAAAGGTACGAATCCCTATCTGCATGGGAAATGTCATCCTGGTGTGAAAGAGCTTCACTCGCCTTCTGCTTGAGAGCCTTGGCTAACTCTATGTCTCAATTCCTAGGTTATCTCGATCACGTTCGGACGCTCGATTTGGTTCTACCGGATGTCCCAGCGTCGCAGCTAGTCTTCAGACAGCTGCTCGAACGGATTCCAGGAAACGAGCTGCACTGTGTTACATTCGCGCCAGCAAGCAAGATCAGGAAAGATTCGTTAGATGTCCTCCTTGATTTTCTTCTGACTAAGCCCACGATCACCAAAGCTGTCATTCCTGAGGTCTATGATCGAGGGCTAAGCGACGAGACAAGTGATGAGTCAAATGCCGAGGGTAATCCGCGAACTCGCGTGTCTTACAGGTGCGAGTACGAGCGGGATCACTTGCAGGAGGTCTACTACATGGACGAGAACAACACAGCTGCTTTCAAGCGTATTCTGGAAGAGCTACACGACGAACCTGTAGCCACTGACATCTGGGGATATCACAAAGGTCGTTCTCCTCCACCAGGCCTGCAAAATCCTGCCATGACGATGCTATTCACACATCTACGCCACGTCAAAGCTCTACGTTTCTCCGGCATACATTTGCAACAACCCCACCTCAGATTACGCAGATTCATGAACCATGTATACAACCCTGAATTCCTCCAGGAGCTTCAATTTCGCGACTGTGAGCTCGTAGAGGATTTCTTGGAGGACTGGCACCGGCGTCTATCGGGCCTAACGACTCTGTTGATCGAGGACAACACCACACGTCTCTACGATCCTTCAAGACTAATAGAATCACTACGGAACTGCGATATACTGGAGAATCTATGCCTGCAGATCAATTTGGTACAGCCGAATCCTGGACAAACCTTTCTTCAAGTTCGCGGTGCATTGCGATTACTACTTCACCCGTTTCAGGACAGTCTGGCAAGGCTAGTATTGCGTTTCGGAGCTGAAGAGTTCCATTCTCAAATCATCGAACTGATCCTGAAATCCTACTGCCAGAAGCTCACTCACTTTGGTATCCAGGAACCAGTGCGCCAGTATAGCCCAATGTAGAAGGTTATTTCAGGCAGCAGTGGGTGCAGCAAATGCAGAGAGTAGCACATTATGTCTACCATAGCTCGGTCATGGACTTCCAACTCATTTTGAATGCACCACAAGAATGTAGGAAGGATAGGTTTCATTCTCGCGACAAAGATCGCTATCGGACGATCGCGCAATGGCTTTTCGATCGCACGGGGGTTCGCTCAGTTTCCATCAACAAGCGAGCACCGCAGTATATGACATGGAAGCCATTGCCAACGGCGCGCAGCTTTGCGTTGGATGAGCAAGGGGATGGGGACGCAAAGGAACAATTCGTGGAAGATTGGGCTTTGTTTGGCGGGTATAGATGGCTCAAGGACTGCATGTACAGGGACTATGGAATGGGTAAGCAGTATCAAGTCTCGTCAGAATAGTGCAAGCGGTTGCCGAGTCACCTTCGCTCGTCCTTTCGAGCTCGTCAGAATGAGCTTAGAAATAGAGGATGGGGACACTCAATACTAGTTCCTCCATACATGCGTAGACGGCCCGCGTACTCACTCACGTGTGTCACCTTACACGAAGACTCATTTTGAGACAACATCCAAGCCGCCATCAGCATCCACAGTTTAACATGGAGAGCATGTGAAATAAGCATGACATGTCTTCATTAACACTAGCTCCAGATAGGATAAAGGGCCGTCTCGAGTTCCCACAAGATGCAATCACGATAAAACGGAAATATACGCAAGGAGATCCGCACGCGCAGCTTCAAATCCAATGTTAGAAAGTGGGAGAAGGGAGGTAGCTATGACTAAACGGAACAAGCGAACGAAAATCCAGCTCAGCCGGGTATACACAGAAATAGTGTTTGCAATATGTGCAGAGAAGCGAAGGAGACTGGACATGCTCATGCAAAGAAACGAACGTAGCAACGGCGAGCATGCCTGAAATGAAACCACAGCCAGAGGCTTAGCTTGTCGTTGCGTTAAGGAGATTCCGGTTGTTCGGGAACCCATTCTTCACATTGTCGTACTTGGACGCTGGGTAGCTGAGCAGATTGGCGCTCGAATCTAGTGCCCCGGTGCCACCAACAGCGTTGACGTACTAGATCTCTGTCAGAACGGGAACAACACTAAGGTTCCAGGAGTCATGGCAGAACTTACAGTACCGATCAAGCTATCTGCGCCAGTCTTGTCTGCGCTGCTTTCCCACCACATGCCGCCTCCGAGACCCAGACTCTTGATTAGACCTGTCTTCTGTTGAATGATAGCCGGAGTGTCATAGCTGATCAAAAATCTCTGCGACGAGTCGTAGCTCCAACTCGCTACGATACTGCTATCACTCGAGATTGTCGCACCGGATTGGGGAAGCGCTTTGTAGTCATAGACACCAGCTTCCCAGGTGCCGGGGCCGACACCAGAGAAGGGCTTGCCAGGACCATCCGTGTTTTGGAAGCCGCGGCCGTAAAGGGGCATACCCATAACGATCTTGTTAGCTGCCACGCCGTGCGATGTGTAGTAGTCAATGGCTTGCTTAGTGTTGTAGGGTGTGCTGGAAGGGTTAGAGGTCGAAGGGTAGAAGTTAGCATCGTGTCCAGCGATAGTGTCCCAAGAGCCAGAGTAATCATAAGCCATCAGGTTCCAGAAGTCAAGGTACTTGTCCATGTCGGCTAATCTAAGCTTCTGGTAGTTTTGTGGGCCTGTCGAATGTCAGAGGAATAACAAGGAAGATTGCGTTGGGCTTTACCGGCAGGAGACGCGACAGTCAAGAGAAGATGTTGTCCATTGCCATATTGTGAGGAATAGGCATCCAGTTGCTACATCTTGGTGAGCAACGTGAATAGCCGATGAAAGACACTTGAAGTACATACCGATCGTACTTCAGCAAGTAGAGACACCATGTTACCCGCCTGTGTGTCATCTTTGTATGATTGTAAGTATCATTGTTTATCACAAGGTGTATCAGTTGTCAACGAACCTGTAGGGTACTCCCAATCTATGTCCAGGCCTACATAGAGCATTAGGATTAACACGGATTAGACTATGTAGCAGGCACAACTCACCATCAAACCCTAGGTCTTTCACCAGCTGAATCGCGCTCGAAGCAAACGTACTCCTGCCAGCGGCAGTTGAAGCTGGTTGGGCAAAGTTGGTCGAGTAAGTCCATCCACCAATCGACAACAACACTTTCAGTTTGCGGTTGGCCTTCTTTAGCAGGAATAGTTGCTTGGCGCATCCGTAAACGTTGGTACCGACATCATTCCAGGAGTCTGTTGCGTAGTGCTTGTCGGTATCTGCCCAGGTATCGGAAAGGAAGACCTCTCCAGTATCCGCATGGACATTCGCGAAGGCATAAAGCACGTGCGTAAGCTCCGATGCTGGCAGATCTTGAGGGTTGAAGTTCCGCCCATAGATGGCCTTCGCATAGCATCATTAGTGGAGGATATGGATAGCAGTGACAGAAAGCTTACCCAGTTGACAAAGTAGGCAACGTTCCTGTACCCGGTAGCAGCTCTCTCGGTAAGGTCGGTCACCGGTTGAGGAAGTGCAGCAGCGTGTGCTACCACGGTCAAAGCAAGGGAAATAGCTGCAGAGAGACGCATCTTGACTCGTGGAACAGGTCGAAAGTGAAGGAATCCAATCTATGGAGTAAATGGTGGTAATAATGAAGATACTTATATAGTGGACATGAAGTAGAACGGAATGCTACACGACCTTTCGCACGAAAGAAGAATGTCCCACAGCGAAGGGACGGGATGCAGGATGCAACGACCAAAAGAAATGTAACCGGGTGCAGGAGTGAGACCTGTCAAGAAAGCAACGTTGTGGAGGAGAGCAAAGCGGGATAGCTGGATCGGACGTGGATATAGGTCTGGCGCCTAAAGGTGGCATGTATTTTGGAAACCATCTCAAATGGCGACTGCCTTTCTAGGCAATTTCCGACCCTGGAAGATGGACATAGATGACCAGGTCCCTTGAACATCTTTGACATCTGATATGTGGCGTTGTGCTAGAGCGCCCCAATACATTCCATAACTAGCTACCAATCAAGAAGGCCGCAGTCACGGAGGATGTGCTTCACAGTGTCACTGTCGGCGCACCGTGACAGCTTCGCACGACTCGAGACCAAGGCTTCATGGCTTCTGTAGCAGTCACAGCAACCCGCCTGTGAGCAGCCTGTCTGGAGGACGTACCTGGCAAGACATGTGGGGTCCCCGTTGCCGATATAGCGTGAACACTGATGTGCATGATTGACAGGGCCGACGTCCGCAAGTAGAGTAGTAGCCGAATAACCCGCATTGCGCTTGGAGATGGATCGATCTGGAAACGCACGGTTAAATGGACATCCCACTCAAACGAACCACTCAGAAAAAAGATACGACAGAGAAGAAGAGGAAGAGAGAGAGCACACAGTCGCCGTTATAGTAAGAACTCCACTATTATTGCTCAGCTTTCATACCAAACCATATGCATTTGCTTGTTGCGACTGCTCGTATACCTGTTGGTGCAGCCACTTAATAAAAAACGGTATCGTGAAGCGTCCACATGGCTGCTCCAAGACCAGTGCCGGTCAAGCTACTTCGGCCTGCCGTTCTGGAGATGCCGACAAGGTCAGACGATTCAGGGTTGAAAACCAGTGACCAAAAGATAACCAGGAACAGCTGGTAGGATGCTGATAGAACAGCTCTGAGATCGTGTCGACCTTAGTGGTTGCGCTTTCTGCAAGATTAAGGAGTGAACCTAGCCCCAGCATGTGTGGATGCAGCGTTGAAGACTGCGGTAGAGATCTACAGAGTGCCTGTCTTGAAGGCGCGTTGAGCAGAGCGGAGCTATGAGCAGCTACACGCGTACCTTACCTACAATGCATGCAGCGCGTAGATAAGATATGAGGATGTAACGATGTACATGTGGAAAATCAAAGGAGGACACGTTACAGAAGTCATGGGTGCTTGTAATACCACCCAAGGCGGGGATTAATAGATGAACTGCAGGTTGGCCAGGGTGAATGGGCGGCAGACTACGCCTCGGGACTTCGACAGGGTCTTGTAAGGCTTATCGACAGCGTTGCTATCTCCAAAGCCAAGCTGGTGTGAAGGAGGCACATGACCGACTGTATCGGACCTGTGCGCAGGCTTCCGGGCAAGGAGACGCCTGATCGTGGAACTTCGAGATTAAAATGATGGGAAACAGTGTACATGTTCCACGCGCACAAATTCCAGACCTGGGGTTCGTAGCGCCGGCTGCGACGAGGAGCAGAAGGTTCAAAGAAGGTCGCTGGCAGCGCAGGTGATCGATGAGCGTCCGTTGATGACGAATGCGGCTAGCGCCAGTTTGCGGAGATTACTAGTAAACAAATGGGGAAGGCAGTCAATACTGTTTCTGATTGGACGCAGTGCACGACTTCTGAGTAGATGAGTGGATAGGTGAAAGTGTGCCTGGAGAGCAGTTGAGCATCTCGGAGCCCGGACAGTCCTTGGAGACGAGCGCGGCAGACCCGCTGTCAATCCGAGACCCTGCGTTAGCAAGGAGCACCGCAGGGGGCTAAGGAGAAGGGTGAGGAGGCGCCTGGATAACGGAACTCTGTGAAACTCTGTGTATCGTGCTCCCAAGCCTAAGCTCAAAAGAGTCATTGCCCTTTGGTCCTGGCAGGTCCTGCCCTGTGAAGAAGAAGGGGGAACCGCGGTGCTCCGCCTATGGTGACCGACGCTATGCAACACCAGAAACAAATGTCATTTGCTAGGTCGTCCACCATTCTTTTTCTCGGCATCTCAGGGCGCCTGACTAGGGCTGTTCTGGGTTTACCACCTGGGCAGAAGGTTGATTCGGGGCGTATCTCGTCCGGCTCGAGGCGCGCGCAAGACTCTAAGCAAGCTCGAGGGCGATGTTAAGGATCTCTTTTGCTGTCGCTTGTTATGTTTGGTATCGTTGATAGGGAGTCAACTGTGCGTAAAAGACCATGAACTGGTGTGGGAGATGCGTTAGGGTCTAGGGCTGGTGAATCGAACCACCCATCATCGATACATGGGCCAACACGGGTCCATCAGCCACGGTGCAACCCAACGTAGCGTGGGAGAGACTGCTGGTATCGCTACGGTGTATCGCAGCGTCGATGGAGGCAGCCCAGACAGTGGCATGATAGGGGCTATATGAGAGCCTTGCGACGGGATAGGCTGATGCATGCCGCTCGCTGTCTTCTGCATATTAGTACAGAGAAAGGTATAACACACTTAGCGAGGCGGCCCAAGAGTTCGAGATAGGTAGGGGATGAGGGGCAGTAGTGAGTGGTGACGGCTGAAAGTTCCATACCCTAGGGACTCTCGTGCCGTGATCGTACTAGCATTAAGGACCATGTTACCCTAACAAGGTAATAGCCAATACGAGGGGTTTATAAAAAGGGAATGCCGTTTACATAAGAGAGGACGTCGTGAAGGCTGCTTCGTGGGAAGTAGAGTGCGCCAAGGTGGATGAGTTTTCTGCAGCGGCCCGTTTGGTCCGTGCACCGTGCACGTTCCAGTAGTTCATGTGGGTGCTCATGATCATCAGTACTCAGCTCTCTGCGCCTGCTCTTATCACGTTCGACCATGCTTTTGCGATCCGGTGAACGGGAGCGCACCGTTTATCTGAACCCAGGCGAGGTTCACTCGTACCTGTACCGCCTTGTCTCTCAGACCGCTTCCCCAGCCACGGGCACATCGCGCCTGGCTTTCATATGTATAATGGCATCTCTAGGCTTCCGGAAGCATCAATGTTTGAATTCAGGTATTTCCTCAATCGTGTCTTAGTAAGATGCAGCTGACGAGCCATTGGCGAATCATTCATGGATACTGCGACGCCCTCTCGCGTTCAATCGCGCGATTCGCCTCTTCCTTGCCCCTTCTAAACGCTTCATCTTTCTCTGCATTGAGCTCTCGGTTCAACCTCTGAACTCTCTCGCTGATCTCATCGAATATTGCTTGATCTTTTTTCTCTTCTTGGGCACTTTTCAACTCTTCATCCGCCAATTCCCTTTGTTTCAGCTTCTGCAACTACGTATCCAGCTTTACCGCACTGCCAAAGCATATGCCGTATCCGTCACAGTAACAAGAGTTCATGGCTGGACAGAACTCTGCGTTTCGGGTGAATAGATACTGCCACATGTACTCGAATACGCGACCAGAATCCTTGTCCTCCATAGGGGTCTTGATGAGCCAATTCCTGAGATGCTCGTACACGCTCTTTGGATTGTCCCGCACACGTTCGCTACTGACGGCGAATTGCGCACAGCAGGCCTGAGACAGTACTAGCGGCGGTCTGTGTCCGGGAAACATGGCCTGGAATAATTCAAAGCTGAAGTGTTTTTCTTCAGGTTTAATGTGGGAATCGAAGTCGATTTCTGCTCTATCGAGATGTATCCAATTCGGGCATCCAGGATCAAGGTGGCATCGCAGGTTCATGTATCCCTTGGCGTGCAACGCGATCGTCGTGTAGGTGCTTTATCATCATTGGCGTATCCAAGTTCAGCAGAAAGTTATTGTGCCATGTCGCCTTGTGGGCGTGCACAAAGATGATGGTTTCAGGAAGGTCGTCGTAATGATCAATGATATAGCTCAGGTATACCATTGCCTCGTGGCCTTTGCTTTTTGGGACACGGTATCGGCTTGCTGAAGGATCATCGATCTCATACACGGCTGCCTCTGTTCCTGGTAATTCCTTCGATATCCAATCGACATTCTCGTTCTTTGTCTTGGGTACGACTACTATCCGGGAGTAGTTCGAACCGGCCGGTTTGACGGTGCCGGGATAGAAGGGTTGTCTTCCGCTAATGAGCCCTGCTTTCCCTCCGTTATAGCTCGAGTGATGATCTCTGTGGCGAGGATGAGATATGAAGAGTCCTCGTCTTCCATTGAGGCTGTTCCAGTACACTAGTCCCATGAGAAGGAGTGCTGTCAATAGGCTCAGCCTACGAATGGGAAACGGCATCGTGTCATTTAGGCTGTAACGCACCAGGCGATAGATTTATCAGCCGAGGTGAAATGGTGAGAAAATATAACGCAGTTCCTGATGACAGACGACTGTTGAGAGATCGTGGTAGCGACTGCGATGGGATCGTGCACGGACCATGAATGCGCACCTGTCACCTTCCTGACACATCTCTTCATGTTACTTCTCACCCTTTTCAACTTTCGTGGAGCACAAGGACTTATCATGATGGAGTCTCAGAACTAAGTTTCCAAGATCTTCCAACTCTTTGCATTATGATAGGCCTATGCATCTGCAGCTCACCAATATCAATACAACGAATGACTCCATTGCCCAAAAGGTGCGCCGTAAGGCATTTTCACACACCATCTTACAAACCATCGAAAGCTGGAATGCACTGAGGAATTTCCTAGAAAAGAATCGTTATACGTCATGTACTTAGTCTCGACTCGAACACTTCGACTACTCCGGAGTGGGTCCGGCTGGAGCATGTGGGGTATATCGCGAACTTCCGCAGTACCAATGCAGATAAACTTGCTGGATATCTGAAAGAAAAGTAATTGTTGGTATAATAGAACCGGTACTCGTTTGACCATGTCCCCTTCAAAGAAACCCATCTTGTTCCATTATTCCGCTTCCATCTACTCGCATCGCGTACTATGGTATCTATGGCTTCGCGGAATACCATACGACGAATGTGTAAGACGCATCCATCACTCTACGATGGGTTCATTCTGATGACCGTAGATCCAACCAGCTTACATGCCTCGACCCGATCTTGCACAATTAGGTGTCAACTACCGGCGCATCCCTATCCTTGCCATTGGAAAAGACATCTACGGTGACTCCCGCCTAATCATCCAGAAGCTTCAAGAGCGGTATCCGGATAGCGCACTCACACCCTCATCGTCCATCCACCGAGGTATCCAAAAACTTCTAGAGAGCTGGACGATCGATGGCGGCGTTTTCATCAACAGCGTCAAGCTCATTCCGTACTGGCATTCCAGCGGCAACCTTCAGGATACCAAATTCCTCGACGACCGCCAGAAACTTATGGGTGGGAAACGCATGACTGCCGAAGAGATGGAGAAGGGAAGGCCTGATGGGTTAGTGCATATTAGGCAGGCTTTTGATCTGGTTGAGTCTACGCTGCTGGCTGATGGGAGGAAATGGATTCTTGGAACAGATGGCCCGACCACGGCGGACATTGATGGAGTATGGCCATTCACGTGGTTGATGATGGACCCTAACATGCGAGGAGCTTTGCCGGAAGATTTCATCTGCGAGAAAATGTACCCAAGAACGTACGCCTGGGTCAGACGGTTCAAGGACGCAGTCGATAAAGGGCAAACAGAAAGACCGCAGCCAACGAAGCTGGATGGGACGCAAGTCAAAGAACGCACTGTGAAGACTAGGGTCGATCCAGAGACCACAACCTTCATTTCGGACGATCCTTTAGGTTTCAGCAAGGGCGATGAAGTCGAGATCTACCCGTCAGACTATGGCTTCACACACAAAGACCGGGGGGTTCTTATCGGACTCACAACCAGCAAAGTCGTGATCCGCAATTCCCAAGGCTTCCATCTGCACTTCCCTCGTTGGAACTTCCGCATTAACAAAGTTGACCAGGGCGCCAGTATCCCGGCCCCAATCCCACCATCTTCGAACGTGCCCCAGATGCGTCTACTATACCACCACGGCTCCCCGTTCGCGCGTAAAGTCTTCATGCTAGCCCTAGAGCTCAACCTGACCCAATTCATCACGCTGCAAAAAGTCGTAGTCTGCCCTGTTCCCTTCTCGGGATGGTCGGACAACAACGACGACGTCGCAGTGCACAATCCCATGGCTAAAATACCTTGCCTGATCGCAGACGACGTGCCCGACGGTATATACGATTCCAGAATCATCTGCGACTACTTGGAAAGCGTTGCTAGGGTGGCACGCAAAGTGGACAAGCATCACTGGCAACTTCGCACGCTGCACGCTTGCGCTGATGGTATCATGGATGCGTGTGTGCTGGTAGTTTACGAAAAACGCATTCGCGAGCCCAAGGGTCTGGGGTTAGATGATTGGGTAGAGGGCCAGCAAACGAAAATCTGCCGCGCTCTTGATCGATTGGAAACTGCAGTCACACAAGGAATCCTGAAAGAGCCTCCAAGCGGGGGTCGCGCCTCAGCAGACGAAGTTGCAGTTGCGGCGGCACTGGGTGCTTTGGTCTCAATCAAAGCAGCCGGTATTTTCAGCCTAGATTGGAAGAGTAAGAGACCAAAGTTAGGAGGATGGTATGGGATATGGGAGAAGAGGAAAAGCTTTGTGGAGTCGCCTCCTGCTAAAGAGTGGGATGCTGCGAGACATGTGATCGGTGTAGCCAAGATATAGTGAAATGGAACCAGATGGCTGGGGGCTCTTAATTGTCAGAGGATCTTTCCACACACTTGCATGAGAATGGTCCAATTCAGGGTACTCCTGGGAGGCTCTAGAGGAAGTAGCTCCAATCTACGAGCAGGATCTAGCCCATAGAACCTTTGTGATAGTATTTTCTTGATGATTTGACGCTAGTAGTATCCTTTGTATTCCCGTCCTTTTTCCAAACGTGTTGGTGACATTCATACCTGGTCCGAAGAATCGATGCGATCCAGCACGATAGTTGGTACCGCGGAAGGGCCATGCATGATCATCGAGTCATACTTCCGAGTCCTGTACCCAAGGCACTTCGAGTGCTCAGGGGCGAGTCCTGATTTGCAACGCAGGCGTAATAAAGGTAGGTTCGGCCTACGAACTTCGCTTCCCGTAAGGCTCAAATGGGAAAATCGCTGCAACTCCCGCCATAACGATGTACAGCGCTGCGCAGATATAGATCGGAACTGGGGTGTTTGTCTTTGAGCACATTAGTACCCTCTCAAGATCGCCCTCCTCAATCTCACACACGAAAAGAAATTGAAGACTCACATCGGCAACCGTCGCAATCACCGCACTCAATATCCCCATTACTCGATTCCATCCAATCGCGATACCATTACCCGTCCCTCTGTGTGCGCTTGGAAGTACTTCGGGAGTGTACGCGTACAAACAGCCGTAATATACGTTCAAGCAGAAGCTGATAACGCAATTGAAAGCCACATTCTGCGTCTGGTTCCTGACCTGCGTGTACGCAAAGAAGAAAGCCATTGTCACCAGGGCGCCAATGACCATGGTATACTTCCTGCCAAGACGAGTCGAGCACATGTAGCCAGCGAGCACAGGGCCCCAGATACCGGAGAAGTTGGCGAGAGCGTAGTTGCGCCATGTCATGTATGCTGACGTCTCCCCGAACTCTGCGCCGCGGGAGGCGAGGTAAGTTGGGAGGAAGACGTTATAGAGGGGGTAGGCGAGTCCGATTAAAGTCCAGGAGAACCAAATGAGGGTTGTAGAGATGCCGATGCGCTTCGTAGCGTACAGACCCTTTAAATGTCCGTTGATCTCGCCGAAGCGCCATTTGCTCTTCGCATCGCTAGTAGATCCAACGGTTCCACAGGCCTGTAGTTTCTCGGAAGTGAGGCTGCAGGGCCGAGAATACTTTTGAGCAATGGCTTGGAGGCCCTGTGCGCATTCCTCGTCGCGGCCCTCGCCGATGAGGAACTTGGGTGTTTCGTGGAGTCGAATGACAGTGAGACGGAGAATGGACATGACGAAGACGAGAGAGCCAGAGGCGTACCAGACGTATCGCCAGCCTTGGTTGTTGCTTTTGGTACAGGTCGCGGCCGAGGAGCAGCTGTAGTTCGGGATGAACGCCCAAGCGAAGAAGCCTGCGACGAGTTGACCAATGCCTGAGATTTCTCATGTCAGAAAAGGGCTTCTTCTATAGCCTGGAAACAAATCCAATGTAGTTGAGCACATACCCCACCAAGCAGCCATGAGTGTCAGCATCCACTGATCCTTGCTAGGGAGATACTCCAAAAAGACGGCAGTATCAAGCACAAGATTTCCGCCCCCTCCGAAAGCACTCAAACATACAAACAAGCCCAGTACAATCCAGTTCGGGCTCGATCCGGCTACGATAGCAAAGACTGAGCAGACTATGAGGGAAGTATTGAAGGCGAATTTTCTCCCTATGATGTCCGCGCTCAGACCCCAGAATAGAGCGCCCACGAGCATACCCACGTAGGCTGCGATGGTAAGCCCTTTGGCAAAACTTGGCTGGAACTCGAGTGCCGCCTGAGTAGCGACGATGCTCTGGATTAGTAGAATGAGCGAGTCGACCGCATAGCTAGACAGAGTAAGCTTAGAGCGCTTCTTCATCCTCGAACGAATGATGGGACAAGGAGAGGTATTACCCAAACCCGTTCAGAACGAACAATTTCCAGTGATACGTCGTAAAACCAATCTCATCAATGGCCTACGCATGTTAGTCCTGTCTCCTCTCCTCTACCGCGAGGCTACTCCGCTCGCGCTCTGATCGCAAGGGGAAGACGCACATTGTTCACCAAATGCATCTTCAAGTTCAAGACCGGATCCGTGTGTTCGAGCTGCAAGATATCTCCTGCACCGATTGACACGCCATCCTCAGAACCCCGTTCCACATCAGCGCCTTGCTCTACAAACTTCTTATCCTGCTCTGTTGCCATACCGCTGGAATTTTCTGGGTCAAATTTTAGGTAAGACGAGAGTATTCTAGGATAGTGGGACCGTGGGGGAAAGTTCACGCAGGTGCTGTGCGCCTGCGATAGTGAGAATTCTGGGATATCTGGTGGTTGTCGCGGTGGTGTCAACGCCTGCACTCGCGGATGAGATGCCAAGCGAGGGGGACGAGAAACGTCTTTTACTTTCTCGCAAAACCCTGGGCATACGATAGAGATCAAAACGCGGGATAGCCGAGGGCCCAGCGGTGAGATAAACACGGTTGGTGACAGGAAACTGCAATCCATGCACGTGGGCCAAACGCTATTGGCTGATCTTGGTTGGATATCGGGGCCGGGGAAAGGGCCCTCCCGGTTCCTTGGGTTGCAACGCCCAGCCATCCCACTTTCGTTATCGATCGCGCTCGAGTGGACGGCCTCCTGCGAGACATTGGCAAGGTGGACCGTATCACATGCTCCTGCCAAAAACTGAACCCCATCCGCTGACACTGGTCTTGGCGTGGAAGCCTGATATACACTGGATATTGAAACTGCGAGGAACCTATCTAAACTGTCGCCAGGACGTAGCTTTTGCTACCCAAACGATACCTAGGCTCGTTGCACATAACGCCATGTCTCATGACTGGAGACAGCCTTCCGACGCCGTACCCAAGTACATGCGACAGCATCTGTACATGTCTCCGTGAAAGTGAGCAGCAAAGTATAGCCTGAACGCCGATAACGCGCTACGCTGAAGAGAAGTATGAGCCCCAACTCTACAAAGCACCAGGAGCAAGAGAGGGGAAGAAGTCGCAATACATGAGCGAGTTGGTCATGCGAGAGCAGACCATGGCCTCGTAACTCCGACTACTGCGTTGGCGTCTGGGTCGTGGGCGTGTCCTCCTCGGTGGATGATATGAGCGCGCCATCCGCTGCATCGGCGGCACCGCCGATAGCCACGGGTGTTGGAGCAATCCTCCTCCGCTTTCCTTCCCGCCCTTCTTCAACCTCTAGAACAGCTTGCAAATCTCGCTTTTTCGCACCAACTGGTGCATCTTCTCGCTCGGACTCGCTTTCCCTTCGTCCGACCACGATTCCAGGAATGCCACTGACTGAGCTACTTGCACTATGAGTGCCTCCCTGTCCATGAGCAGGCGTCAGCGGCGGTGTCCACATAGGCATAGCTCCTACAGGGCCAGAGTTTGATGCCGTTATCCCAGGAATAGAGGACATGGCAGGCGTGGGAGCATTCATGTTGCCTTGCTCTCCTGTAGTAGGAGCGAACGATGAGGCTGTGGCCACACTGGATACGGAGTTGCTTCTTGTGGGGCTTCCAGGTCGTGCTGGTACGAAAGACGAAGGAGAGGCCGGGAATCCTGCCGATGGCTGTTTGGTCATAGCAGGTGCCGTAGCTGTTGTTGAAGCGGGGGCAGTCGACGTCGGGGTCGGCGTAGGTGTAGAGTGGTTCGAAGACTGCGATTGAGATGTGTTGATCGTGGAAGGCGTATGGTGATGCTGGTGTCGGGGTTGGGAAGCCAGCGGGCCGTTATATTTTTCCCCTAGCTCTCCAGGTGCAAAGGCGAGGGAAGAGCAGAAGCCGTCCGACGAGCTCATGAGAAGTGTCGAGCCGTCATTCGACCTAGACCTCGTTAGCTAAAAGCACTAGTCTCATCGGCATATTCCTCTTACCATGTGATATCTGTGAAAGTGGCAAAGTGTAGATTGCTGACAATGCACAAGGGCTTCTGTTGCTGGGTATCGTATATGTGAACAGCATCCTGCGTAGCTACAGCATAGACCATACGATAGGGCAGGGCGAAAGCGCTCGCGGGCCCCGAGGGCGGTACACCAGGGGTTGCTGCTTCATTATCGGCTGGCTTGGGAGATGCGGCTGCGAGACTGGGAGAGGGCGAAGGTGCGCTCGTTATGGGTGGCGGATCCATAGACGAGTGTGAGGTTGGCGCCTTGGAGGGCAGGGCTGGTTCGGGTAGAGCAGGAATCTCGTCATCTGCTGACGAGGTGTCGATCGTGATCTGCTTTGTAGGCTGAATGGCTTGGCGTAGGGTATAGTAGGTCGGAGAGCATCGCACGGCTACCGATGGCTTCTTGTGCCCTGGAAGGTATGCCACAGGTGGCTTGTTCAGTCCTGCGCGGGTGTATATGTATACAGTATTGGTGATGTCCTCCATCGATTTGTGTGGATCCGCCAATGAAGGATGCAAGGTCTTATACTGGCCAGCAGGAGTGAACAGCAGGCTTCCGTCAGGCGCAAACGTGAGACGTCTGAAAAATGATGTAAAAGTCTCGTTTGCGTATATGGGAGCATTTCTGACGCCAATGGTGCCGATGCTGCCGATGCTCGGAGAATTGGGCATAACGGCAGGAAGAGGCATGGATGGGGCTGGGGAGGCCGACCGACGCATAGAGGGCGATGATCCGAAAGATGAGCGGCGGCTATGCGAGGTGGGAGGAGGATTCATTGGCAAGGCCAGGGACTGCGGAGTGCCTGGTGCAGACGGCACCGGAGACCCAGCAGCCAGAGCGGAATCCAGGGCCACAAACGACGCCCGGCCACCAAAGTCGGGAGGGGCGGGACTGTTCGAGGATACACGGCGTGCGGGAAGATCCATCTTGGTGACTTTGCTGTGCTGTGCCAGCGAGAACTGGCCGTCTTTCGTCTTGAGCGTGTAGATGTGCACCGACCGATCCGACGACTGCGTTGCGACATACTCGTTCAGCGGGTCCCAAGCCACGCCTTGGACGTAGTGGTTGTGTTCAGCAATCTGGCGGACGCATGTACCTGGCTTTACCTAAGCGATTTGCGCAAGAAGGTGCAATGGGCAGTGTTCGTACCTGTTTGAGCGTTGTAGATGCGCGCGATGTTGTCCATGCTGCCCGTAATGAAGAAGACGCCGTCCGGAGACCAGGCCAGGTCGTAGATCTCGGATCCCATCGACCGGCACATGTGCTTGACGCGCCATGTCTCCTTGTCTTCCAGACCATCATCGAAGCTGGCGTGCAGGGTCGGGTTCTCGGCGGGGACCCAGAGGAGGATGTTCCCGTCGTCGCCGGCGCTGGCGAGCGTCTCTCCTGGGCGGGGGTCAGAATGTCTACATGAAGCTCGCAAGCCAGTCGGGCATACCTCTAGGACACCATCGAACTACGTTCACTGCCTGCGTGTGCTTTACGAGCGTCGATAGATAGGTCACCTTGCGCTCATCGCTGTGCGTTTCGACTTTCCAGAGCTGCCCACCCGTCAGCAATCGCCTCAACCCTCGCCGGGAGCATCGCAATGACTCACCCGCACATTGTTGTCGCCGCCTGCGGTCGCCAGCCGTCCCTTGCCGTGAGGCTCGAAGTGGGCCGAGTAGATGGGGGCATTCTCGTTGTGCCAGGACACCAGGAGCGGAGCAGCCTTCATGACGGAGGTGCGGCTGCGTGCCAGCCGGTCGGTCGAGGTGTCGAGGACGCAGTGAGGAGTGAATTGGCAGGCGAGGAAGCCGCTTGCAACCTATTGAGCCAAGAGAGACGTCTTCGTGGAGCGGTGGAGGAGCTGCCGTAGTCCAGCTCGGGCGGAGAAAGGGCCGGCCGTGGGCATGCAACTACAGACTATGCGAGCGGGCAACGGTTAGCACATGGTCTCCCGCGGGCTGCTTGCTGTGGATGACGGTGAGGAAGACTGTGCGCGGGCTGATTGCGGGCAAAGGACAATTGTACGGCGTTTGGGTCCCAGAGTTAGGCCATCTCTCTCCACCCACATGCATTCTCGTGCAGGCAATGAAGTGCCCTGAACAGGCATAGTTCGCGTCTTAGCGCGTCTTTCTCTCCCCCGTTCGCGACAGAGGGCCCCGGGCCTGTCTCACGACCCGCGCTGCCTACCACTAATTAAAGGGCTCGTAAGGTCGCGATATGTTCCAACAAGAGCGCTGCGTGCAGACAGCTGCCGTTCAAAGAAAGGACAGCAGTGAAGCAAGCAGGTGCGCCTTGTGCCATTAGCTCCCATCCTACGATCCTACGGTAACCGGGGCCTTCAAGGCACTCGATCCCTCGCAAAGAGACCAACACCGATCATGTCGCGTGGCCGGTTGGTCGCTATAACGCACGGCGAGCAGCAGTGTCGTTTTCGTGCAGCATGGTCACAAACCTAGACATGCAAGCCCTCAATTGATGTCTGGTGGGGTCACTACCATCGCTCTAGATCGCGATCGCTCTCGACTGCAAAAAGCGCTTGAGAGTCGGCAGGCGTTACCCGCCCCCCCCCATAAGTAATCGACGCCTCCCCTATAGGTAGGGGATATCTAGATAGAGTAAAGTAGCTGCTACTAGCGCTTACTAGTAATATTAGCTATATAGTTAAGTAGGTATTATAAATATAATACTTATTTTACTATTACTATATATTTTACTATTATTTATAGTCTAGTTAAATAGTAACTATTAAGCTATATAGCTTATTTTACTATTTTACTACTTTAGTAATAATATTTTTTATTATTATTATTATTATTATTATTATTATTATTATTATTATTATTATTATTATTATTATTATTATTATTATTATTATTATTATTATTATTATT
>MU004332.1:0-223646 GCA_010405375.1 Lophiostoma macrostomum CBS 122681 | reverse complement strand
ATTATACTTATATTATTAATATACTATAGGCGATTATATAGCCTTAGTAAAAGTGGGCGACTTAGTAGTATAGGTAACTTGGTAGTAGAATACGTTATATATAATAGTAAAGTATAATTTAATAGTATATAATAATAAGTAATTATTTACTAAATAGTTAGATAATAAGCTATTAGTAAAAAAGATTATTTATAGTAAAAATACTTTACTAGTAATAAATTATACTACTTTTTATAAGACCTAAATAATTTTTAATAAACTATAACTTATAAAAATATTACTAGTACTAATTCTATTTAAGTATACTTTATTACTATAACTACTTAATATTATAATTAATAAGCCTTTTAAATAATAGTTATATAAAAAACTAAATATAATACTAGAAAAAATAAAAGATAACCTAGATATTATTACTAGATTAGTAGTTTTAGCTTAATAAATTATAGTAATAAAAGCTATAGATAAAGCTTTTAATATACTTTAAAAAAGACTATAAATAGTAAAAAACTTCTTTTTTTATATAAAAATTATTATTAGCTTATTTAGTAAAAATAATTATAAAATTTATATAAAAAACTATTTAAAAGTTAACTTTACTAAATAATAAATAGTACTTAGTATTAAAAAATATAAAATATTTATAAAATAAGAGCTACCAGATTTAAAAGGCTATTTAGATAAGTATAACTATAAGCTAGTACTTAATAATAATAGAGTTTATTTAAATTAACCTTTTTACTTTATAAAAAACTTAATAACTATAGTATTATTAACTTAGTTTTAGAGTTCTATAAAAAAAAAGTAGAACTTATAAAAGTTTATACTATATATAGTATTAAAAATATTAGTAAAAAAAACTCTAAAATAAGCTTTATAATATAGTTATTAAATATAAGTTAAGATTTTATAGTATAGATAATTATAGTAAAGTAGTAATAAAAGTAAATAGTTATTAAATAAAGTAGTTATTTATAGTAAATAGTAAATATATATAATATTATATAAATATTTTATATAGAACTACTTTTATTACTTTTATATTTTTCTTACTATAATACTATACTTCTACCTTATAAAATAATAACTCTATATTAATTAGTATTAAAATCTACTTAAAAAATAGCTTATAAACTATTTACTAGCTATTTTTATAGATATATAATTTAATAGCTTATAAAGAGTAGTTTTAGTAGCTAATTTTTAATACTAAATTTAAGCCTTATAAAGTATCTTAAAATAATTAAAATACTATAGCTAGAAATAGTATAACTATAAATAATATTCTAAGTTATTTAGTAGTATAAGAATGTTAGCTAAAGTTAAAATAAGCGCTATCTAACGTTATCTGGCAGGATCCTGATCCCAGCTAGCGTTCGGCGAGGAGGTCCAGATTTTACGGTATGTTGGGACCATGGGCCATCACTGTGGGGCATGTGGCTATCTTTCTTGTTGCGGGCAGGCTTGTCGTGCGGCCAGTCTGAGGAATGGCTTGTCAGTATGACATAACAGTGTGAAAGATGTCATGCTTGTGTCTGTGCCTGTGTCTGTATCTGGATATGCGATAGTGACCACAAAGAAATTGGAAGTGAGATTGAGATGGGGGTCTCGACAGTGTTATGAATGTGCATAGTGAGTGATGTGAGCTTGATGTCTCCTAAAAACATAGAACGATCTGCTCAAAAGCCAACAATTTCTCAGCAGGAGACATTCTTGTCTGCTACGAATTGCGAGCTCTACTTGTCGGCTTCAAGTCAACGGAGGCTACAAGTGTAACTGCAGTGTAGTCCTATACCAAGTCCCGGAGAGAAGACCGAACATACAACTTTGGTAGCCAACGCCATCACCACCGGACCCAGCAGACCCACCACATGTCGGATCATAAGGAAGCCATGAAAACTGGTACAGCCAGCTGTCGGAAATGTAGGAGCCATAACCTCGGAGTCGTGCCTGGCCCGTGCCTGAGCTAAGCTCTCGCGTCGTCCCAGCCCTCCGCTGCTCCCCGCTACAACACCTCCGCATCCCCGCTGCTGCTCCTGCGCCCTCTATCATGACCCTGGAAGATTCCTAGCACGATTATAAGCTGTGCTACATCCCACAATGCCGGCAAAACAGGTGCTGTCGAGCGTCATTCGGACGTGTGCGCGGTGCGCAAGGCGGAGAGATGGAGCTCCCACGCGGCGGTGGATGAGCAGCACAAACACATCTTCGAAACGACCCAAGACGGCACTGTTCTTTCCTGGTACCCAAATCCTTTCTATTCCCATTGAAGTTTTTTCATTTCCTCAATCTCATTTCAGAGGTCAACCACATTCAAATCTCTAACACCCACCCAGGCCAAGGCGTCCAAAGAGTCGGCATGCTCACCCCATGGCTCGAAGCCTTCCCCACGACCGCAAAGCCTCTACTCGAAGAAATCGACTCCGTCCTCAAAGTCCCTCTAACCCGCACAATCGCCTCCGGCACCAACGCCCAGCTCACGCAAACCGAGAACGCCCAGCCCGCCATCATGGCCACCTCGATCCTGATCCTGCGCGTCATGGAGCGCGAATTCAACTTCAAGACCGCCGACCGCGTCGACATAACCCTGGGCCACTCCCTCGGCGAATTCGCCGCCCTGGTCGCCGGCGGCTACCTCAGCTTCCACGACGCGCTAATCATGGTGCGCAAGCGCGCCGAAGTCATGGCCTCGTGCAGCGCCTCGGCGTGCTCATCCTCGGGCGGCGGCGAATTCGGCATGATCGCGCTAGTCTGCGAGTCCGAGTCACACATGGCGTCTTTGATCGCGGGCGCGCGCGAATTCCTCGAGCTCTCGACGCCGGACAGCAAGACGGATTCCGGCAACGACATACCCGCGGTAGAGCAAGTCATGATCGCCAACATCAACAGCAAGAACCAGATTGTGCTGAGCGGCAGCATCGAGCGCATCAAGACGCTGCTGACGAACCTGCGCCAGTTCGGCGGACACGATCCGAGGCATGTGCGCTTGAAGAGCGACTCCCCGTTCCATAGCCCCATCATGCGGCCCGCGCAGGAGTATATGAAGAGATACCTGCACACGGAGAAGGGCGATGGGAGCGATATCGTGCATTGGCCCGGCGTCATGCCGTGCGTGTCGAATGTCTCCGGCAGGCCGTTTAAGAGTAAAGACCAGTTGAAGGATTTGCTGGCGCGCGCGTGCGTCGAGACGGTGCAGTGGTGGCGCAGCGTCAAGTATCTGCATGAGGAGGAGAAGGTCAAGAGGTATGTGGGCATTGGGCCGGGGAAAGTCGGTCGCAATCTCGTGGGAAAGGAGGTCGGCATGAAGGGCGCGGTTAAGGGGGGTGGGGTTTGGGGGATTACGAGTCCGAGGGAGATGGAGGAGGTTGTTAGGGCGTTGGATGATACTGAGGGGGTTGAGGAAGACTGAGTGGTGGACATTCAAGAGTGCGAGAGGGCGTGGCTCGGGTGGGTTGGGTTGGAGGCGAGTGGATTGGATGGGATTGAAGAGTAGATTCTCACTCCTTCTTCCTCCACATACCCCTTCCCACGCAAGGCCCAAGAGTGAGACTCAGACTGAGCCATCCCATCCCGCCACAATACCTGGTGTTGAACTCCGACCAACAGACATGTCTATCTGAAACTCACGACCCCACACCCAGACTCGAACAATCCAGCTCTACTCGAACAACCGCCTCTACCTCCAGGTCCACCAACCACCAACCACCAGCCCTAAACACCCTGGACATTCAACCCAGCATCGATCTGCATCTTCTGGCCCGTCATGCTTGTGTTGCGCGCTATGGCGACAAAGGCGTCGGCGCAGTCTTGCAGGTACGTCTCGTGCTTGAGCACGGCTTTGTCTTTGACGGCGTCGATTGTGCTTTGTGGGTATTTGCGGCCCTAGGGGTGGGGCGTGTTAGATGGGTAGTCCAGAAAAGGGAGGGGGGAAGGAGATAGGAGAGGAAATGAGAAGAGTGGGATGAGGAGGAAGGGGGAATGGGGAATGGGATGGAGGTGAGGAGAGAGGGAGAGGGGGTCAGGAAGAAAAGGGTGAAGGGGGGAGGAGAGGATGGAGGGGAGGAGAGAGGGGGAAAAGAAAAGAAGGGTGAAGGGTGAAGGGGGGAGAAGAGGATGGAGGGGCATATATCCAGTCCTCCCCAGCCCTGAGACGCTTAACGAGAGTAGAGGTGACGAGGCGAAGCGCATAGCAAGCAGGCGGGCGGTGGAAGGAAGTGGGGATGCGGTAGCCAGTGTGAGACAGAACGACGAAATGCAAACAGAAATGAGAATTGAAGTTTTGAACAACGCACCCATTCCGTATCCAAGAACCCCGGCAAAACCGTGTTGACGCGTATCTTGGGTCCCTGCGTCGCGGCTAGACATTTGATCAGCTGGATCTGCGCGGCTTTGGTCACGGCGTAGGGCATGCTGGAGCCGCCTTGGGAGTTGCCCTGGTTTGTGTCAGATGCCACATATGGTGAGAGTGTAGGGGTGCGGATGGGAAAGGGAATGGTTGGGTAGCTAAGGACGGAAGAGGGTGAGACAGAGGAAGGGAATGGAAGGGAAGGGAGGGGAGAGAAAGAAGAGGCGTACAGCTATCGAATTCGTGGTGATGAACACACCGCCCTCAGGGTTAGCGTTGAAGGTCTCTTTTGCGGCTTTGAGGAGGGTCAGGGGGGCTTTGACGTTGGCGGACCAGCACTATAGTCGTTAGCTGATTTGGACCGTCGAAGTCGTTCAAGGTCGTAGAGTGGATCCTCTGGGATCAATTTGGAAGAAGGACGTTGTGATGTAGTATAATGTCGAGGAGGAGAATGCAACCAACTGATGGTGGAGACTTACACGATCCCACTCCTCCTCACTCATAGCATCGAGGTCGCCGAATTCGGTGAATTTGGTCCAGCCCTATGGTCCTGTTAGTCTTTTCATTTTTGCTGAGCTACCCATTACTATTGTGACAGGGAGGTGAATTGAAAGGAAGAAGGCATACCGCGTTCCCGATGATGATGTCTAGACCCCCAAGCTTCTCTGTTGCTTCCTCAACACTGCGCTTCACATCTTTCGTGTCGCACATGTCCTTTCATATCGATCAGCCTTGACCCAATATCTAACGTCCTTTAAATTGAGCATAAATCCCCTTTCGACGCCGTCCTGCCGTATCACTACTATTCGGCAACCGGTAGGTCTGTGAGTCATGAACCTTGATCCAGAAAACTCACAGCTTTGACAAGCACGGCCTTGACACCATGCGATTCGCACTCCTTGCGCACTTTCTCGGCAGGATCGAAGCGGTTGAAGTAGTTGACGGCAACGTTGCAGCCTTGTTTGGCGAAGGTGTAGCATATGACCTCGCCGAGACCACTGAATGATACAAGTCAGTTTTCGGGTTCGATTTCTGAAGTAGTGGTGAGAAAGGAAGATAAGGGGAAGCTGAGGCCAATGGAGAAAGGCTTGGGGTGTTGGGAATGCGGAATGATGGATATAGATTGAGAAGAAGGAGGAGGATGCAATAGTGGTGGCTATTATAATTCTAACCATGTACGCAACGACATGTTCAAAGGTAAAGGAAGGGGAATAGAAACTAGGGAGGATAGGGTAGATTGATACGCGAACGACAAAGAGGGACAGGTAGGTAAAGCTCATATTTGAGAAACCCTCAATGGAAACATCAATTGGTTTGTATCAGTACTTACGCAGAGCCGCCCGTCACCAACACATTCCTACCCTTAAGTTCGTACGGCATTGTGGATCCCACTCTTCTCAACTTCTCTTACGCAGCGAGTAGCTTCTTCCACGGAGAGTCCGGCAATAGCTATAGGCTCGATCTCTCGTCAAGACAGAAAATATCCCCAGAGTCGAAGCTGTTCCGCGTCAATGTATCTACGAGGGTGAATGTGCCAGGAAGCCTCCGACCTCTTGCTGTGATGTGGGGCAACTGCGTTGTCGGATTACACACTGCCCTACTGCCCCGCTAGCAACCTCCGATTGCCGTTTTCGGTTCCGCCGAGCTACCCGAGGTCATTATGGCGATAGTGATTGATGCTATCCCGATGATCTATCAGATGAGTCCCAGCCACGGTGCTGAGCGTCGGGCGTATGCATGGGACACTCTGGGTGTGACTTGCAAACAACGCCACAGGAGGGCTAGCGACGGCACTCATGCACACAGCGGAGTTATGATTGAACGTTGCGTATCCAATTTCTGTAGGGCTGCGGTTCGACCGCGTGAAGGGATCCAAATCATCGGGGCACCCGACGCATGCTACATATCCTACGTGGAGTCGAAGTCCAAGCTCCAAGCATCATCGTCCTCATCCACGTCCATACTCATTCCGCCCATATCGCCCGGATCCGAATCGGGTAGCGCTCCCAGATCTGCACTCATGTCCTACATGTTGTCAAAGTCCAAGCCCCAAGCATCATCGTCCTCACCCAGATCCATACTCATTCCTCCCATGTCACTCAAATCCAAGACGGGTAGCGCTCCCAGATCTGCACTCATGTCGCCTGTTCCTGTTGCTCCCACGCCCATGCTACTGAGGTCGAGCCCGCCACTAGCCGCAGTCAAGTCAAGATGTTGGTCGAGGCTTCTGTGCAGAGCTTCTTGGTCCGGCTGAAGGTCACCGCTCGCTGCAGCAATTGTTGCCGCTGCGGCATCGTTCAAAGCCTTGTCGAGCTCTGCGTTCTGCGCCTGCACATCGACCATGCCTACATCTGGCAGATCAATCTGCGCGGTAGGCAGGCCTGCCTGGGCGATGGCGACGAGCTGCACTTCCACGCGACGATGGAGACGGACGATGGTTTCTGCAGCCAACGGGTCCTTGGCAATGATGCTTGCTGCATTTTCAAATTCAGCTTTGAGCATCTCACGAAGGCTCATGCGCGTCCTGGGCGGCGCGGCTACAGTTATGTCCGTGGTAATGGCGCTGTTCTCAATCATGGGAGAGCAGATGAGGGAGACGCCAACATCGAGTGCGGCAGAACCATTTCCAGCATCAGTCTGAGCTTTAATTTCATCCACGATGGCAAGGACTGTCTTGGAGCTGCCTAATAGCTTCATAGATGCATAGAGTTGCCGATGTGTATAGTTCGGAGGATTGGGCTGGAGTGCACCAGCCGAAGCCCATTGGGAAAGCTGCTGCACTGTGTGCCGCAACGAGGTCACCAAGGTGTTGTTTGGCGCATTAGTCCATTGCTCCAATTCGGACATTGACGAGTATATCGAGCGCTCGTATTGCAAATTGCTTTTGTTCGCTTCAAGGAGCGCATCTATGTCCGTGCGGCTCGGGTGGCGCCGTTTAAGAGTGCGGAAGCACTTCTCTAAGCGGCTCGATACGATTGACATGATGGTCGAATGCATGGCAGCCGCGTCGCCGGAGGTAGGCGCCGATCGGATCAGTTTATGGAATATCTGCATGACCACATCTAGATCTTGATGCGTCTGATTGAGTGCGTGGGATGCCATCCACGTTAGCCCTCCAACTAATGACGGCAAAAGGAATGTTTCGTGCAGGTCTAATGAAAAGTGGTTAGATCCGGTCGAATGAGGAACCGAAGGGAAACTTACATTCGAGACCGCCCTTGACAGAGTCCAAAGACAAAACATCCGCAGAACAAGCCATGACGGTTTGACTGAATAGGGTCGGTACTATCATGTAAAAGTCCTGTGGACGACATGAGGCAAACACTTCATTGCTCAGTCCTTCCTTGTCAGAGTCGTAAAGGTCACGAAGCCAACTCCCAAGGTGTTTCCCCTCCTCTTCACTCAGATCCTCTGGCGCCTTGCTGTGAGAGCCTCGGACGAGTAACTGTACGACAAACGAGTCGGGGCCAATACCGAGTTCATTGTGGGTCAACTCATATCGATGAACGAATGCAAGGACTAGAATGAGGATCGCTGAGAATTCGTCGTATAGTGGTTGATACTCGCCTGCTTTGTGAGTGAGAGCGCGCATACATGACAGCAAACTTACCTTGATCTCCTTCGTACCTCCATTCGTCCAAGAATACGCAGAGTGGTCGGAGGATGCTCGCGGGCGATGCGAACTGCAGGAGCACATCCATGGCTTGTGGTTTCCTTGACAGCACGTTACAAATCGTCTTAAGATTCATCGTGATCTGGGTCTCGCAGAGATTCGCGATGAACTGCAGAAACGTTAGTAGAGACATCGAAAAGCAAGGTGTCGTCTTCGTACCTCTACCAGCGCACCGACAATCGCTCCGGCATTTCCGTCTAGGTTTTCTAGCTCATCGATGAACAAATTGACCTTTTCATAATTGATCTTGAACTGAGCAAGTAAGTCTTTCTTGGTATATCTCGTCTGCGGGGGCCCCTGCATTGGCGCCTCTCCGAGCAGTCGCTCAACTGCATTGGTAGGTATGAGGCTATGCAAGGCACAGGCATTGAGGAAGTCCTGGCGCACATCGGAGAGCGAGTTGTTATTGCCCATCAGATCATCGAGTCCTTGAGAGAATGGCGGGAAAGCGTTAGGATCAACGTGACTTAGAGCTTGCGTAATGCATAGCTCGGGCGTCATAGGGTAAATTGAAGTTGATAGCTGCGTTAGTAGAATGGGTATCTTGTTAATCAAGAACGACTTTAAGCAGAACATTGTCTGGCTGGATTCGCTTCGGTACAAGGCATTAGCCAAGATGTCAAAGGCTGCCGTCACTAGCTCAGTAGCCATGTTCTGTGCGTCAATCTGGTATTGTTGGTTATCGCTTTCTCATGAATGGACCAGGCTGACGTACCTTGTAGCGAGAATGAAGATAGTTAATGATGGCGAAATCGTCCGTCAACGGGCGAGCAACAAGCTGATATGTTTAGTATGATGTTATAGCAGTAGAGCACGGTGCTCTTACAAGCGAATTTAGAAATATATAGAGTCCGGCCCGAGTATTTAGATTTGGAAGATCCATTACAGCCTCAACTTGCAGAGCAGCCACTTCCAACCCTGCATTCTCGCTGGCATCTCCGTTGATGTTGCTGAGAGACTTGTCATGGAAGTCATGTTCCTTTTGTGATAGCTCGAGGCGATTTGCTAATTGTAACGAAGTTTGCGACAAGAACGGGATGAACGTTGACAAAGACTCAACAAACGTCTTTCGGGTATCTGCGAGTCATGTGAGCGTTCTTCGCCGCATGGCAGGGGGACCCCTAGACATCACAGTAGGAAAGTACGGAACACGCGAATACTGCAAGATATGCGTGACCTACCCTTATTGAGTTTGTGGTTCAGGAGCTCGAGAATCTTGCCATTCTCAATCAAACCCCCCACAAGTATGCCAAGAGCGTCGCGGATGTTGATTGACTGTTGGTGCGGATGCTGCTGGATCCCCGCCATGGCTTGAATCATAGAATCGCTGGTGTGCGATGTTACCATTGCCGTCATCCATCTCGATACCAGGCGGACAACTCGTAGGCCTTCCACGTGGGAGGCGGGCCGCTCTCCTGAATTGAATGCCTTGTGCAGGCGATGAAACAGGATCTCTTCCAGCTCGGGCGGGTTCAGCCATCGTGCATGGAGATCTTTTGATGGAGCTGCCTCATCTGCTGCCCTTGGAGGCTGATCTCTTGAGTATAGGAAAGCCGCAAATAGGACGTCTGACGCGTCAATCCGCTGTGATGCTAGCAGTCGCTCGACGTAGACAATGACACGAGGATCGATGCTGACCGCGGCGGGAGAACGAGGCTTCAATAGGAGTAAAGCGAGTTGCTTTCCCGGGAGTGGTGCCTTCCCGTACAGCTGAGCAACTGCGGCATCGAAGACCTCAACACCAATCCGGTCTTGCAGACATCGGTCAATGAACAGGCTCCACGGCTTCGACAAAGGATCCATGCTCCATAGAGATGGACGGCTCGAGGCGCCGAGGATGTCGTTGGTCAGATAGTGTTATTGAGGCGTGGATGGGTAAGTAGGAATATGGACAAGGCTTCGTGTGGATGGTTGGGGTTCGCTGATCTTCGACCGGGGTCCGCAAGCCAAGCCGACCCGCGAGTTGTCGTTGACCTCAGTTTGACAGGTTTCTTTGAGTCTCAACAGGTTTGAAAAGGGGGCGTGAGCGATGTTCTTCGAGGTAAATGGTCCGACTAAACAGGTGACTTCGACTGCGCGGCTACAGAACGGTACCTGCCTGCCCCATGCCGCGCCTGCAGTGTCTAGTGAAGTCGCACAAGGAGCAACAGACGCGGCATGTTTCTTTTTGATCGGCCGGGAAACATCAGCGCATCATCAGCCATGGCCTTGCATACACGATCTAGTTAGATTCATCCGTTGATTGCAAACTGACATTCTCATGCTTATCGAAGGACTCGGTCGTGGGAGAACCGCGCCGCATGCCCAGGCTCTGACTGCCCAGGTAGTGATCCCCAACGCCATGCCGTTTCCGTAACCCTATGCCTCCCTTCCGCGAATCCGCGCGATACCCTCGCGAGCAATTGACAACCGACATCCGACGCCATACTCCAAATAAAGATTCAAGACTCGCGGCGGGTTGCGCCTTCCCGACCCTCTTCTGCGTCAGGCGCTCGCGGGCCCACCATCCAATCCTCCATAGCCAGCCACTGACTCCACGTCTTCTCGGCCGCCTCGATTTCAACTAAATGCACCTCCTGCAGCGGCTTGAGGAACGGAACCGATTCGTGCGGAGACATATCATACTGGTACTTGACTTTGGCCCATCCAACGCTCTTTGCGGCGAAGAGGTAATTGCGACGTTCGCACTCCCACATCGGGCCGACTCCTTTCCTCCAATCGTCCCCGAAAAATCCGTGCATGATACCTGATCTATCCATACCGGTGATGACTAGGCGCCTAATGTAGGGTACCAGAGACACCCACACGGGAGCCGGCTGGCCTCTTGCATTCGTCACCGGGTTGGGCCTCGGCCATGGCAAATTGTACGCCCCTGGCCCTGACGAGTGCGGAGTTGGCCCAGTGGAGCTCATGACCGGAGTTGATGTCCACTGGTGAGGAAGGCAGATGTTGACGAGCGCAGCAACCGCCTGGACGGCTTCTCCATGCTGTGCGTGATCCAAGAAATAGCGTTGGCAGCTTTGATATGCGGGATGCCAGTCGAAAATGTCGAATTGTGGGTCGCCCAAGGCAGTGCCGCCGGCATTAGAACCGCCAGAGGAGGAGCTGGCTTCGGTGAAGGGGCCACGTCCTTGGTTGTACGTTGGGAAACCCGTTGGCGGAAACTGTGATTGGTACATGCTGGTGTTGAGCAAGGCTGCTGCAGGAACCAGCAGTTGTCAGCAAGACCTCGAAACTTATATGTTTCAGGGACCTACCAGGCTGGGCGGAATGGCCAGTCGATTGGTAACGGGACACAGACCGACTGGTGAAGACCAATGCGGCTAGGGGCCTAGAATAGCAGAGTGTATGTATAACGGCAACAAGGCGTGTTCATTGATGCGAACAGGAAGGGAACGGTCAGGATGTTGGTGCTTCCGAGGCTGCTGGATGCTCAATAGTAGGCGGGCTATCGTAACTTATACCAGACACGAGAGTGATGCTCGAACGGAAAAGGCAATATGCGCGGTCTGCTAGAAGCCTTTATTGATGAAGCCGCCATGTGAAGTCTACCAGGGCACTCTATTCCAAAATAATCCCTGTTAGAGATCAAAGATTCGAGGCCGCAAACCCCCTGTAATGATCGGAGGCGTATACCTGGGTCACGCCTCCCGGCCAATTGCAAATCAATCCGCCGGCGGAGATACCGGGCGAGCTGTGGCTTTGCAGCGCAGTCGTGTGGGTTGGGTGCGGCACGATGCAGGAGGCCTCGTTGCCCAGGTGTGGTGGGTTTTTGCCTTCTCAGAGGCCTGGAGGTCGTCACCACGTCTACACGATGAACACTCGCTCGCCAACGACGTCCCGAATGAGCGCCCACGGCGGTGCAATTCAGCTGCCCTGTGCTCGCAGCCCCTTCGCCGCGCGCAACGGGTTGCCGACACAGCGCGCACCGGCGACGACTACGTACATAGTATGATGGACGTCTGCATTGGCTGTGCGTACCCCAGAAAGGTCGGGTGTTGGCCGAGCCCTGGAGGCGCGTTCGCTTGCTTTCGCTTGATGCCGGGGCGGCCACGCCGAGGTCTGGATTCGCGACGTCAGGGCACGCAGGGACGCTCGACGCAAAGCATCTCCACTGAAACCGCTTTTTGCTTTTCGGCTTTGCCAATACTGGATGACAGCACCGCGTGCTGTTGATGCTCGACCCTCGCCGACGTCTCAAAGGAGCCACGCCATGAACCGCTGACAGCCTCGACTTTTGATAAACGCGGCAAGGCCCTGTGGTACCACGGCGGGTCCCGACATGCTCACTTCTGGGAGCTGGGTTGCCTTGCTGCATGTCAACACCATTCTGACATCGGGAGGGATGACGCCCGTCCTAGTGGTGCGGGTCCCTGCCTGCATCGTGTATTGTCGTCTGCAGCCCGCAGTTCGTGCTGGCCTCTCACCTACACCCCATCGTGACCCTGCTGGCGACCTCCTGTCGCCGTCCCTTGTCGATAGATACCCTTCTCCGACGCCACTGCACATGTCCAGTACGTCTATCGGCGACCATTGCGCGCTCCAGGGCCTGCCAGATTCGGCAGGCAATACTTTCAAACGGCTCCAGGGCTGCTGCAGCACCCTGATACGTCAACCCAGCCACAGCTGAAGGCCCGCTTCAGAATTGAAACATGTGTCCAGCTGGGCGGGGAGACGAACTGCTCGTTGCACAGCCATAGCCTACTGCACGGTGCATGCTCAGTGGACGCCATGGCTGCAGGAACCACAGTGTCGGGTCTCCCACCACGATCCGGAACTGTAGGTCAGTCTGACGTAACAAGGGTCTCCCCGAG
Source organism: Lophiostoma macrostomum CBS 122681 (assembly GCA_010405375.1). Classification (NCBI taxonomy): domain Eukaryota; kingdom Fungi; phylum Ascomycota; class Dothideomycetes; order Pleosporales; family Lophiostomataceae; genus Lophiostoma; species Lophiostoma macrostomum. The sequence continues at coordinate 210,814 of MU004332.1, read as the reverse complement.
GATGTCCTGTTCAGTACCACACTGCATGCGTCCTCCCCTTCCCAGCAACTCTACTCTGTCGCTCGGTTATCTGATTCACCGCAGCACCGGAGATCGTGACTGTTCTCAGACCGACAGCTGTTAACCATGGGTCATCAAGCATTTTCGTTGGCCTCGCGGGTCAAGGCATGTCCTATGATGGTTGCACAACACCACCCCACTGATGTTGACTATTTGTAGCTATCCAATGGCCTCACCATGCCTACTATCCAGCTCGGCGTGTACCTGACCTCAGGACAAGAGACATCGAGAGCTGTGAAGTGGGCCTTGGAGGTGTGTCACCCGTTGCTGTTCCTGATCGACCCACGAGTCTGTGACATGGCACTTACCACCATAGGCTGGCTATCGAGGGTGGGTATGGCAGGACTTCAGCCTTCGGATTATATTGACTATTGCGCCATAGGATTGACAGTGCACAAATGTACCATAATGAGAAAGACTCCGGACAAGCTATCCTGGACTTTTTGTCGAGCCCTGCAAATACGGCATCTCTTGGCCGGGAGGACATACACTTCACTTCGAAGCTAGCGTCCAACTCCGACTACGACACAGCCCGGAGAGCCATCAAGCGGTCTGTCAAGGAATGCGGGCTTGGCTACATCGATTTGTTTCTCCTCCATTCGCCATATGGTGGCAAAAAGGCACGGCTGGAGAGCTGGAAAGCAGTAGAAGACGCAATAGAAGACGGCGAAATCAAGATTGGTGGTGTTAGTACGTAACCCTGGACGAGAGGAGACGAAGGGCCCCCTGGGCGGCATTGCATAAGGCACTGCCAGCAGGCTTTGTCCTCCTTTACTCTACACTCGTCGAGGTCATACACTGACTTTGCCCCTCCCCTTTAGGTAACTACGGAGTCAAACATGTAAGCTTAACTTCATGCATCGGTCGAAGCTGGCTCAGCCCGTCGGTCACGACCAGGGCCTGTTGTGGTGCGGCGGGCTGTATTGTCTGCCAGTGTGCTGCTTTGCAGTCGCTCATCTCGCTGCAATCTACCGCGCAGCCATTGCTCACTAACGGACATGCAGCTGCAAGAGCTGCTGGCATCCAAGCCCAGGATTGTCCCAGCTGTCAACCAGATTGAGGCCCATCCCTTCAACACTAGGACTGATATCACATCTTTCTGCCAAGAGCATGATATTGTGGTTGAGGCGTATGCTCCGCTGGTGCGCGCCATGAGGATGAAACATCCCAAGATTGTTGCACTGTCCAAGAAGTACAAGTGTACTCCAGGCCAATTATTGGTGCGCTGGAGTCTGCAGAAAGGGTATGTGCCACTCCCGAAGAGCGTCAACCAGGAGCGAATCGTGGAGAATGCCGATATTGGAGGCTTTTCCATTGAGGATGCCGACATCGACACCATGGACGAGCTGGACGAGTACCTGGTGACCGGTGAGCTACCCCCAATCTGCCTCCCTACCGCATACGAGCTGGGTGGACGTGGACGCGCGAGTTGGTGGTGGCATGGTGCGCCCAACGCCGCGAGACTGTTGCTGACGCCTGGTGAATGGCAGACTGGGACCCGACCGACTGCCCATGAGGAAGTGGGAGCAGCGCGTGGCCGTGGGGGTTTGTGTGGCAGGCGCTGGAGAGGGATCAGTCGTTCGCGGGCCTGGACTGGCCAACGACTCGGAGTATCTTGGCAGGGCTGTAGCCGGCGTAGTGGTTCTCCTCGCAGACAGGGAAAATTTGACGTCTCCTGCGCGCCTGGGATCCTTCGGGCGCTGCGCTGTCGTGTGCAGATGAGCAACAGAAAAGCCACTTCCGCGGGGTTAGCCCCCCCGCAAGGGCCATCCTCCCACTTCCTCCCGCAGACCCTAGAAAACCGCGACGTAAACATGTCGCGCCCGTGAACCCGCCGAGTTCGGCATGACGGCGAAGAATTGTTCATCCCTCGGGCTCTGCCTGCAAGCTATCCCCAAGCTCCATCACGTGTGGTCGCCGGCGGAGCCTTATCATTGGCCCGCCGTCCTTATCAGTAGGTGAATACACCATGGTTCGCATAGGAGAAATCCAGACAGCGAGCAATTGACCAGTAGAGAGCGCCTCTTGCGTCCATCATTGGTTGCGGTGACGTTAAACCTCTCGCCGCGTCACTTTTCTTTTCGCATCTCCAAGGGACCCCGCCAGCCAGAGCCAACAGCTCCAGGACGAGTATATATACTGCCCGCGGCGCCTTCGCTGCGTCACATAGACTCTCCGCAAGACTTTTACACTTTACAGCCCTCGATACCTCGTGTTTCTCCAGAATCTCTTAGATACATACCCTCATCTTCTTACACAATGGCCGAACCCGAGTTTGAGCAAGCCAGGAAGGGTAAGCATTCATGTCCAGTACAATTCGGGCGCCTTTGAAGCATCGAGCTTCGCGAGTTAGTTGCATCTTCTCGCTGTGCTTTTGCTTGCCATTGCCTCGATTGGGTCGCAAGCCGGCCCGAATCAGCAGCGGTACCTTTCTGTTGCTAGCATTGAGCTTCTAGAACCTCGCTGTGACACGCGAAGGCAGAAATAGCTGACAGTGTCGTCACAGAGCTCATCTCCACCTTGGAGAACTCCAGCCTCTTCGAGAAGAACCCCGAGTACAAGAAGGCCCTCGAGGTCGCTTCCATCCCAGAGCGCGTCATCCAGTTCCGCGTCACTTGGGAGAATGACAAGGGCGAGTGCCAGGTCAATAAGGGATACCGCGTTCAGTTCAACTCAGCTCTCGGCCCTTACAAGGGTGGTCTCCGCTTCCATCCCACAGTGAACCTCTCTATCCTGAAGTTCTTGGGTTTCGAGCAGATCTTCAAGAATGCTCTCACCGGACGTGAGTCTCTAGCGCTGGCAATCCAGCTGCGACAAAGCTAACAGATTTCTGTAGTCCAAATGGGTGGTGGCAAGGGCGGTGCCGACTTCGACCCTAAGGGCAAGTCCGATAACGAGATCCGAAAGTTCTGCGTCGCCTTCATGAGGGAGTTGAACAAGCACATTGGCGCTGATACCGATGTGCCGGCTGGTGATATTGGTGTATCTCCGCGAGAGTGTGTGAGCCGGCTCTGTGTTTGAAGCAACGTCACTGACCGGAGATAGAATCGGTTGGATGTTCGGCACCTACAGGGCCGAGAAGAACAGGTGGGAGGGTGTCCTCACCGGCAAGGGCGGCTCTTGGGGCGGCAGCTTGATCCGACCCGAGGCTACCGGATACGGCCTTGTCTACTACGTCCAGCACATGATCCAGTATGCCTCAGGCGGCAAGGAGTCATTCTCTGGCAAGAGGGTCGCTATCTCCGGCTCTGGCAACGTCGCTCAGTATGCCGCTCTCAAGGTCATCGAGCTTGGCGGTACCGTTGTCTCCCTCTCTGATAGCAAGGGTGCGTTGATCGCTACTGACGACAAGGGCTTCTCCCCCGAGGTCATCAACGAGATCGCCGCCCTCAAGGTCCAGCGCAAGGCTCTTACTGCTCTCGAGAACCACAGCTTCAAGTACGTCGATGGTGCCCGCCCCTGGAAGGAGGTCGGCAAGGTCGACGTTGCTCTTCCCTCAGCGACTCAGAATGAGGTCTCCGGCGAGGAGGCTCAAGCTCTCATTGATGCTGGCGCCAAGTTCATTGCCGAGGGCTCCAACATGGGCTGCACACAGGAGGCTATCGACACCTTCGAGGCTCACCGCAAGGAGAAGAAGGGCGAGGCCATCTGGTACGCCCCCGGAAAGGCCGCCAACGCTGGTGGTGTTGCCGTGTCCGGTCTCGAGATGGCCCAGAACTCAGCTCGCCTGAAATGGACTTCCGAGGAGGTTGACGAGAAGCTCAAGGGCATCATGACCAACGCCTTCGAGAACTGCCTGGCTACCGCCAAGGAGTACGTAACTCCCGCTGAGGGCGAGTTCCCGTCTCTCGTCGCTGGTGCCAACATTGCCGGTTTCAGCAAGGTCGCTGCTGCTATGAAAGACCAAGGTGATTGGTGGTGAGTGCAGACAGTTGGCTGAAGGCTACTGTCTATGTACATGATATGCTACGAATCTTTCCAAGAGGAATGAGGACACGACTAGATTATCTCATGTTGGGAACAGTGGGGTTGTGGTACCCTTATATTGTATATACTAGATACCTTTTCACGAATGAATGGCGTTACGATACTATACTTTTAGCTCTTTATGCGCGCAACGCTCAATTCGCAGGTTTCCACAGCTGTTCACACAATCATCCACAGTCCAACAGCTGCTACCGCGCAGCATTGCATGCAAGCTTATCGTCCCGCTGCACCACGGAGAACAAGAAGTAAACGTTCGGTCCTGCAGCTTCCGCGTCCATTACCACGTCATACAGCTAGGTACACAGCACCTCACCTCACCTTGCCCTTTCCAAAGGTCATCGACCTGCACCAAAGTGCAATGCTTCTCCCGCCACGCACGTCAACTTTACCAAAAAGCATCGCCCGAAGTACCTACGTAGAACCCCAAAGCTCGATACGACACAACGTCACACATACGCCCCGACAATCATATCATCATCCTAGATCAACCTACCCAGCTCTAGCTATCCTGCTAAACTAGCGCGGACCCTGATTGTGCGATCGCATCTCATCGCGTGCATGCATCGAGTAAGTCGTATGCAGCTGCCCGCCGCTGGGCGCGATGGCGGGTGGCGGGTGGGCTTGCTCCGTAGTGACTCGGGTTGGGAGGGGGTGCGATGTCGGCGGGCGAGGTGGGGCGGGGGAAGATGGTTGAGGGCATGAGGGGTGGTGGAGAGTGGGTTGAGGGATAGGGAGCAGGTGGAGGGAGGGCGCGGGTAGAGATGGAGGGTGGGGTTGGGGCGGGTAGTGACGGTTACGCGATATGAGACGAATCATGAATATTCAGAAAACTGAACAACGAATGGGTGTTTGATTACAACGAAGCATTTATTAACATAAGTCTCAGCGTGGTGATAAGTCTGAGGGAGTCGCTATATACACTAGTACTGATTATCCAAGACGACGCACTTCCGTCTCTCTAACTCACGCCTAGTCGAGCACAGTCGTCCACTCTCTAAGCAGATCATTGACTTCCTTATCCTCGTCGTTCTCTTCGCCATCGCTGTCCTCGTCCACCTCGGATTCTTCGTAGTCTGCTATCGCTATACTGACAGGTCTTGGAATATATTCTTTAGCAGTAGTTGTACCTAATTCAAGACGCTGAGGAAGGCTGAGCATTTGTTGTTGGAGCGAAGGATTTGCAGATGCTGTGGCTACAGGTCTTCGGGCATGTCCAGGAGCTAAGTCGAGTGTGCGGCGATTCTGAAACGTCTGTCTTAAGTTATCGTCATCGTCGCTTTCGTCGTAGTCTTGGACGACGGCTGAGGGAATCCTGGGGTTGTTGATTTCCTTTCTTCCTTCTTCTTGGTCTGCTGCTTCCTCGTCCGATTCATCTTCTTCAGACGATTCTTTGAGAGCCTGCGGCAGTACGCTGACAGGTGGCGCACGTTGACTGACCCAAGGAGCTATTGTAGATTGTGGAATCTGCGGAGGCTTAGAGTCATCGTCTTCTGTTATGCCGTCTTCGCCATCGTCATCGTCATATTCCTCACTACTCTCCACATGCCCACGAACAACCTCAACTCCAGTAGGCAGCCATGGTCCCGTCGATGACGTCGGCATGGTCAAAACTCCTAGCTCCTTTGCAGGCGCTTCCACGTCCTCGCTTCCTTCCGACTCGCTTGCGGCCATCAAAAATTGGGCGGCGGTTCCTGCGGATAGTTTGCCATGTGGTTCATCTGGGTCATCTTCTGCTTCATCATCGTCGGTGTCCTTCTCGACGTGCAGCTCCTTCTCCTTGAGCAGCTCTTCATCGTGCGCAGGCGTTTCTGGATGCGGTGCACTTGGTCGAGATACGGGGTCTGGAGGTAGTTCATCTGGGAATGCCTCCAACTGCCATGGCGCAAGGCTAGTAAGCCGAGATAGTGAAGCACGACTATCCTCGACGGGGGCTGTAGGACGCTCTGAGGGTTCTCCCACAGCCTCCACAACACCGACGAGTGGTGAAGCATTCGCACTGCCTCGAAGACCGCCTGTAGGGAAAACGCTGCTGGATGCCGCTTCCGCTGTTGGCGCAAGCATCGCTGGAGCATCAGTAGGGGGACTTGCTACATCAACCGTAGACCAAGCTTGATATTGGCCTCTGATATCTCCTGGAGTGTGCCCATCTTGCCCCTCGTCCAACTCGTGACTTATACGAGCGTGCTGGCGCACATGTGTGCGAAGCATGTAAGCTTTCGTGAAGCGCTTCGGACATTTCGGACACTGAAAGGTAGTTGGGTGCTTCTGCGTACTCTCTACGTTTGACTCGTTGCGAGGATGGTCTGAGAAGCTTCCTGTGTTTCCGAGATGAGGGGCATCTTCACCTTCGCTAGACTCAGGTGTTTCTGCACTTGGGTCATCGCTAGAGTGCTTCGTCGCTCCAGAAATTCGTGCTGGTAAGGCTTCGGTCCGCGTATTGGTGATTGCTTTGTCCTTTCCGGACTTTGCCCGTTTTGCCTCAGCCTCAGCCAATAATCTTCGTTCCGCTGCCTCCGCACTACGATGCGCTTCAGATCTGGATTGTCGTTTCTGCACAGTCTCCTTTTCCGCCCGAAGATACTCTAGAGATTTTGCATGATATTCGTCTTCCATCGACTTCTTGGCCGCTTGTTCGGCAGATGCTTTCGCCCGTCGTTCGGCATTCTCTATCTTGGCCGCATACTCCTGCTTGGCTAGGGGGAGTTTTTCCTCTCTCAGCCGTTGCTCTGCGGTCTCTTCGATGGTAGAATCTTCCTCTTGTTTCCCAAGGAGTAGCTTCTCGAGCCGTACGAGGCGCTCATCGGCCTCTGCAGGTGTTGCTCTGGGAGCTTTCGCGGCTTTACGCTTCTCAGCCTTTGAATTAGATCCCCAGTCCTGCTTGAGGCGCTCTTCCTCTGCTTTGATACGTGCCTCATCTTCCTCTCTTGTTCGTTCGCCTTCAAGAGCCTTTAACTGCGTAGCTAGCTCTTTGTCTGCAAGAATTCGTTTGTCATGTTGCTCTTCGACATCCGTGAGCTGTTCCTTCACTCTTTGGTGTTGCCAATGATCAGACCCGTTGCCACGAGAATGAGTGTAGCCGTGAGCATCATTATCTACATGGTTATAATCATGCGAGGCTGCTGATACATGTGTGAGAGCCGAGCTTGGCGCTGGCGCTGGTGTAGCTTTCTTTTGTGGTGGGGATGACGCATACAGTGGTGGCGGTGCGGATGGAGGGTAGAAGGGCTGTGATGGTGGATAACCCGAACCAAATCGCATGTGCTCATAGCCGGGGCCAGACGAATAGAAAGGATTTGCTTGTGGATATGCTGGGTGCGTGTATCCGGAACTGTTCGAGTGAAAAGGATGTGTCAGGGGCGATCCGTGATGGGCCAGTGACGCTGGTGGAGAAGCACCTCTGTAATAAACAGACATGCCAAGGGGAGCATCATGGGTAGATGGGACGGAAGAATGGTAGGAGTGAGGGCGACGTGGTCGACCAGGCGGTGAGTCCACGGAGCTGACCCTTATCGAAGGTGCCTGCTGTCGATCTAACTTCTTCACCCGCTCACCAGGCCTGGTTCGGAGATGTCTCCTTTGATCGTAAACGTCGCGTTCTTCCGGACTCTCTAGATCGGATAGCTGGGATTGGCTGAGATGTGACAGATTTTCCTCTTCTGTGTCTTCGATGTTGTTAACCCTTGATGGACGTTTCTTGCCACCACTGTACCACTCGTCCTCCCACTGCTCCCTGCTGTCTTTATCAGACATGGCCTCTCTGACCCAGCGGTTTGACTGGGGATGATACATGTGGCCACGGCGTCGTCCATTCACGTCTACGGAGATCTGGGAATACTGAGATGAAGTGCGTCTCGACCTCTGGGACCTTGAATCGCTAGGAGGATACGTTGTATCGAGAGAAGCACGTAGGCGCTTGTTGTCACCTCTTTGAACTCGGCGCAATTCAGAAATCTCACGCCCCTCTTGGTTCCGTGCTAACGTGCGTTCAACACTATACGCCTGCTTTCTGTCATCGATATGTATCTTCACACCGCCTGGGAGATGCAAAACGCTACCACTCCCCTGACTGATGGAAGATGTTGAATCTTGCCTATGGCGGGAGGGTGGATCAAGGTCACGAGAAGCTCGACCGTTTCTCGGTTCAATATCTCGCTTTTGCAACATGCGTAACATGTTCTGGCTGCGCATTTGCACAGTAGCTGCCTCGAGCTCCGTTTCTCTCATGTGGAAGGCTTTTTGCGACGACCTTTTCAACCGGTTGGTCTTTAACATCTCTCGAACGAATGCTAGCTCATTCTCTACGCCCAAGCGTTTCCTTGCTTCCGGGTTTCGCTTCAGATATTTCGCTCCAAGGAATTGTTCCGAGACCGAGTCACCTAGATCGGAATTAGCAATGAATGTCAAATCAGGGAGTGCAAATGAGGTAAGAATTGAGTATGACTTACGTCTGGGTTTGACGCCGCCATTCTCAGACCTGTGCCTAGATTGCGGAGCCCCTAGCCGCTGTTGAGTGAAATAGACATCCGGTACCCTATCCCTTGTCATCCTTGATGAGAAACCGCTGGGACTGGACATCAGATCGCGTGGCTCAATCCGATCGTTTGGAATGTTTCCATGGTCCAAGCGCGTGGTGTTGTGTACAGAGACTCTGTTTAGCGACGAGCGTCTTTGCGGTTGCGTCCGATGAAGGCCATGGTTTCGACGAGTACCTGGAGGCGGCGCTTTTCGTGGTGGACTGAGAAGCTTGCGGGGAGCTTTCTGACGCTCCTCATCGTACTCAGCTTCCTCCTCATCTTCTGAGGAAGAATAGCCTGAGCTTTGGTATCCCACCTCTGCCTGCGTATACCTTCCTGGTCTATGAGAGCTATAGCGAGCAGACAGTTGAGGCGGCCGACTCTGGTTGGAAGTCCCCGATGATGGTTCAAGGAGGGGTGCAGGCCGCCGGACACTGTAACTAGAAGAGGCCCGGGGTAACAAAGAAGGTCTTGTATTGGCTGAGGATGGACGTCTATGAGTAACGACCATTTCCAGATTCTCGTGCTTCTTAGTCCCGGGCCAAAGTTCGTGCTGATCTCCGTCCTGCCGGAGGAGCTTTTCCATGGAAAGGGGCTGTGGTTTTAGAGTCTCTTGGGGCGTTAATGGCATTGCGGCAATGCTACGGCCTTGTGCCGGCTGGACGTTCTTGCCTAGTGGCGAGCGCACAAAGTTAGTTAAAGGCTCTTAAGAGACGTGGGGCAATGATAGAGAAAGCCTGATGGCGACCCTTTATGTTGGCACATTGCCTTCTCCAGCAAGCGCTTTGTGCTCTTGGATTACGTACCACGATAATGTTCACGCTTCTTTGAACTGAATTCCGAGTCATCTGCCAGAGAGCTTCCATCTTCGTTGCTCGCGAACGGAGATCCTAGAGGCACTGGAGGAGCCAGAGGCGGCATTCCTGAGGGACTATTTGCATCTTCATGATCACTCCGAACTACCAGAGCAATATTACCAGCGTCTTTTTCATTGTGTTCGGAAACATCATTGTTAATGCCGTCTTTTAAGTGATTAGGGTATTTTGACCCAACCAGGGTGATTGGGATTTTCGTTTCGATTGCCGGGGCGGTTTGAGTCTTCGTCTGCTGCTCAATCCGCGCTCTCTCTTCTTGTCGTGCACTTTCTTGGGCCTCCAATATCGCCTTTCGAACTTCGGCTTCCGACCATAGTTGACCTGTTCGGCCAATTTCGTCGACATTGAGACGAACGTCAATCTCCTCGGACGTCCGTGAAGAGCTTGCCTGCAGGGTAGAACCTGAAAGTGTCTTAAGAATAGTGATTCCTTTGTCGGTTTGACCCTTGAGTTTGGCAGCCAACTGATGAACTCCCGTGTCAATGCTATCCTTGAAGCTCCTCGGGTTCCCAAGTAGCACACCGTCAAGGTGGGTGCGAGCGCGAAAGTATGACTCAATGAGACTTTCCTGATGCTCAGATTGATCTCGCCCTTCATCATCGGTCGAGAGCACTTTCTGTAGAGTTTCCAAATCGTCCATTAGGCTCTGGATGTGCTGGACGCATGTTTCAAGACTCTTGGTGGTAATTGTCGATGCAATTGATGAGGCCGTCATGGCCAGAGACCTTGCCGAGTCTTCCACTTGGTTCTCCTTATCCGAGTCGGCATCTTCTTCATGCATCTGATAGTTTCTTAGTGACTCCTCATACTTTCTTGCCGAGTCTTTTTTGTTCTGAAGCAACGCTTTAATCTGCTCGCGCTGGGCGGCTTCGGCTTCACGATCTAGCTTTCTGCGGAATGACTCAGTCTCTACTCTTCAGGGTTCTTTTGGACGACTCACTGAGATGCGACTTGGTGAGCATGCGTGAGGACCTGCATCAAAAGTTGCAATGTACTCTTCAACTTGTCAATGTGATCGCGCAAAAGACCAATTTTGGACTCCCGGAAAGGAAGCATAAACCGCCCCAGCTTGTTCTTCTGGCTTTTCTTGAGAGCACTGTCTAGTTCCCCAAATATCGTAGAGCATTCCCGGACCGTCTCGTTCGCCGTCTTGACTGCGTTCTTCGAGAGAAGCACAGACGACTCATCTTGCCTGAATACGTGACCTAGCTCGTCGATGACAAAAGAAGTCAACTCGACCTCCTTCGCAATGTCCTTGATTCGACGGTCAGCTGACGCAACAGTGTCGGCATATTGATAGAGGGTTTGTGAGAGCTTCAACCCTGCTCCAGCAACTTGAATGACTGATGCTATGAGGCCTATCTCTGCCATATTGGGTTACTTGTGGGTAATAGCTGTATGCTCGCCTCAGTACATTTGAGTCAGGCGTCCCCACGAATCTGGTTGTACGTGGACACTCGGTTGGGCATTTCAGTCTCGCCTATCGGAGACACGACGACGCGGGAGAGGTCCCGATGAGCTGGAATCGTCCAGTGACAGGCGTTTAACAGTCTTGTGTTCGGCTACCAAAGAAGTTGAGTAGATATGCGGGAAGCGCGGAGCATGGAGATGCTGCCTGGAGTCTTTGCAGGGGTGGCTTCCAGACTCCGCATCGTGAGGCTTGGCTGCATAGCTCCTCGTGAGACGTGGGGGCGAAGCATACTAGCTTCTGAGAAAGCGAATCGATTAGCTTGCGACGAGCATACGAAGGAGCTGGTTGTTAGTGAGGAATACTCAATACCTTATCCAAAAGGCTCTCTTTGGCTTTGTTATACCCAAATATAGGGTCTGCGTAACATATTACGACCTCAACGAAGGTGCCTGGGATGTTCCTCACTAAGAACTATCTCCTTCGTACAGCGATTTACAGGAATCCCATGATCCGAATTTCTCGACCTACAAGCGGGATGGAAAGTCCGCGTTGAGGTCTGTCGGTCATCTCGATTAGGACAAGCGTAGTAGAGTGAGTGACGGCACTGGGCGCATTGGGGACAACGTCATCAATTATCTGGTTAGACAACCTTGCTTTTTCTCGTATCCCCTCTCGCGACCCGTTGGCGATCGACGCAGGCTCATGATACAATTGGGCCAGAAGATATTACCGTGCGCCACGACGGGCATGCGCCACATTTAGCGCCACACCTACGTCACGGACAGAGACCTGCTTATGGTTGAATCCCGCTCTGTTCAGCCCATTACTCCTACTGCACAATTGAGCTCATTGCTATCAACCAAGTTATAACGTACCGTATGCCATGCAAGAACCGACACGACAGGGTGCAAAACTTGTGAAACGACGACCGACTGGTTCTCCCTCCCCAACCCGAGGTCGGCTGTCTTCAGCGAACCCTTATCCCGGGGAAACCCCTGCTGTTCCTCCACTCAACCCCTCTGAAGCCAGCGGTTCCTACTCGTGCGTCGCATACTCCACTATGCCCGAAGACAAGGACAAGAAGTCCAAATGGCGACTGTCCAACCCGTTCCATTCGAAAGACAAAGACAAAGACAAGGAGCGCAAAGACAACCGTGACTCTCTTGGAGACTCGGCCTACGCGTCCAGTGAGCCTAACAATAATTCGCGCTCAGATGTCAACAGCAGCAACATTCCGAGCTTTTCGAACACCGAGCGACGACCATCTCAGCCAAAGAGCGGGGAACAGTTGCGACCCCAAGCCGCAGCCTTGCAAACTCCTGCTACAAATATCACCCCTCCGACTCCTCCTACACACGGACAAAACTATCCTCCTCCTGCACTCACGGCGCGCCAGGAGCGAAGTCAAGAAAATGTTTCCAGGGAGACGTATCAGGATTCGCGGACTGGCAACGTCGTAACGACAGTCACAACTACGACGACAACAACAACAACTACTACAGGACCGGGCGGGACTACGACCGTACAAGCGGCCAACACAAGTAGCCGAGACCCATCCCCCCAACGTAACATTACGAATACGACAGGGCCTAGCCCTCCATCTCCAGCACCTCCTGCCTTACATGGCAACCGGCAGCACCAGCATCCTCAGCAAGGTCCCGGACCATCTCATCAGACTCAGGACTTCACAGGGCATCCACCAATTCCGAATAGGAGCAACATGAGACACAGGGTAGAACTGGACTCGGTCTCTCCCGGAGTAGAACATGCAAACCCTCTAGCATCGCCTGTCAGCCCTGGAAGTCCGACTCGAGCGAACTTTTCCTACCCAGCGCGGACTCCTCCTCCTGGAGTGCCGAGAAAGATACCGTCGCAGGACTTTGCTCCGCAGCAATCCCTGGCAGGACAGCCATCGAATCCGCAATACTCCCAATACCCAACACAACCTCAAGGGCAGCCGCCGATGCACCAGAACCAATTGAACCAACAACAATCGCAGCAACAACCGAGCTATGGCTTCCCGAGTGGACCACATCCGGCGCCACTCAGACCCGGGCACATTCCTGAGTCGTCACAAAACCCACAGAAGCCATCTACTTTGGCAAATTTGAAGACTGCAGCCGCTGGTATTCATGTAAGCATCACTGTCACTGTGCTGGATAGACATGATTCTAACGGAGATTGAACAGGGCGCCGGAGAGACCCTTCGAGGTACTCTGAACAACACCGTGGACAAGCGTTTCATGAAGCCAAACTCAGCGGTCCATGCCAAGAACCAAGCGGCCATCGAGAGAGGGCGAACTGAAATCGAGACTGGGCACTATGTTCATAGCCAGCGGAAGCCTACTGCGAATGCGCCCGGTCCCGCCCAAGCACCGACGGAAAATACTCCGTATCAACAAAGGCCCGGTGGAACAGGGATTTCTGGCTCGCGAATCGAACCGGAGGGCCGAAGTGGGAGTAAGCTGGGTGGGTTCATCAAGAAGGTGAAAGACGGCCAAGTAAATTCTCAAAGGATGGACGGGCGTGATGGAAATCTGCAGGTGGTCAATGAGTAACTTCTTGTCCTAGGAGCAAATCCATTTCCAGGCGGCATTTCTCTGTGGAGTTGTTCTATGATGTTTGTATATGTCGCAGGTCAATCTGCATTTCCCGCCGGTCTTTCTGTCAACGATATACATGATAATGCTGTGCGATGATCTGACCGACTTGTGGCGAACATTTTCTGTGCACCTACCTTATCCAGCAACCCAGACAACGTGTCTATTACATGAAGTTTCGGTAGGTCGTGGTGGTCCATGATGAAAGAATGAAAGTGAAACAGGGAAGTCACACGATCACTCTCGCCTCAATCCCAGATTCGCTCACTCACCAAGTCGTCGCGCTACTGCCTCTAATGTTTTGTTTCAAAGCATTCAACCAACCTCGTCTCCAACAGTCTCCCCACAGGACCCCACCTACCAACAACTACAGCGATGGATGAACCATCAAAGACCCCCCCTGCAGTTAGGTAAGTGTGTTTTGTTCAGTATACCGACATCGGGAAGTTAAGTCAGCTTTGTAGCACGGCCGCGCGCGGTGACGCCGTCACTATCGAGGTCGGGCCAGACCGTCGCAAGTACCTTGTCCACAAGGATCTCCTCACCCATCACTCTGAGTACTTCCGCAGGGCATTGAAAGAGCCTTGGAAAGAATCTGACCGCAATGGTGTCACTGTCCTAGACGACGTGGAGCCTGGCGTTTTCAATCATTTTGTCGAGTGGCTGTACTTGCGAGAGACCGAGAAGGCGTTCGAGACCCGAGGTGAACTCGACGAGGGGAGCTCCACGTTGCGCAATGGTCGTCAAGACTACGGTGGTTTAGTTATCAAGCTCTATATTTTTGCGGATCGATTCGGAATCTCTCAGCTTCAGAATTTTGCGAACAATTTCCTGGCTTACCACCTCATATCCGATGGACATCCTCAATGGTACGAAACGATCACGCACGCCTTCGAAAACATTCCTTCGACGCGCAAGTTACTACGGATCCTAGTCGACGTTCACTGTGCATGCTGGACCGATGATCACGATGCGTTGGAGGACGAGCGGGCTCTCCGTGAGATGTTGCCTCGGGACTTTCTACTCCGTATCTCGTTGAGATACAAGGAGATGCTAGATGGAACAGCCTCGAAGGAGCTTGATGCCTGGGCCTACTACGAGTTTGGCTCGGAGGAAGAGAAGGCAACGTGGAAGAAATATTTGAAGACGCAGGAAGAGGATGACGAAGACAACAATCAAGAGGAAGGCAAGAAGATCTCTTCAGTGAAAGCATGAGGGTGTCGCGCATTGGAAGAGGCGCTCGTCCAGTTTGCATTTTCAGATCGTGGAGAATGCACGGACTGACGATAGAGACGCATTGTGATGAGAAAACAGGTCTTTTCTAGACGTACTCATCAGTATTAGCATGGGACTTACAGAAGGGTAGCTTCATCAAGTCTGCTTCTCATCACCCAGCCTGCATCGACAGCTCAAAAGCGTCACGAGAGTAGGAAGTAATTGCCCAGGTGAATACTCAACGTAGGGCTATCATTCGAATTAGCTTCGAAAATTTTATACATTCGATTCTCCGTAATGCCAGATAAAGTTCCGTTCAAGGTGAGGGTGACCACGAAACAGTGAGATTGGCGAAAGTGAAGCCACAACAAACTTCCCAACTAGGAAGGGGCCCACCAATACTATATAAATCCACTCGAAACCAAACGACTCCATTGCCCCAGCACACTCACTTCGACCCGTACACAAGCTTCCACAACGTCGCTCGAAACGTGCCGAAGTGCACACGCACTCGATCCTTTCGCAACATGGCGGAGAGAAAGGAAACCGCGCCGCCGCCGCCATCCTTGGGGTAAGAGCATTCCCTTTGCTCGAATACCGATCCTAAGCTAATTTGCGAGCAGGGCCGCTGCGGCTGGAGATATGGTGACCATCGAAGTTGGTCCTAATCACCAAAACTATCAGGTGTACAAAGACTTCCTCGTCTACTACTCGGACTACTTCCGCAAAGCATTGGCAGGACCTTGGAAAGAGGCGGAGGGAGTAGTTCGCATTGAGGATGTGGAACCTGAACTCTTCAAACTCTTCATATACTGGCTCTACACTCAAGATGTCAAACGATTATATTCTGAGGATGTGGACGTTAGGGAATGCTTCAAGTTGTCTTACGGCACGGCCGCGTCACGCATGATGTTCATGAAACTATATGTGTTTGCCGACCGGTTCTCTGTACCCAAGCTCCGAAAAGCTGTGAACAATCACTACGTCACATCTGGGGCTCGATTTACGCCTTGGTATGACGTTGTCATATACGCTTTCGACAATCTTCCTTCTGCCTACAAGATTCTAGACTTTCTGGTTGACACGCAGTGCGCAAATTGGAGCGATAAGGATAGTCCGGAAGAGACCGAGCTCAAGGCGAAGCTACCTCATGACTTTCTTGTACGTGTCATGTCAAGGTCTCGGGAGTTGCTACGCGGTGGCAAGTCAAAGAAAATCATACCCTGCGAGTACCACGAGCACGATTCGGAAGAGGAGAAGAAAGCGTGTGGACAAGAGGGCAAATGAGCATGGCATGAAAGAGCGGTAGGCATCAGGGGAAGAAGATGAATAAGTGGACGATGCCACGAAAAGAGAATTGGGAATCCTCGAGGTGTTATACTTGACGGTCATCTGAACTCTAAGCATTATCCGGAAATACTTGTACGGATGCTATAAGAGCCACATCGATAGGTTCCACAAATCAGATTCCTCAAGAATAGCCATCAAGTAAAGGGAAATCGGCTCTTGTATTCAGGTCCTCATGGTACAGATCAATCATTATGCAGCCGTTATAACTTGCTTTCAAAATTAGCTTGTATGTCAGGTGAACTCATAGCACATTGCAAACATGCTCGTCTTCTTTAATCAGCCCATCTTTTTTCGCTCATATTTGCAACTCTCTGACAATGGATCTACTGCGCACATAGTTAGGAGCCCTGAGATTCAAATACAAGCTGACCTGTATGGTATACATCTCCTATAGTGTTCCTCGCCAACTCCAGTAAAAGCATGGCGCTACGTACTAAATAAAAGGCCTTCAGCCCTTTGAAAGAGTAGTAGTTGCTAGCACTGAGGCTAGCTCCCCGTGTTGAGGTCCTCACTGGTCAAGGTTGAACTTCAGACGATCAGCCAAAACTAAAAATGCAAAAAGATAATCCATCGGGCCTGACCGGGATTCGAACCCGGGGCCTGTCACAATCTCGGATACTGGGTATCCAGGCACGTGAGTCCCGAAGCGACAATCATACCACTAGACCATCAGGCCGATTTTGAATTATGGCATTCTTGGAACCAAACCCAACATATATCCAAGTTTTTTGAAAGCCCCTTGCGGTCGCAAGCCCGTCGTACCGCTGCCAAAACCCATCAATCATCTTGGATGACTCCGCTGAGCTTATTTTTGATGAGTCTTACCCACTCAAGCGGACCTGGCGGATGCTTTGGCCCGGCGTTGCGGTCACACCTTGCACTGCATTCTGTTGAACTGCTACTTATCAAGCCCCCAGTTTTCTCTCCATCGCCAACAAATCTAGGACGAATAAACAGAATCGTTATCAGAAACCATGCTGTTTCTGAAGGCAAAATAGATATCGTGACACCTCGAATTCCATCGAACGCACCGAAGCTTATGCATCGTCGGAGCAGTCGGCACTACGCGGAGAGCCGGGCCAGGCACAACACGCACAAGCATACAGAGATCGCTATCAGGGTACATGTCAACCAAAGTTAGATTTATGCCACATCAGGCAGGGCTCGGCCAATCGAACGTGCGCTCAACAGATCTGGCACACCGACTTTATCTATAAGAGTCCTGAGTTGCGTATGGATACACCAACATGGACCAACACATACCAGTAGCTTCAAGCTCAACTGTACACTACCCAAACATCATACGACCATGCCGTGAGCGCCCAAGAGCCCAGCTGCTTCAAGTGAGTATTGAAAGTGCGGGGAAATGTGATGGTGGGCGGATGGTTCCTGTGGAGCGAAAGCTGCCATTGGTGCGGTTGAGATCTAGAGCGGATGAAGGCTAGCGGGGCCTCCAGCGTTGAGGGCCCATGCTCCCGCTTCATGTTGCTTTGTGCGCGGTTGAAGACACCAAGCCTGCACGTCCACCCTATCCAGCGGCTGCGTACCAAGAGATTCGTCCGTTTATGAGGCGATTAGTGCTCGGAGCTACGGTCGCCAGCTTCCTGACATAAGACGACGCTCCTTGACCGCCTTGACGGGCCAAATATCTACTTCCGATATCTCCCTCATAAAGTCCCCCTCTGTGTCTTGACCTGCGTACCTTCCCCTCTGTCCAGCCCGAGGATACCCAACACCCCTCCAACCACTCCTTCGGGACTTCGCGCAGCTTCAGGAGCCATCTTATCGCTTTACCCATTGATTTTAACCTTCTCCGCTCTGTTCCTGCAGTTCCGTGCCATTCGTACTCTTACCACACTTTTGTAATCATGTCCTCACGCGTCTCCTCCCGTGCCCTCAGGCACCTTGCTGCGGGCAGCAAACAGACCCGCGGTCTACATATGACCGGCCCAGCTACATTCTCCTCCCTCATCACCTCAGAGCGACCGGCATTGAACCTGCCCCGAGATGTCGCTGGCCTCCGTGCCGAGTGTCAGAAGCGCAAGCTTCCCACCTCCGGATCGAAGGCTGAGGTACGTGAAGCTCCTCACAGCCCCTGACACTGACAATCTCATCAATTCCTAAACAAATGCTAACATAACGACTTCCAGCTTGTCGACCGCCTCTCCGCACACGAGATCACCAGCTCCCGCGCCTTCAGTACCGCTATCAGCGACTCTAAGCGCCCCATCCCCGAGCCCGCCAACCCCGGAAAGCCTATCCGTCACTTCAACACCTCCCGCAGCCTCAAGGCCGTAGGCGACACATCTACAATTGACTTTGCCTACATTCCGGACTTCGACCCGGACCAGGGCGCGGCACCCTTCGTCCGCGTGCCCATTCTCCCGCATACTTTGCCTACAGAGGAGAGCAGAGCGCATACAGCCGCGGACACTGAGGAGTCGGTAGGTCACCCATACTTCATGTCCTAATTCCACACCCGTAATCCTTCTAGTATTAGAATGGCTATACTAACAAACCCCAGGTCATGCTGCCCCAAATCGTGACCGCCTCCGCCGACGGCACACACATCCACGCCCCCTCCGCCATGTCCGAAGTATCCGATAATAACTCCATCGACTTCCAGGGCATGGCTGCGACCGTTGCGAGCAAGATCGCAAAGCCGGCTGAAGAGACGGCTGGTATGGCGCGCCAGATCTGGGGCGGCTTGGTCGATGACATCTTGGGTCCTAAGAACCAAGGTACCAGACCTGCCTAGACCCTACCCTATTCCTAAGACTTGATATGTTATCAGGGTACGGGGATTGGGTTGGTATGGAGTGAAACGAGCACCGTTGTTGAGCTGATGCTACAGCGTTCTTTGGGTCGCGTCGGGTGTTCACTTCTACGATTGAGCTTCTTTTGGGTTCCCGGTGACATGGATGCGGCGCTGTGCTGGCAAGTCATGGTAAATGTATATTCTAGGGCTTTTTGTAATGCGTGCGATTTGGCTGGAAGCTGGATGGCGTGTTTAGGAGGGGTATGGTACATCTGGCTTGAAGTGCTCGAGCTCATGAATCATGAATCCTATTCCTCTTCCTTCTTGGAACTTTCTTGAGAGTCTGCTTCGCTCGCTTCTTGTTCAGTGTTGCTAGCGTGCCCTTCCCTTATACCGGACCGCAAGTCCAACAGCCTGGGTACAGTGACCATCGTTTGACGAACATGGTCCAGAACGAAGGTCAGCTAGCTGGCCAGACCAATCGGTCGGAAGTGATCCTGTACCCGCTGTCGCGAGTCTGTTCGCGGAGGTCGGGATCCGGAATCCGTGGAAGGGTGAGAGGAACGAGGCCGAGCGAAATCCCGATGAGTTCCGATATTACACTCACTCTTTTAGGTCGTGAGAAGTTAACGTTTTATCAATTGTCAAGTTACGATGCTTCTGACCACAGTTAGTCTCATCCTTTCCTCACTTAGCCGCAACTGATCATGCATATGAAGATACTCCGGCGGCTTGTTTGTACACGGATACAGTGTAAGCTCTTCTGAAGGATTTCTGTACAAGTATATGTCTCTTCGTAGACCAAGTCTTGGATGCTGTCTTCAGATATACTGAATCTTCAACCGCGATGGCGACGAGATATTGGACAGTTTAGAGTGGTTCGGGACAAATGTCGGACGGGCAATGCTAGCAAGATATGATACAGACAATGTCCAATGGCGACGCTGCAGGTTTTTTTGACAGGACTACATGCCGATGCTAATGGAGGGTTAGATATTTTCTTCTTGGTATTGTTTCTTGAAACCCGGCTCTTTGAGGATAGGCATATCCTTTAAGTAGCCGCAGTCTAAGACATACATGCGTTGTTGTTTCTCTATACAGTCTTGACACGCCTCACCAAAAATCTCGTCTCTGAGGACGCCGAAGTAGGGTTACAAAAAGCTTTCACATGCACTTCATGGAATGAATTAACACTATATCCAGCTTGCCAACATAACTTTGTACTAGAACATTCGATCGTGGAATACGCTGTGGCCTGATTGCGGACCACAAAGCATCGAAACAGACGTTACGGAAGTACTGGGAGGGAGGAATCAAGGAGTACAGAAGGCACAACCGATTAGACACTAGAGATTCTCAAGGGATGATTCTTCTGTACCTTTTGGTGAGCGGTGCCATTAATATAGCACAGCACCATGACGTGGAGTCCAAAGATGTTTCAGTGCTCTACGGCACAGTGAGGCACATAGTCCGAGTGAACACGTTGGCATTATGAACCACTTACCTTGATAAAACCTCCAGGCTGCGGCAAAGGTATGGGATGCGACACACAAGTCTTGGAACGACGCCTATGTGGAGGGCTGCTGAGACATCGTTGTGTGTACAGACAGATTCGTGTCAAACTACACATTTGAGAGGTCTCGGCCGGTCAGTGGCTCATAATCCTGGCCACAGAACGACTATCAGAGGAGTCCTGGTTCAATAAGAACGCGTATCCCACACCTCTCAAGTTAGCCTTCAAATGTTGTCCAAACACTGCACATTGCACAGTTTTCTGAATAGAACAGGATCTTCTACACTTGTACATCGAGTCCCCTTTCGTAAAACGGGGTTTTGACGTGAGAGCCAATCGCCTGATGATTGCCTCTCATCACTAAGGCGTGCCTGCATGCGCGGCGACACTCTCTTCCTTCCTAATAGGAGCGAGGCACAGGCTGGTATCTCTAGCAAGCAACTTGACACCGTATCTTGATCCAATTCCTTGTCAACTCAGTCTCAGAACTTATTGATGTGGTAAAGGTGGGGCTGAAGAGGATGACTGGAATCGTTGGATGCTATACGGCACGTGCCTTGGCCCTCCATCATACAGCGACGTTGCTGTCTGCGACACACTTCTTCGCTCCTATCTTCCCAAAGGATGAGACTGGAAGAGACAATGGAACGCCGTTCAGACTATGCGATGATAGCGACATCTGGAGTATTTGTTATGCCGATCCCTCTTGCCACAGTGATTGTGATTGAAGAGGATACATTGCATGTGGGATCGAGGGATGTGTAAGTCGTAAAATCCTCTAAAAGCTATGTATCGAAGACCCGAACACAATTGGCTCATACAAAACTAATGATCCAATGAGAATGTTAGCGGGTTATTTTGGAGCAACATATGCCTGGAATGGGCAGCGCAAGTCAATCCGACGTCAAAATTGGAAAAGAAGGTGAGTTGGCTTGACTCGTTGTTGTCGACAATGGCGAAAACTAGGCCTAGCTTCATGAGCACACCAAACGACTGCGTCTATTAGTCTGTCAATACCAAGGCACTAGCTCAGATGGAGGAAGAACATATATATGTCGATGTCGAACGGGAAGCCAATGATTCGGCTTACGATAGCCAAGACTCCTACTGGTGGGCATACGGAGCCCCTGAGTTGACCTATCAGGACAACGTGGATGGGAATTTTCCCAGTGTCTGTCAATCTAGACCACATGTACGAAGAGTTTGGTGTAGAAGAAGTCTGGAGACAAGGCGAGAGTCGGCTAAGGGGTACACCAGCGTCTGAGTATCGTAGCGCGAAGAGAGTTGATACTTCGTGGGATCTAGAAGTCATTACGGATAGACAGGCAGGATTCAGTAAACCTATATAAGACTTGACCACCTGGAATATGGTCTGAGAGCAGATTAATGCTGACTTTTCCCAAAGCGGACGTAGAAGATTGGCAGTGAATGACATATTAACATTATAGGCCATCGGTGTATCATGGAATCTCTTCTATTCTTGATCTTTTCCGCTCGTCGAGATTTCTCATTGGGGATTCATATTTGTGATAGAAGTAATAGACATTGATCTCCGTTCGGGCTTTCGCAATGACAAGCATTTCAAACTGTGCATGTGGTGTTAATTGATACTCCCAAAGTTGGATATGTTCACAGCGGCCCAACACTGGCTGATACAATCACCCTAGGATATTCTTGATGGATGTTAGCACTGCCTCCCAGTCAGCAAAGCACTGAAGTGCTGCATAGAGACTAAGATACCTCCCAATGACGATACGGCTCATCTCAACGAGCAGCCGCTACTGAAAAGGCCACTCACTCTCCAGCCACAGAGATAAAGACTGACCTAGCTAGAGCTCTGCACACCTCTGTCACACGTACCACGACATCGACCTATACCGAATCCATTAGCCACCACATGTCCTGACCATGCATTGTCCCATTGTACTTATAACCTCACTTCACCGCCATCTCTTCGCTATCAAATCATGTCGCATCTGCAATGCAACGCAAAATCTGTACTCTCAATCTCACTATCTATCTAATTCCTTTTGCACCGCGACCTCCCCAGCTTCATAATCTCGTGAACATGACACCCTGCATCCAAACCCTGATCTCACATCTCCCTGCTTCCGATCGCCTACCATCGCTGAGCCGCACCTGGATCTAGATGTAGATTCCCTTCCCAAGTGTACACCATCGGGACCAAATACTCGGAGCCCGCAGCAGGGCAATTGCAATGTAGCAGTGCAGCGGAGCGGGAGGGGGGCTCCAGGATTTTCGTCGCACGGCGCATTATCGATAGCTGTCGTGTATCCTGTGTACACATGTACATGCACCTCACCAGGACGTCACCGCATCATCAATTGCGGCACAAATCTCCTCTCCCGAAGCCGAGAAGCTGGCAGTGTAAGGATTCAAATGCTGTGAGGGTTAGGAAGGGAGGTGGAGCAGAGTGAGGGTGCGAGGTGAGGCAATCTCGCGACATCGCATCGCGAAGATGTCGACGTCCCACAGAGCGAGTGCGAGTTTACCGCGCGCGCAGATTTGACATAGCCCTTCGGCGACATTACCAAACGAACCTTGGTATTTCCAGAACTCGAGCGTGCAAGTGAGATGACTTAAATGAATTACACGAGCCCAAGCATGCACCCGCGCATCGACCCAGGGACCACGCCCCGCGATCAAGCTGAAGGATGCGGCGCAGCCGGAGATGAAACGTGGAGACCGCGGTGATTGCGCTAGGCGCCAAGACGCCTCGGACTTCAGAGATTCGAGGGATCTGGGGGATTGCGCGATCTGGGGGTCATCTTACCTTTGCTCACGCAATTACTCAATCGATTGAGGATTCCTTGCTTGCTGTTCTATGAAGCATGCAGGGCACGCAGGAAGCATCACAACCTACGGAAAGGAACAATTTCGAGTGACGATTTTGGGTATATTTTGCTCTTGCTGTCTTCGATGCGTATAGCTATCAGAAAATGCTGCATATGATATGATATGATAACGATGATGATGTTCAAAACTCCGCCGCCATGCCTGATGGATTGTGTGGCCAAAAACACAGGAATCGCGCGAAAAACATGCCCCTCTCTAGAACGAACGAACCAAAAAACCACAAGACATGAGATGATCGTGACGCATCGCACCAGTCCGGGTCGCTACCCCACATATCCACCACAAGACCACGAGGAAAGGGAGATGGAGATAGAGGAAGACGTAGAGAAAAGACAGGATGTATTGTCAGAACAACGCTACAAACCCGCCCTTCCACAACCCTCCAACCACCAACCCCAAGCCCTCTAGACCCAGCCGCCCAGCCGCCCAAACGTTCAACACCTTCTGCGGCCCAGCCCTCGCAGAGGACCAGGAGCAGCGACCCAGACAACGAAAATGGCCAAGTGACCAGCGTGAGAAAAGACGTGACGAGAACCCCTGGTCCCCGCACGAGAAAAGCTGTACAGAAGAGAAGTGACGGGATCCGAGGACCCGGTCACACCATGCTTAGCTTAGAAGCTTAGAAGAAACCGAAGCGCTTCTTGTAGCCGTAGCCGTAGCCACCGGTCTCTGAGGGAGCGGCCGAGCTGGCAGAAGAGGCGACGGCAGAGCTAGTCTCCTCGACCGGCGAGCCAGTGCTGCTCGGGACCTCGGTGCCGGCTTCGGAGGCAGGCAGGGTGAAGGAAGGGAGAGCGGAGTCAGGGGGCAGGACGCCAGTGCTGGAGGGCACCGGGCCTGGGCCGCCAGTTGGGAAGCCGGTAGCCTTGGTGGAGGTCAAGAAGCCGCTTGAGCCTCCGGTAGGGTAGGGGAGAGTGCCGTTGGACGGGAGCGGGTAGGGAGCGGTGGGAATGGCCGTCGCGGTGGGAACACCGGTCGCATCAGCCTCGCTCGCGGCAGTGGTGCTCTCTTGACCAGCAGTCTAGAAGGGTCAGTTGCGATATCTAACAAGACTTGCAATAATGAACTTACGACAGTAACAGTCTCCTGCTGGGTGACAGTGACAGTAGTAGGAGCCTCGCACTCGCCCTCGCCCTCGCCAGAGCCGCCAGTGGCCGACGGGCTGCCAGGGACGACAGAGCCCTCCGAGTCGACGCCTGACGGGGTCGGGACGACAGTAATGTACCTGGTAGTAGTCGAGGTCGACGAGACGGTCGTCGTTCCGGTGACGTCGCTGCCAGTGGCCTGGGGAAGAGCAGAGCTGTCCGCACCAGTCGCACCGCTGCCTGGCTTAGTGACGTAGATGGTCTTGTAGATAGTCTCCACGTTCGTCTGGACGATCTCAGTGGTGACGGCGTGCGCAGAGGAGCCAGTGCCAACGGTGTAGGTCAGAGTCTCGGTCTCGGTCTTGGTGGTCTCAGAGACAGCAACCTCAGAGACGGCGACTGCGCTGGAACCGCTCGATTCGGCGCAGACAGAGGTCGTCTGAGGCACAACGCTGGTGATCAGGCTGGTCGAGCCCTCACCGACTGTGACGGTGAAGATTTGGGTGGAGTAGATGACCGAAGTGATCCATTCAGTTGACGTCGAGTTGGTGGCATCGCCAGTCGCGGGGAACGTCGGGGCGGTGGTGGGATAGGGGATGCCAGTTCCTGATGGGAAGCCAGTGCCTGAATAGGTGGGGAACGCCGACGAAGCGCTCTCAGGAAGAGCAGACGACGCCTCGGCGGGGGACGATGGGAGTGGGTAGCCAGTGCCAGGGAAGGTGGGGAATCCTGAAGAAGCGGACTCAGGGAGGGCAGATGAGGCCACGACCGAGGATGAGGGGACTGGGTAGCCTGAAGCAGTTCCTGGGAAGGAGAAAGCGGGCTCAGTTGCGGAGGCAGGGGGCAGAGTCGGGAAGGCAGTGCTCTCCAAGGCGGACGAAGCGCTCTCTACGATGGCGCTGGAGGACGAAGACTCAAGAGGGAGAGCCGTGCTGCTTGGGACTGGGACGCCGGTACCGGGAAGGGAGCTGCTGCTCGGGGTGCCGTAACCATATCCACCATCGCCATAGCCATAATCACCCTGACGGCGGACGTGACGGCGACCATGGGCCTGGGCGGCATCGGCCGCAGCCAAGGAGGCGAGGAAAGCGACAGTGAGCTTCATCATCTTGAAAGACGGGTGTTCCTTGCTCTTTTCTTAGGGTATAGATTGCTAAGGCTTCACAAATTCCTGGGACGGATTGGACGTTGAGCGACGCTGTTTTTGCCGGATATTGATGCTGCGAAAGGAAACCAGGCAGAAATCAATTCTGCGAAAGTGTGCTGCGGTCCTGAATGAGTGACTGGGGTTGGTTCAAAGAAAGACAGTGTCTACAAGAGACGTAGCGAGTGTGTGAAGGAAAGTGAAGCCTTGCGGTGGAGAGCAAAAAGCAGGACGAGGGGACACCGAGGGTGTATAAAACGGGCCCTGAGATTGATCCAGCCAAGCAAACAAGGACGCACAGAGTCGCCGCCCCTGGGCGCAGTTAATTTCAGTCAGGGACGGCAGCGCACAGGGACAGGGACCGGGACCAGTGAGCGCTGTGGCCGCCAGGAACACGCAGCTGGGGTGGTAATGCTGGGGGGCCAATCAGGGGGCCCAACACTGGCCTCTCGGCGTTGGAGCCGCTGAGCTGCTTGCGTGCTGCACGTTGTGGGCGCTGAGAGGGCGACGGCCCTGACCGCAACCCCAGGCGAGACATCGTGCCTCGCCGTCGCCGACAATGAGTTGCGCGATGGACGTCCTCCCTCTGGCCCTCTTCCCATTCCTGCTCTTCCTGCTCTTCCTGCTCAGTGCCGGCGGCTCATGCTCCTCGCCCGTTTGCCTCGGGAGCTTGCCGACGGCTGTCCCATAATTTGCGTTTCATTCCGCTTGGCCAAAATAGAATCGTTGCCATGCGCAGATCCTCCCTGCTAAAACAATGATACGAGCGGGTGGACTCCCTGTTTCTGCGCGGGTACCTGGCATCGGTGGACAAATCACCATCAGCCATGCGCCTGCGGCTGATGCTGGCCTCGAGCTCCCCAGCATCGGCGGCGGCCTCACATCGCGAGCGGCCGCGGCCTGGCGGTGCGACAGCGGAAAGGTGAATCAACTCATGGCCGCCGTTGCTCCACGGCGATGGGGGGTGGGCTCGTGTTCCTCTCGTGGCGCCATCGCGATAGGCGTGATAGGGAGTGCTGAGCCCTCCAGCCACAGGTCCCATACTGCATCAGGCCGTAGTCTGAAACACGACGTCCGTCTTCCTCCATCCGTCCAATTTGCACAATCACGTCCATTAGATTGTGTGCGGACCAGGCAAATTGACATCATTGACGGCGGCGGCATGAAGCCGGGTGCTAGCAGCGGAAGCGCTCGAAACACCATCACCCCATCCCTCATCAAGTAAACGTCCATCGCCCGCCGAACGGGACCACTTTACTGTTTCAAGAAATCTCCGCTGCCACTGCGAGGCCTCTGCGGCATGCCTCTGGCGCCGGTGCTGACTCCTCAACTTCGAAAAAAGGCATTTCTATGCATGAAGTTTGCACTGCCCTCTACCTCGCCAAAGCTCCGTTTGCGACACTCAAAACGCTTCTCGAAGTCCCACGCCCTGGGTATCTATCATGCCTCGGATCCTGAGGGTACCACTGACCAGGAACTGAATTCGGGGTTTTCATTTACGAAACGTGAATTTGATGAGGCATCACTCTTCACTGGGAGGCCGCGATTCTAGTGGCCGCCATATCCTAGCCGTCTCATCATACTCTGACCCACGAGGGAGATGGACACTTGCCGAAACTCGCATCGATGTCTCGGTCGTGGCTTGCAAGCATGCACTGTCAGCCTTTTTTCGTATCGTCAGATGGTCTTCGAAAGCTCTCCCAGCAAGTGTGCCAGTTGCACTCTTGTAATCGTTTGTTAGCACGCAATATTTTCGAGACACCCTAGGCTCAAGCGGACCCTCCACATCAGCCAGAGTTCCTGGATAGATGGTGCGTATGCATGAAGTATGCGTGTTCCCATAGTCTCAGTCATCGGTCCGCTTTCGGCAGGAAGACTCAACATTTCCACTTTGTTACCTGATCCTTATCGGTTCGATGTTACAATTCCTAGAGGCGATATCTCTTGCCCGCTCGAGCTCCGATGAGAATGTACAGCATGTACCAGCTATGATGGAAACTTGGCAATTATTTCAATTTATGAACTCACGGGATGGAAGCTCAAAGATAGCTCCGTGAAAGCTAATGATAGGCTTCTTAGGCTCTTGGAGCTGTTTTGTATATGAAGCAAGTGGTCTTCCCTTAGGACGAGAGCTGAAACGATATATTGCCCGTGCCAAGGCTCCATCCTAGCTGGAGACATGCTACACATGCCTTGCGAATGGGCTGTATGTGATACTTGGCATCGTTGTCGGACACAACCTTGCTGGACTCATCTTGCTCATGCTACACATGAAGGACAAACAATACCCTAGTAAGTGGGCAACGCGTCGACATCCAACCTCACACAGACCGGATTAGGTGTTTCTAACAAATTACCAGCCGTCGTAACGGCCTCCATAGCCCAGATCCGGGACCTGGCCGTCCTAATCGGCATCGCCATTGGGACGTCACTATACACGCCTCATCTTCGTCTCAGGCTTCCTAAAACTAAATCTATCGACACCTTGTACGCTCGCCAGCTTTCGGTTGTAGATCTTCAAGCAGGATCTGCGGAATCCCACCACGCTTTTGCCAATACTGGACATCTTTTCCAGTCATCCTAGCGCCATGCTTGAGCAACGTTCGGATGACCTGTCGATGGTCCGCTCTAGGCATGCACGCCACGGTGGCACATGGGTTCGATGGTAACGAACCGCTCTTCAGTCTGCACAACTTCGCGAGAGCGGTCTCGCCGGTCTGTAGGAAGTCTAACCGGCAACGCATTGTATCGCCCAGCATCTCACATCCCGGACTAGTGGCCCCTTTCTTGTATCCGATGTTGAGGATCTCATATCTCCTATCGAACAGCAGTCTTTCGATGAGAGGTGCATCTCCGATGTGAGCTGCAAGCGACAGGAGGGCTCGAGTGTCTTCGACTTTAGTAAAGTCGACCGGACCGTCTTTAAGGACAGTCACTCTTTCCGTGTAGTAACCCGTTTTCCAAATATTGGCACCATGATGCAAGAGTAAATCTACCACATCCCAGTTTCGACTTTTGACGGCCGCCGCCAATGGGCAGGCTCCTCCGAATGTCGGCCAATGTTTCTCGAGCCCGTCAACCTTGGCGCCTTTCGCGATGAGAGTTTGTACAGTCTCCATGCGACCTTTGCTACACGCCCATTGTAAAATCGACCCATAATATCGTACTGGATGGTTTGGATCTGCATTACGATCTAGTGCCATCGTCGCCAACTGCTCGTTGTCGTCTTTCACTGCGTGATAAATGACCTCGCTGGCTTCTTCTGGACTCAGAACAATCCCGCGTCGTACCAGTCCATAGAGCATTTTGGTATTTGACGTCCGCGTGGCATATCGGAAAGGATCCGAACACTCGTCCTCCTCCTTCAGAGGGATTCCAGCTTCTGCGAGGGCATCTACAATGTTCCAGTGGCCTCTTGCTGCTGCTGCAAGCATTGGAGAGGCGCCTGCATCCTTGACCATGGATCCTCGACTTTTGTCGTTGAGCTTTACCTGAAGTTGAAGCAAGAATCTCACCGCGCTCAGATGACCACCTGCCGCAGCTGCAGTAAGGGGATGTGTGTCTTTGTTGCCTTCCTCGAGGGTTTCACAACCATTTAACCAAGAATATGTTAGTTCCTCAAGGAGCAAGCCCATCATTCCAATACGTCCATGAAAAGCAGCAAGTTCAAAAGCCTGGAACCTCGAATCCCAAGTGGTGTCCGCGGCTCGAGCCAAATACTGGAATATATCAAGCCTGTTGTATTTGATTGCCAAATTGAAAGCCTCCTGTTGCTGAGCGAACCTATAGTGTTCTTGGAATATCGTCATTCGGTTCTGTCGAATAGCAAATCTGACAAAAGCTCGCCGGAGGTAGCTGCATATCTGCCGACAGTCTTCCCGCGCATCTTGGAGTAATGATTTGTCACCGTCAAGAGACCTGAAGGGCAGATCACCACCGTAAAGGGTATGAATCATTTGCAGTATTGGGTCCATCTTGTCATGTTCATTGTAATAGTTACAATGGCAGCCGAATTTGTTAGTTTTGCTGACTTCATCGTCCGCATCATACAGATATTCTGGAAGGCAATCTAGATCTTCTAGCTCCACTTCGTCTGCGTTCTGTTCATCTTGAACGAGTCCCGGGCTCGGCTCCGGGGTTCTTGATGGCGTTTCTTGCTGGGAGAGTTCTCTCGCGTGCTCGGTACCAGTCTGACTGGGTCCTGTGATTGCTTCACTCCTGATATGGACATCTTTAACAATTTCAGCAGACATGAGGGGTTGCTTGTCGAAGGATTGTTTTTGAGCAAGCTCCCTTGACGCGGTGGTATCATGAGAACCACTTTGCGTGTGTCGAAACAACTTCATCCCCTGCGCCTCGATGGCAAAAGCCCAAGACAATGTTGCGCCTACGACAATACCAAATATGAACGCTATTAATGTGCGTCTTGAGGCATCTTGAAGCTCAACTGATACGGTGATGGCGGGTTCAATGAGGCATGTCTGGTAAGGGTCAGCTTCTCTTAACCCATGCGAATTGATTGCTTCCTACATGAACTAACGCTGTTGAGATGTTCCTGCTCTCAACACTACTCCGGAATTGCATATTGAAGGCCTTTTGGGAATCTGCAATAGTCGGAAGTCATGCACAGAATGCAAACGTAGAAACGGCACTTCGGGAACCTGCGATGCGCGCTTGGAATTCGGGGTGCGACCAGAACAACGTCCAAAGATATGATTGCTGGAGCTGCGCAGAGGTCGCAATACATATACTGACATTACGAACAGTATTCCAGCCAGGTCGTTCAAGTACAGTGGTGCACTTCTGTAGGGATGCGGCGCAGCGCCATGCAATACACTGCTGAAACGTTAAGCGCCCACTACCCTCTTCGCACCTACATTCATCATCTAACTCAGCGACATTATTCTTAGCATCATGCCTCGGTACCCCCCAACGTCTCGTCTATACGATTTCCATACATACTAACATAAGGAATTGATGATGTCTCGAATGAAGTTGGGTACATATTTACCTGTACACACCTGCGGTGATCCACCAAAGCTGGGAGAACGAATGTCCACATCGTCAATGTGAATCTTTCGTGTTTGAAGTATCCTGCTTTGGCTTCGTTGAGAAACTTACGCGCCTGCTTCCACTGACATATCTCCGCACTTGCCTACTTTCAGTCCATTCTGACACGGAATTGCAGCACAGGTCCTTCCTTGAGGCAAAGCCACGCATCCTTTACCACATAGTTTCTTGCGCTCCTCTGACCCCATCCGAGCTCTTCCCTCCCTTGCCCTACATTCTGACCTGGCGCAACCCTCATATCAACAGCCCACAACAGCCTTGCCGTAATCAGCGACAACTCAAGCAAAGCAAGGTTTTGCCCTGCACAATTCAAAAGTCCAATGGAGAATGGGTGATGTGCCTTTTTGAGCTTCAGTACATCGGCAGCTGAATAGAAATCTCTGGGGTCATCCGAGGGAAGCCACCGCTCTGGACGGTAAAAATTGGCATCACCATAGATTGATTCATCGCGACCCATTGCCCACGGCGAACACCCAACGACAGTACCAGCAGGATAATGGTGCCCATCGATCATAGCCCCGCCGGGTAAGACTTCACGCGGCAACTCCCCAGGTGCTGGAGGAGTTAACCGGAGAGCCTCATCGGAACAAGCACGCAAGTACTTGCAGCCGCTCAACTTGGCCCCGTGTACAATCTCTTCAGCGCTTTCAAACGTAGCACGAACTTCAGCAGTGGCTTTGGCCAGCACTCGCGGGTTATGAGCTAGATAGAAGAACAGCCCGCAAAGCGTTGATGCAGTCGTATCCGTACTAGTGAGAACAAGCAGCCGGACTTCCGAAAGGAGATGATTCTGGTTGGTGTAGGCGAGTTCGTTGGTATCGGGATCGATCGCCGATAAGAGAGAATTCAGCATATCCTGATGCTTGGCTTCGGACGTATCCACTGCACGTGTAGCAAGTCGTTCATCGACCCTTATCTGTGTGAATGCCTTGTACTGTTCGACCTCCTTCTTTTGTGCCCGCTCCAGCAGCTTGTTCAAGCCTCTAGGCCTTAGGAACAGGAAAAACGTCAATAGTGGAGACTTGCCGATCTAAATACTCATCAACAACTTCTTTTGGTAGGGAGTTCGAAGGCCCTTACTTTATATCCCGTGGTGACCATGTTCATGATTAGACGCGGCAACTTCTTTAAATCATTCTCTCCAGGCTGCTTAGTATTGAACGTCTGCCCAAAACACAATTCGCCTACAATGTCGAACATAAGCATGTCAACCGAAGTCGCCATGTCCACAGGCTGAGACCATCCTTCTGTCTCTTTACCACTTGTGCCGGTCAACAGTTCGATCCACCGATCTACATTACGAGACACGATCGGCGACCAGGCTCTGAGCGACTGTTCCGTAAAGATCAGATTCAGCAATTTGCGCATTTTCGTATGAGACGCATGATCATCAGAAGACATCGTTTGTATCTCATCTTCGCTGCGCTTCCAAGCTCTGTAGAAGCTACTGCGAAACGTGTTCGCACGAGTGCCGTAGATATCATTATGGGCTCGTACACTGTTGAACAGTATCAAATTGGGAGCAGCGCGGAACTTTGGACCTGACGTATCGCTAATTAGCTGTGGGGACTACTCATGATGCTTGTGAAAAGTAATGGATAATACCGTAAATCTCGAAATTTTGCCAGATCCATACGTGACGATCACCCTTGCAGGCATGATAGAAAGAGGGCAGGGAGTTGATGCGCGCGAGGAGCGGCCCTGGTGTTTTGCCAAGCGGGTGGAAGAGCAGATTGTCGAGTGTCGTTCCAAATAGATAGCTAAAGCCCAGGCAAACTGCAAAGGCAATGAATTGCGCCATGTCTGATGGCTGTATCACAGTACAACGACGAACTTGTTCCGGCGTGCTGACTTGCAATGCAGCGATGGGGTTATAACACGTATAGCTGTGCCACATTCATATATCCGGCGTTCCCGCCTCACGCTGATACCTTCCTCTTGTGTATGTATGGGAATATCCTATTGGGGGTATTATTAGTCCAAGCGGGCCCAGGTGACAAGACGCAGCCTAGTAGCAAGCTCACTACGTTATGAAAAGAGTGTATATCAACGTACCTAACTTACAATTCACAGCATGCCTTCTCCTCTGTAACGTAAACGAGTGTGTCCACAACTCACCGCAGAACGATCATCCTAAAGAGTCTCCAGTATGGAGTTTCGACATTTGAAGTCATAAAATCATTCATCCTTTCCTTTGATCCCCTCCAACAGCACCCACACACCAGCACCCATCCCAGCCCCCAAAACCGGCCCAACAAAGTAAATCCAATCACTACCCTTAAATTCAACCACACAAGCCGGTCCCAGACTCCTCGCCGGATTCAGACTTCCACCCGTATAGAACACCCCCGCCAACTCTGCAACGAACAGTGCAGCGCCGATATACATGGGCTTAGAGTTACTGGCAGGCAGCGCCACGATAGTGAGAACCAGTTGCGCTGTCAGAAACAGTTCGAGCATGAAGCCCTGAATAACAGCGAAAGACGGGTCGAGCTTGGTGGCTACGGGGAGCGGACCGGGAAGGAGAATGGAGATGAAGAAGGCAGAGGATATGCCTGCGAGGAGCTGCGCGGTGATGGAGTGTAGGGCGCGGAGGGGACGAATGCGGTTCAGGAGGCAGAGAGCGAGTGTGACCTGTATTGACTTAGCATAGTAGAGGTGTTAAAGTTGAGTCAAGCACGAAGGTAGTGTAATGCCTCCGAGATAACAATATGAAGACATGCACTTACCGCAGGATTGAACATGCCCCCACTGACATCTGCAAAGATAGCGACGTTGACGGCGAGCGACACACCAAATGAGAAAGCAATATACAATAGCTTTGTAACGTCCGGTGCTGCACTGTTGTAGGCAGAGACGAGCGGATTGGCCGGTCCAGACTCGAGAGCGATTTGCGTTCCGGCAAAGGCAAAGAAGAGAAACATGAAGGTTCCAATGAATTCGCCTGCGAACACTCGAAGTTCCTGTCGGACCTTGTTCGTCTTCAAGGAAGATCTTTTGGGGGACTGTGGCATGGGGAAGTCCTCCGAGTACGGGAGGCTGATCTTGTCGATTTTGACCATCCTGCACAACACTTAATGTCTAGAAGTGCAATGACAAGGAAGCAAAAGAATAGAATCTGTCCTGCAGAATGGTAATCGGAAGATGTGAGATAGCAACGGGCTATGTATGCTGTGGGAACGATAGCTGGGGGTGATAACACCCCATGTCGATACACGGATGGGGAACCGAGGAGTAGAACACAGTCCACAGTCTTCGTGCACTGAGAACCGTCTAATTGGAATGCTTAGACACCCATGTCGCGCATACGGCCCTTGGCTGAAGATCAGTTGCGCAACAGATATACTATAGTTGCTACATGGTACGTGGGCAGTGTACGGAACACGCCTCTAGCCGTACCTCGACAAGGACATCGATGTCTCGCTGGAAGGCCATTGCTTGCATATTCCCAATTGGATCCTTACTTTGGTAAAAGACTTGTTAGCAGTAGTAGCCGCGGAGCTACCAAGAAGGCGCCAAAGCGTCCGCAACCCACCAATGACCTACATGACCACTATGCTTCGAGCAATGAAAGTCGTCATAAGGTGGGCTATGTTCTTATGCAGTAGACGGCAGCTCTGTTTCCATGCGTTCAGTCAAGCTAAGTTTGGTCAAACGTAGGGAGATCTAGTACGAAACACCGTATGAAGCAACACTTCCCTGTGGTACCTGTTCGAGATCAGGGTCCAGCGTGTCGGAACCATGCCATGCATATGGTGTCGGGACTATTGTCGAACCAGGTAGTACGAAGGCAGTTCGGTAGGACTCCATGACGATATAAGCAATGCAGTCTAAAATTCCCCAGTCTTGGCTGCAGATCCCACCTGGAGGATCCGTCTCCGTTGGAGGTGATGTCTGATAGAACATGGCTTTCTTGCTTTCATGTTTGATCCGTGTGATGCTTGTTGTCGCGTTAGTACGATACCCGCCTCTTAACCCGGGGTCCTCACGTTCCTTTACCGATCTTCAGCATCGTGTTTGCCATACACTTCTTCCCTCATTTCGCACATCCCTTTCAATTCCTGCGCGCTCCCATACAATACCGTCAGGAAGACTCTGTCACATACAAGATCTGGCTCCGAATGTATGGGACTATCGTCTCTTCCCCAACTAAACCGAATGATCTCGCCTTTGCGAAGCTCCACCAGCTCTTCGTTCTTGTACTCCTCGGCTAGCCAGATCCTTTGTTCGAACATGGAATCTTGACGTTGCGCGGCTGTGGTCTGCGCAAATACGTCCTTTTCCCCTTGCCAAAACCAGAAAATTTCCTTACTTTGCTTGAGGATATCGAAGAGGTGTGGCGCCGCAGGAAGCATCAGCGTATGCGGCCCCAACAACGTGGTACCGTATTTGCTTCGAACGACAGACTCGCGACCGGTGTCGTACGGGTACATACGGCCGTCCTGGTGCCATCGCGGAATTTTCCATTGATCCCCGGACTGCGTGATGCGGATGAGAAACCAGCATGCAGACTTTTCAGCATCGCTTCCGATGCAGTCTGCGCTCGTAGAGTTGAGGTACGAGTCTAGATATGGGGAGACCGCCATGAAATCAACATCGGTCCTCGTTGTGAGGAATTGAGCAGCCTCGGACACTAGTCTGGGGCTCACTGGGCCGTAGTAGCTAAAGTTTGAGGGTCGTTTAACGGCCCCGATACGTGGGAGCTCCAGAACTCCGGGCAGAGTCGCAAGAGGTGGCTGTGGAGATGGATCTGAGGACATGACGCATGGAGGTTCAGACTATCGTGGACTGACTTTCCTGCCGGAACGGCAGCATTATAGTAGTTGGGCTCCGCCAGACAGCGTGCGCTTCCTGGTAGTGGGGAGATTGTTGCCTGGAAGCTAAGCCCAGGATGATGAGCTGCATCGTCGCGGACCTACCACCATCTGGGAATGCATATCCCGGCTGAGAAGAAGGTGCTTGCGAGCAGTAGCAGGATGAGTGCTGCTGGAACGATGTCACCCTTCGGAAACGTGTGCACCGGTTTCAGGCCCGTGCGTGCGAGCACAGGCCCCACCTGTGAAACACTCAACCTTCACTCCGATCACGTTCGATGATCTGCGATGTCCTGACTTCTTGCCAACCGTCAATATCCCGACCATTGACTTGCCAGTGATTCCAACCTCCATCCAACAGCTGTTTAAGACAGCGCTCACAAAAGATGGCAATCAAACTAAGCGAGGGCTGGAGCGAGGTGAATATTGGTGGCTGCTACAGCAACCTTACGCTCGCCACTAGGTCATTCTCAAGCCTTTCCCCCCGATCAAGACCTGCATTGCAATGGTCTGTATGAATGCGAAAGCTTCGAAGAGAACAGGCCTTCCTGTGCTGCTTCTTGGGAGTCAGCAAGCACGATTACAAGACAGACGTACGCATCCGAGTGTGAACTACGCTCTCATTTAGACGAACTGTGGAATAGTGGCTTCCTTAGGGCTTCAGGGCAAAGCATGACTATCCCTCATCCTATAACTCTAGGGGCCGGTCAAAGAAAGCCACACCTGAACGTCGTCGGACAATGAACGACCGTCCGTTCATACGAGCCGAATTCGGAAAATGTTCTTGCCTACTATCTCCTCTCATCTCCACGCTTCGATACCCTCTTAAACTCAGAAAGTCAAGACACATCGGAATCTTCTATTGATCCAGTTCCCATAATCGTCAAGACCTCTTTTCCCATCTCCAAGCAGACAAGAAGCTTACCTCAACATCATCTTCCCATCAATTTCTTTGTCTCAATCCCACCCTCTACACGCAAAAGCTCTGACGACTCAAACCATGTACTCACTCGCCACAATCCTAACCCTCGCCACCATCGCCCTTGCAGCAATTCATAGCGTCGACGTTGGCGAAGAAGGGTATGTAACGCCAACAACCACCCCTCCACCCCATACCTATACCTACTAACACCACTCAGCGAAACCTTTAACCCCCAAACCCTAACCGCCTCCCCCGGCGACTCCGTAGTCTTCCACCTCTACTCCCCGCACAACGTCGCCAGCTCCGCCTACTCCAGCCCCTGCAACGCAACCTCATCATCCTTCTTCTCAGGCCCGTACAGCGGGACCTCCAACGGCGCCAAGAAATTCGTCATCAACGTCACATCCACCGACCCCATCTACTTCTTCTGCGGCGTGCAGAAGCACTGCCAGGACGGCATGGTCGGAGGCATCAATGTGGACCAGCTGGATCAGTATAAGAGCGCGGCGAAGGATGTGAAGAAGGCGGAGGCGAGTGGGGATGTGAGGGGGGGTGAGTTGTTGGGGGATAGTGCGTTGGCTAGTTTGAGTGCGAGTGCGAGTGCGAGTTCGAGTTCTACGATGAGTATGACAAGTGCGGCGACGAGTAGCACGGCGTCGACGACTGGGAGTTCGCCGAAGTCGACTGGGGCGGCGGTGGCGCAGAGGGAGGTTTCTGGGTTTGCGGCGGGGGTGCTTGCGGTTGCTGCTTACTTGGTGTAGATGCTGGAGGTGTTAGTACGTTTTCGTGGCTACGATGCGTCAGGGAAAATGTAATTGATGTCCTGTCCCGTTTTGGTTGACCAAGAAAGAATTGATTAGACCTAATTCTGATGAGGCTAATCTCACGTGTACTGCAAGGCACAAAGTCACAGCAGGTGGAAGCATTGTTAAATTTCAAATCATTATTGCATTACCAATCCTAACATTACCCACCCCGAACAATGCAATGCTATAGCCAAAGTGGTATCAACCGTACTCCAATGCTATGCTCTGTATGTATCCCATGACCCAAATTCATGTCCATGTCCACCAAGTAATATCTACTGAATAGTAATCGACCTGATCTTCGGAGCCGGCGCCTTCGGGACAGTGATCGACAAAACACCGTTCTTTAGTGCAGCACGGACGTTCTCAGCATCGATGCGCTCGGGGAACTGGAAGGTGCGCTCGAAGGATCCGTGGACGCGTTCGGAGAGCCACTCGCGGTGCTCGGGCTCTTGCTGGGTGGGAGCCTCAGGCTTTGGCGCTTCCTGGACAGCGGTCTCGGTTGGTTGCTCGACAGCCTTCTCCTTGCCCTTGGGCTCGGCGGGAGTGGATGGAGCGGAAATGGTGGATGAGGTCTCGGCACCTAGATCCTCAAAGTCATCCTCAACGGTTGGCTGGTATGACTTGTGGCTCGAGGTGTCGCTGTCCGGGGTAGATGGGCGGACTTCAGACTCGGTGACTGTCACACCGTCCATCTTCTCGGACTCAGATGCTTGAGCACCAAAGACCTCTGCAGGTGGGGCAGGTGTAGCTTGGGCTTCAAGCTGAGGTTGAGCTTGTATCTGTTCAGACTTCTGCTCAGTGTTGCCGGCGACCTTCAAGGTGTGCTCGTCTGTAACTTCGATGGAGATATTCTCCTGCTCGAAGCCTGGAACTTCGCCTTCGACTTGGTAGCCCTCCTGGCTCTCCCTCACATCAAAGCGAGTGCGGAATGCACGCTTGCGCTGTTGACGCTGCTGGTGGGCGGCTCGGCGAGCTTCACGGTCGATCTCGCTCAGAAGCTCATCGACCTGGTTGAGGAAGGGGACGAAGGAGGGGAATGCGGGCCGGGAGACGCGTGGTCGGGCCGGGGCGCAAGAGAAGGGGCCACACTGTTGGTAGGCGGGCGCAAAGCGCGGAGTGAGGAAGAAGGCCATTGCTGGTGTTGGTGGTTGGCTGTAGGTGTAGTTCGTGACGAAGAGTATTGTCGAAGAAGAGTGGTATTGATGCTAAGGCGGTTGAGGCTCAAGAGTAGTTGTTGATCTTGATTGTAGATGTGGATCTTTGAAATTGATGATGGCAGATCTGGGAGTGCTAGACAGGGTTTTTATATCCATGGCGGCGGGTCGAAGGCAGCAAGATGCTTGCGTATGCTTGCTGAGGAATGCGTATTTGGTAAGGCGGATGGATCTTGCTGGAAGACTCGTGGAGTTTCGTGATGCTTCGCGGTTTGTCAGGAGTCCGCGAGAGGGTTGGCGAACTTGCGAGAACATCCTGGAAGCAGGAAGAATTTAGTGGCTGAGGTAAAGGCTGACATAAGCGTGGCGCCGTTGGGAAATCATTGATCAAAAACGCCGAGCACAGTTCACGATTGCAGAGCAGTGTCATCAGTATCGAGGTCCCTTGTCTTGTATGCCTTAGAGCTGAGCTTCTCAAGAATATCGCTGATCTGCAACTGCTGTGAATTTTGCTTCCACCCATGCTTCAGCAAAACCTCCCTGTCCTCCGCGTCCAGCCCCCAATCTGCCCGGAGGTGTATTCTCCCACTGTCCCTAGTAGTTGCATCTTTGGAATGTCTCCAATTGTAGCCCTTTCAAACCATTGACGGTATTGTTGACGAGGTCGTTGAGAGTTTTGTTCAGATTGCAGGAATGATGATGATGATGATGATGATTGCGGTTATAGTAGTCGTTGTAGGTGGTCGAACTCTGGCACCACATTGGTGACTTCACTCCGCGGATCTTCTCGGCAATACCCGACACACTCAAGCCCGCGAAAGGTACTTCTGGTCGAGGTGATAAAAACCCCAAGGCGTGCATCGCCCGTGTCAGTGTTCCAAGTAGGTTCGATCCGCAAAGTTCCGAGTAGTTCTGATCGGTCGGGCAGATCTACTGGGCACTTCGATACTCCTCTAACAAGTTGTGCAACTGCGACATGATGATTTCGATTGATTGATAGCGTCTATCGTCTATCTCGCCTTATGGGACGTCAGCGCGAAGAAGACTAGCAATCGAAGGGAGTACTCACTGACAATGTTAGGCCAGATGGGCAGCTCTAGCGTACGAATACTTTCATCGGTCATTTTCAGCGCAGCAAGTGTGGTTATTTCGAATATGTCAGCCAGGTCGAAAATGCGGGCTACGCACATCCAGAGCATGAGGTCGCGGCAATACGTCGTTGGGATTTTGGTGCGGCCTTACAGATCGTCGATCCACATCTTGGAGAAGACCTCTACCGCCTCTTCACATTCGTAGAAGTCGACAATGACAGCAATCTTGGCCAACATCTCAAGACTCAGTGTGCGCGGTACTTTTCTGTTCTGAAGATGAAGCACATTCATGAGGACCAGAAAGGCTTCGGCATCCCATTGCTCCGGTCGAGTATAGAAGAGGCCGTCATCCTCCCGAAAGCCCTGGGCCCAATTCTCGCCGGTCATCATAGTGCGGAATATCTTAGAAGCAAGAATCAAGTGACGAGACGACACGTGGTAATGAATCCCCTCCTCGTCAGCAGGCTTTACTGTGGGTTCCGGCTGGGTTGTTGCGGCTGAAGAAGCATTGGCAGAGGTAATATCCACACCCGAGTCTATCGCACACTCTAGCGCTGGTGATATAGTTGTTGCATTCTCTGTTGGGACGGTAGAAGTGACTCTGTTGCCGAACAAGCTGGTCGTGCTAGCGGTTGCCTCGTTGAAAGATTCGTCCAGTGGACCATTGTCCCGGGTGATTCTTCCTTTCTTGCCCTTCTTCTTTATCTGTTTCCTGCTAACTGTACTGCTCCAAAGTCTTGCCTCCCAGTCAGTAGCGTCGTCTACTGCAGCGATTTCGGCCGGCTTCTCTGTCTTCTCTGTAGCACTTGCCTCAATTGGGCCCCATTCAGCGAAGCGAACGACTGGATTCTTCAGAATAATGACGGTATCCGCGTTTGGATCGATGATATGGACGACCCTCTTTGTATCCGCGTTTGGCTCGATAGTATGGACGACCTTCTTTGTCTTGAAAAGACCTGTAACTGGGAGGGCACGTTCATCGGAGTCTGACCACGCCATTGGTGAAAGATCTGGGGCTTCAGGAACAAGACGCCGTGAGCGGTAGGGAAGAATTTTGCAAATTTCTGAGGATGTGGGCTACCAAGGTTTATTCACTGTTGTGAAACCAAAGCTAACCACATACTACAAGACACGTTATCACGTGGTGTCTGAGCACAAGCCCTGGAGGCTGTGTATAACTACACGTCGTGGTGGTTCACGGTGTATGCCACGAATCGACTTTATCGACTTCATTCGATGGTGTTGGTCCGCAAATCGCTATATTGAAGAGCTCTTGTAATCCTCTAGAAGTTGGATCCTTATACAAGATTCCCTAGGGTATCAAAATGGGGGCGATCTTGAAGTGGGGCGTTGTCCAATCACATGGCTACACGACAAGCCAGTGCCGGTACGAGATATGCTAAAGACAATCCCGCGGACAGGTCAAGGCGCCAATCACCAGGTATGTTGTTTACAAATCCGACTGTATCATCTTCGTTCGGGTCTCGAAAGTCATGAATGACGGCCAACAAGGTGACTTTGCCAAGAATTATTAACGTTGGGAACATAAGAGACCGCATCTGGCAATGAAGTGAGATTCTCATTCAGGCGTGATCAATGCGCCAGCTAAGCTGTGTCTACAATGTTTCCCTCTCCACCTTCAATATAGTAACCTGGATGTTGCTTATCTGAGACCAAGCTTCTGACCAAGCCCCCAATTCTATTCCTCTGATGTGGCTGTTCCGGTACTCTGTTCAAGATCCTGCTCGAGATCCTGAACTTTTCCGTGCCACTCTGGGTTCAACACTGCACGCTTCTTCAGAATCCTCACTATACCTCCAACCATCATGGCTCCACACTGGGGTGAATCAGCGGGCTCAGCCTCGCATTCGTACTCATCATCCATGAACTTCGCAGCTAGGTCTCGTAGTCCCAAGGTAAGCATTTCCAGTGCCGAGCTTCTTTGGTTTTCAATCATTACTATTCTCTTTGTCAGCGCTGAGCGGTGAATTTGGTTTCGGAGATTTTACATACCGCCGACAGTAGGATGGAAGAAACCCAAGGTATCAATCGGCTCATCGTCTCGCGTTTCACGGACCGCCACCCTCGTCAATTGCTGGAAATTTTCGTGCATATCGTCGTACACATGACTGATATATAGCCACATGATCAAGTCGCGACCGTATTCCGATGGAAGTCCGTCTTCGTAGAGTTGCTCGCGATAGAAATAATAATGTGGCTCGAACATGGAATGACAATGATAATGTTCTATCATGACGGTAAGCATAGTGAACATTTCAAGATCAGTCGTGTCTAGAACACGCTGATTTATGTTATGCATGGTGTACATAAGCTTGAGGAACGCTTCAGGATGCCACTTCTCGTTCTCTTCATACACCTGCAAGCCGGATAAGTTTGTTGGTAATGTCGCAGAATTTGCCTCAAAGACATCTGATGCCAGTGTTAGGTGACGGGATGATATCAGGTAGCTTATAGAAGAATCGGTCTCATTCTGTGAGGCAACGCGTCCGACGTCGGCCATGCTTGCGTCTGATTCATTCGACCATGGTGCGAAGTTCGTAGTTGGGTATTTCAGAAAAATGATAACATCACCCTCCGGATCGATTAGATAAGCAACCTGGTCTCTGTTGATCTCAGTCGTCATAGTTGAGTCGGTATCCATGATTAAGTCAAGATGAGGTGCTTGTGCGTGTTGCTGTAGAATCATGCCTTGTGTCTTCTTATATAACCAAGCACGACCCGTGCTTGGGACACTTTCGCTTGCTGTTTATCATAAAACCTACCAAATAATCTCTTTGTGCATCTTTTTTCAAGCTCAGAACTAATTGCGAGCTAATAGAAACAAAGACTTGAATTGCTTAAGTCTCATGGCTGGCAAACCAGGAATACATCATCGGAGACAAGAGACTAATTTTGTCTATATGGAAATTGTTCTTAGTTCGGTACAGCATGTTCTAGAACACTCGCTATGATGCTACAAAGAGGAGAAAATCTTCCTTCTTTCAGCTCACTACGTTTGCTACAAATGCATAGAGCTTAAACAAGCGCGCTCTACTGCAAACATCACAAGATTTCGACAATTTGAGACTTGATAACAAACAGCGAAGGCAAATGCCCATTGAGAGTCTCCAGCGGATTCGCGTCAAGTTGACTTGGTGGGGTTCGAATTTGTTCTGGAAGTCCGATTTTACCGGGCATAATGCATCGTAGACGTCAAAGTGAGGCCAAAGGTATACTCAGGGGGAGTGGCTGATGTGTACGACCCGCGACTATGACTCTTGGGGACTTGTTGAAAGTGTCTAGTGATTCGACGACCAAAATCCTCCAAACAGCTATATTGAGCTGGTATTCCAACCCTGTGTATGGCTTTGAAACATGCGCAGAATGTCAAATTTCTTGGCGATGCGTTGATTCGTTGTGAGAGCGTGGTGTTCACGTTGTTCCTAGTACCAAGCATAAGTCGCACTAATGATGATTTTGCTTCCAGGACTCACCTAAAGGTATCCTTTAGCTCTTGAAAATATGCTCTAGATAATTGTAAACTTAATTCCAGATGTGCAGTCTCCTCGAGTTCAACCGACAAAGATGTGAAAATGAATTATGTCGAGGTGAGTAAGGTTTGTACTAAGGGTGCTCTGGACAATTGAGAAGTAACATCATCCCAGATTTCAATCAATTTTCTTCATATACTAATCGTGACGCTACAACGCCAGAGAGACCATGTTTCATTGATTCCCTTCGTTCATATACGAATAACACATCATTCCACACATTCTGGCTAGCTCGCGACTCCCATTCCCAAAGTATGTCCGGAGGGGACATAGTCTTACCTCCCACTTTTCACGCTTTCAAATCCGTTCATGACTTCCTTCGCTGTACACACCCATCCTCTATTCGGGAGTAACTTCTTTACAACGAATTCATGGGCGCCCTCCGTCGGATCTGCACAACCGTCCTCAACGACTGTAATCACGAAATCGGCATCGCAACCAGCCATCGCTGTTCGCAGTACACACCCACTCGTACTAATCCCCGTAACAAGCAAACTCTTGATCCCCCTCTCCTCCAGAGATTCCAGCATACCGGGGGATTTGAGCGCAGAGACATGGCCGATTTGTCGCGTGAATGTCAACTCTTTCCCCTCACCAGCGGGTTTGGGCTCCGTCAGCTTGCTAGGCTCGGCATTGCCCTCTGCTGTCAGGTTGGCAATGGCGCTCCTGAGCCGTCCAGCATCCTTGGCCGTTAGGGAGGGCGTGGAGGACTTGTCGATCAGATTGTGGATGACAACAATGCCGTGGGAGAGTGCCCAGTTGCGCAGAGAGGCGGCGGTGTTGACGACAGGGGTGTCTGATCCACCAATGCGGTTGGTCAGGAACGAGTGGAAGTCGCAAAGGAGGAGCGCGGTTTGGGAAGGGGCGTAG
Organism: Lophiostoma macrostomum CBS 122681; assembly: GCA_010405375.1. NCBI lineage: Eukaryota > Fungi > Ascomycota > Dothideomycetes > Pleosporales > Lophiostomataceae > Lophiostoma > Lophiostoma macrostomum. The sequence continues at coordinate 167,147 of MU004332.1, read as the reverse complement.
TGGCCTGGTGCTCCCGCGTTGGAGGAATCAAAGGGAGTGGTCATTATGAGGGCTTCAGTGGAGTTTGTAAAAGTGACACCTCTTAATTAAGGCTAGGTAGGATGAATATTTGGCCAAGATGACTGTCCTTATACAATGTTCGAATGTTGTATGTTTTCCGGGACCAGAGTATAGGTCATCTAACTAACACCACGCACTCAGAGAGCAGAGCAGCACCCTGACAGGACATTTTAGGTTGCATCAACATCTCATTGGTTCGTTGACGTTGTTCGCTGCTGAACATACCACAGTGTTCGGACTTATCGCGCGTCATAGGTGATATTTCCGACTCCCGCTAGAGTGGTAGCGAACCTTGCGAAAGCTTGCGCTATGACTTGCACAACAAACCACACACAAACCAAGGGATCGTCTTCGGAATTGGTATAAATCGACCATACCTTGCATCTCGGACGGTGTTAGGTCTTGCTCCGGCGGTGCGACCACGACTTCACACCGAGACCCATTGGGTCACCGCTTGCCTAATCTGGACATGTCCGCTGCACCCCTGTCTGAAGATTTCGATATGATGAGGGTACAAGTGACGTTCTCGATATACCTTCTATTTATATTTGATCTGCCTCCAATGCTGCGTTGAGCGTCGAAAAGTAACCGCTATGCCTGAGAGAGACACAGTCGAGGTGATCGCTCCGCCGCAACCAGAGAGCACCAACGCTCAAAACAAGAACGAACAAAAAGATAGAGCTATCGAAGTCCGTTCAGAACAGGAAGATCGAGCTCAAGACCAGCAATTGAACGAAAAAGAGCAAGAAGATGTGGAGAACGGAACATCGCAGCACCAGATGGAGAACAAGCCCTACTCAGTCTTTTCTCACAACGAGAAGCGGCTCATCATCATCTGCTGTGGCCTTTCGATGTTCTTCTCCCCAGTTTCCGGCCAGATATACTTTCCCTCTCTGCCTGCGATCGCTGCGGACCTCAATGTGTCTATGTCTCTTGTCAATTTGACAATCACCAGTTACCTTGTATGTCACCTACAGTACTGCTCCCGACCCTGTGTCCACTGACTAGTGAAAGATACTGCAGGGCATCGCACCTGCGTTCGTAGGCGGCTTCTCTGACAGTTCAGGGCGAAGGCCAGCGTACTTCATATGCTTCGTTGTCTACTGCGGCGCCAACCTTGGTCTAGCACTTCAAAATGATTATGCCACCCTTATCGTGCTCCGCTGCCTCCAGAGCGCAGGGAGTTCTGGTACAGTAGCACTTGCTAGCGCGGTTGTCGCCGATGTTGTCACATCGGCAGAGCGCGGAGTCTACGTCTCTTACATCTCTGTCGGTTCTCAAGCTGGACCTTCTCTTGGTCCTATTATAGGTGGTCTTCTCGGACAATACCTCGGCTGGCACTCGATATTCTGGTTTTTACTCATCGCCACTGGCGTTGTCTTCATTCCCAGCTTCTTCTTCCTCGCCGAAACATGCAGAACCGTCGTCGATGACGGGTCCGTTCCACCACCGAAACTGCGCCGTTGCTACACGAACCACAAGGTCGAGCAACGTCTCAAGGCTGAAGGTCGACCCATACCATACGCAAAACGAGACGAGCTCGCACGCAACCGCAAACTACGCTTCCCAAACCCCCTCGAATCTGTCAAGATCGTCTTTACTAAAGAAGCTGGCTTCATGCTATTCTACATAGGCATGCTATGTTGCTGCTACTACGCCACCGTCGCCCTCATACCCTCGCAGTTCCATAGAGTCTACGGCTTCAACCAGCTACAAATCGCGCTCTGCTATCTGCCGCTTGGCTTTGGGTCCCTACTTGCCAGCTTTGTTCGAGGTAGGATCATCGACGCAAACTATAAGGCACATGCGAAACGTCTCAACTTCCCACTGGAGTACAACCGTCGCGTCGACCTCTCCGAGTTTCCGATAGAGCGCGCAAGGCTCGAAGTTGCTGTTCCTACAATCGCCACCGCCGTCGCGTTCCTAATAGGCTTTGGCTGGATGATAGACGCTAAAGTGCATCTTGCCGGGCCTCTGGTCTTCCTCTTCGTTATCGGCTTCTGTGTCAGCGCATCGCTCAACACGTTTGGTGTCTTGCTCGTCGACCTTTACCCTGGCAAAGCTGGGACTGCGGCTGCGGCGAATAATTTGGTTCGCTGCGGGCTCGGTGCTGGCGCGACGAGTGCTGTGCAGCCACTCATCGATGCGATTGGAATTGGCTGGACGATTACATTCTTTGCTGGGCTTGTGATTGCCTTTAGTCCGATAATGTGGTATGTCATGAAGAACGGACCGAAGTGGAGAAGGGCGACGAAGGAGAGGAGGGAGAGAGAACTCGCGAAGAAGGAAGCGCGACGAGGCGGGGCTGCGGAGGGCGGGAAGTAATGGTGTTTTGTTGTTGACAAGCACACGATGTCTTGACTTCAGTCTCGATCTGGGGAGCGTCCGCACTGTAAAGGTGGCGGTATGCAAGAACGGGCTCGAAGGCTAAAGCTTTTCAGGGACATTGACTAGCCTGGAAAGTACTGACATCAAAAGAAACATTGAGAACTGATGAGAGACACCTTTGCTCGTTAATGCCATCGTTTTGCGCCTGCTTACCTTCACAGTCCTTACCGCAATCATCTAGCCTGCAGATCGGCTTGCCTTACGCTGACAATACTGAAAGGCAATCTTGTCCGGGTCCTCGCTTCGTCCGAGAGTTGAAGAGCTTCTTGCTGCTTTCAAAAGTCGTCGAAGTCACCTCTGACCTCGCGGCAAGTCAATACGGGATACATGTACCTGACAAATATGTAGCCTTGAGATTATTAGGCAATTGAGCAATATCTTTTACAAGTCAAGTCTGTAATTACTAGTTTTTAACGGCTTACTTCCATGACTACTAAGCTACCAAGTCAAGAGCAGCGCAAGGGTGATACTCAGGGTCACATCTCTGCTTACAGCTTGGGTCACATCTTCGCTAGGTCTACATCAGCAACAATAGCCCCGAGTAATAAATCCTGGTAACAAGCATTTGATGACGGTCAAGCACAACGCATACATTTAGGCATGATGACTACTCCTGTTCAATGGAAACACTGCACTACAGATGCAGGTACACAGGAATCTGCATTAACGCTCTTCCCAGTGCGTTCATATTTGAAGAACATTCCAACTACGATCTATCTTGTCCTTCCCTGGTAGTTCCATTATTCCAAACAACCATCTCATTATAAACCTCCTCCCTCCTCTTCTCTCCCACCTCTCCACATCTATCTCACTAACATCCAAAAAAATTCCCATCTTTCATTGCCAAAACCCTCCATACCCAAACGAGATGGTCTCCCAACCCCCTAAATGGCTCCGACCCCTCTCCACCACCTCAATCCCCAGCTCTATTGCCATCAGCACCTTCATGCTAGACGAGCATTATGGAAGATCAAAACTCGCAAATAGCAATCTATCATTCATTTGCGGTCTCTCGCGCTAGCAACGCGGTCACGTGAATGCCTTGGCCGCCTTCAAGCTCCAATTTCATAGCCTCCTGATGCTAGTTGCAGCATGCAAACTGCTCAAGAAGGCATGCGATAACCATTCAACAACCTTGGGCCTTGCACGTCACTATTGAACCATTCCTTCTAGGCCAATGCGCTTGAGCGGGACCCCGCATTGAAAGCGCGACGACGAAATTTCGCACCTCCTTCAGCTTCCACTGTGCACCCCATTTTTCAACGATTCAGTCTTCACTGAGCTAACAGTGAAGCACGTCGCGATAAGATTCGCTCTGCCGAGATGCAGACGCTCCTTCTTGGTACCGCTTTTCCAATTTCCTGGACTCGTTGACCTCGCAATGATCGCGAAATACAAATAACACTATAGTAGAACGCTAGCAGCACTTTCTTAATGACACTAGAATGATTATGTAGTTAATGCTCACAGAAATCGGGCACGGTAACCGCACTGCGTAGATACGCATGGATGACGCCGTTACTGCGAGATTGTGAGTAATGCTGACCATGGCAATAGCACTCCGTTGAAACGCATAGATGATGCTCTCATTGCGAAATACTGAGGAATACCGAACACGGTGACGGTACTGCGTGGATACGCGTAGATGATGTTGTCATTGCGAAATTGTGAGTAACGTCGCAAGCGGTTTATATAACTGTCTTGCTTCTTGTCGGTTGCACCTCGTTATACACAACCGCTTCTTCAATCTGACTACCTTCAATCTTCGCAATCGATCTGAAACGCACATCAGCAATCCACAATGGCAGAAGTGAGCAAGTTAGTCGTCTGCTTGTCATTGCATTTTGCCTAGCATCTAACGCATACCCAAAGACCAGTGCTTACCACGGCATACAAGCCCCATCCTAGTGAGAAGATGAAGGCGGCTCTTTGGACAGGCACAAAATCGATCGAACTGGGTGAGGTGGCCAAGCCCACGATTACTGCTCCAAAGGATGCCATTGTGCACATCACCCACTGTACCATATGTGGTTCGGACCTGCATATGTATGCTGGTGCTCTCAACAAAGTCATGGAAAAAGGATTAATCATGGGCCACGAGGCCATTGGCATCGTTGAAGACGTTGGACCTGAAGTGAAGAACTTGCGTAAGGGAGACCGGGTGATCATACTGCCGGTCATCGCGTGCGGGGATTGCTTCTACTGCGACCGATGCGAGTATTCTCTCTGCGACCGAACGAACCCGTCCAAAGAGCTGAAGCAGATGTACGGGCATCGCTTATCCGGCATCTTTGGCTACTCCAAGATTACAGGTGGATATCCTGGCGACCAGGCTGAGTACTGCCGCGTCCCTAACGCAGACCTCACTTGTGTCAAAGCCCCAAAGGACATCGATGCTAAGAAACTCGTTGGTCTTGCGGATGTAACACCTACTGCTTGGCATGGGAATGAGCTTGCGGAAGTAGGTGAAGGCGACGTCGTTGGCGTCTGGGGCTGTGGCGCTGTCGGCCTCTCGATCCAGCGCTTGGCCAAGCTTCGTGGAGCCCGCAAGGTTTATGCAATTGACAAAGACGAGCATCGGCTTGAGATTGCCAAATCCTTTGGTATGATTCCGGTTAATGTCAACGAGCATTCGGACATTGCAGACTACATCCTGTCCGTTGAACCGCATGGCCTGGATCGGGGCATCGAAGCGAGTGGTTTCAGGAGCACTAACTCAATCACTCATTCCGCTATGAGAGCCGTAGGCATCGAGGGAGACAGCTCAGATACCGTCAGCGCGGTGATCAAGGCAACGCGAAAGGGCGGAAACATCGCTTTGATTGGCGACTTCTTCTACACGACCAACAACTTCCCGATCGGGATGCTGATGGAAAAAGCAATCACTCTGCGCGGTGGCCAGCTTTACGCCCAGAAGGTCCGATATCATAACCCCGCACTGCAACAAATCGAAAAGCAACAGACGCACAGCACCTTTTCTCACCTTTCATTGCCCAACCTTGATCCAGAAACAGAGCACCGCTAACTCATGTCTTGTCCATCTTCTAGTACTTCCCGCTCCTTCTCGATTTGGTTGTCGAAGGCAAATATGACCCTGCTTTTGTGTTTACGCACGAAGGTACGTTGGATTGAGTGTCATGTTCTGATCCAGTTCCTTAACCCTGCTTGTATCTCTTGGGATTCTTGATATCCCAAATTGACCGTTCTTGCTTAGATAAATTCGAAAACATTTCGAAAGCCTACGATTCCTTCTACAACCACACAGTGCCCGGAGGAATGAAAGTATGCCTTTCAACCGCCTTTGGCCGGGCTCAGAAATAGTGAAGACCTCCATTGGAGGTCGGGATGTAGTGTAAACGTTGGTCCTGCTGTGCACTTAAACCCCAATTCCATACAAAGAAAGATGAAAATACTTCCCATTGATCATATTAGAGTGACGCAATAACGTCACCGCGCTCATCTGCTGCCTAGTCCACTAAGGCTAGCCCAACGTCACCTACGAACACGCTCGTTCTTCGTGACTCATTGCACAGTCTACCTAATTAACTTGTATACGCGCACCAGCAACAGATGTTCGAACCATATATATCTCACTCACTACCTTATATATATGGGGCTAGTCAGTATATATCATGCCAGCATCTACCGCTGAGACGCTGTCGTCGCGCTGCCCAAGTACGAAGGGCTGAGGACGGGGGATGTGGGTATACTTGTGAATACTATGGAGGGGAAGGGGCATGAACATGTTTTTATTGTGTATCGGATTAAGGAGATGATCAAGGTCAGGGTATGTGACAAGTTCTTTGCAGAAAACTTTCCGTTGTGTTGATGATATCCAGGGACACCAAGTTGCGCCTGCCGAGCTCGAAGGCTGCTTACTGGAACATCCGTCAGTGGCTGACGTAGCAGTCATTGGTGTGCCGGATGTCGCGTCTGGAGAGGTACCGAAAAGTTGTGTGGTTATCACATCGCAGAATCGGGATGTAGATTTCGACTCAATGGAAGAGTTGAAGGGAGAGATTGATGTGTTTTGTAAGGAAGGAGAAGGCGCACTTCAAATGGCTAAAAGGAGGAATTGAGTTTATAGATGCCATTCCCAAGAGCGCGAGTGGGAAGATCCTACGAAAGGAATTGAGAGATACAGAGAAGGTCAAAAGAAGAGAGCAGGCAGGGAGAGTATAATGTTCTGATAGTCAGTCAAACATACTGCCGCCTATTCTCGAAATGTGCAGGCAACATTGTGTTATTGCATCAGCATCGATGGTTTTCACAACTAAGTCGTAACAATCTCGGTCGATTGTGCATGTTCCTATGTAACCTCCGCTGGAAAAGACCCATTTCGTCTCTTGACAGATCAAAGTGCTTGGGCAACTCTAACTCCATTCTGAGATCCTTGACGAACATGCATCCTTTTCCTCATCGGTAACATGACCATGGTAGTCGCAGGCCCTTAGGTGGATATCATGTACATGCGAGCCCCATTCGTCTTGGGGTTTCCGACTTACGATCTTGCAATAGCGTTGCATGACTGCCGCAAGGAATTCTTTGGGCCAGTCCTGTTTGTGGAAGCCGCCTTCACCGACATAGTTGTTGAGGTTGTCCCAATGACAATGTATGTCCACCAAGAACTGACGCAGAGGCGAAGTTTCTGACAATCCATTGAATGCCATACGTACCACGCTTGCGTTTGGTAGAGACCAATTTCGGAGATTATATTCGAAGATATCGAAGAGCTCATCAACGCATGCTCGCATCAACTTATGCTCGCATCAACTTCGGGATGTCGTACTTGTCGCAGAAGATATAGAGACGAACCAGTTGTTCTATCTTGCGTGCGCCGCAATCGTCATCTTTCATCCACTTCTCCAAGATCTCCGGATATTCGGTTGGCATCTTGTCCGGAAGCTGTTGATGGTATAGCCAGTGCACAAAGAACTCGACCGTTTCGACGTGATCCCCTTCCAGAGTGATAGCCTTCTCTTCTGCTTCCTTGGATTTACCAGTCAAAGCCGCGCGAAAGAATCTTGAGTAGCAGACTAAAAGCGCTTCATGAACCGCAAATCGTTCCTTCTTAGCGCCAACGAACAGAGTTGCAAAGGTAGGAGTCTGTAGCCTCCAAAAAGTTAGACGTGATTTCCATTCCGTGTCAAGTTCACTCACCAGAAGCGAGGCCGAGGGATATGAGCACCAGAGTTGCCGTTGGAGCTGGAGCCGGCCATTTCGCCTGACTGATCGTAGATTGAAGGCGATCCCATGCTGTTGCACGATTTAATCTTTGAAATCCATATTCCGTCGTCTGAACAAATCGAAGCGTCAGGCATTAGGGGTGAAAGAGACGAGGGAAGTGTCAATGCGAGGTGATGAACGAGCAATGGTCAACGCGCCGCATTGGAAGTGGAAGGCGCACCACACCCTCACAGGAACACGCGCAATGGTGACTTCCTCACCGTTACCGAATATTATACTACCTCGCGAAAGCATATCAACACGATATTAGGGGTGCAAGGAGCATTATATACTGGCTCTCACTCGTGGACAGAGGGTTGAAAGATGGTTGACAAAAGGGCGGGGATACCAGGAGAATCTCAACTGAATAGGGAGATTGGAGCGTACAAGTATCGGAAGACCATACCATATCATTGTCGCTCGCTCATCACTCCCATAATACGCCCTCCACCCTCACGTCATGGATCAGTGTCTTCCTTCCTCCAGCCTGATGTCCCCCTCCACTCTATCCTCGCCCCTTCCCTTCTCACGCGTACTTCCCTACTCTCACCTAAGCACCACCCTCCCTCTTAGCATACTCCTCCTCCATCCTCTCCTCAAACAACCTATCCCTCTCCTCCTGCCCCTCCTTCTCCGTCACATCCTCGATCCTTCCATGCGTCGTGCCCTGCTCGACCTGCCTGCGACCCTCGCTATCAAACTGGAGTCGCTCCTCTTGCGGCGCCTGTCCAGGGTCTTGCGACGTGCGATGCACTTTGGTGCCGGACGGGTCAGAGTACGTGGTTTCGGAGCGCGAGGTGGTTTGGCCGTTGACGGAGGAGGACGAGAAGGAGTAGGATGAGGATTGGAAGGTGGAGTTTTGGTTGGACATTTTTGTGGTGATTGGTGGTGGGTTTTGGATTTAGATGCGAGTTTTCAGTAGGTGGGGGTTGTATTGTTATAGGATGGTGTAAGGGGAGGAAGCTGGGATTGAGGAGCGTAGCTTAGAGATGTTTGTGTAGGGCAGGCTGGTTGATGACGTCACCTTTCTTTCCCCGCTGGCGTCCAGGAACAGCCCGCTACGGATCGCCATCACCAAGCGCCTAGAAAATGGGCTAGCAATTGTTACAAGTCAGAGCGTCACGCTTCAGCAAGGGAAGTATCTGTCGTGATTTGCACTGTTAAATTGACATGCGAACAACACACATTTGCCAGACTGTCAATTAAAAACATCACCTTCGTCCCAATCTCCACTAACACCCCCACAACATCCTTCCCGCATTCTTATCCTGCTGCAACCTCAACCTCTCCCTAATCGCCTTCCTCCTCTCCTCTGGCGTCCCTTGTCTCTGCACATCCGGCACCTCTAGTTGCTCCTCCAGCGCTAGCTCCCTCTCCGTCAGCGGCCCTGTTTTTGGATGCGCATCCTTCTCCTTTTCGACGATGGCTTTGAGAGCTTCCGCATTCTGGGTGCCAGGCTCGCGAAACTGGAAAATGCGCTTTTTGGGCTTAGAGGCTGGTTCCGAGATGGGGTCGGAGACGGCGACTGGTGATGCTGAAGCCGAAGCGGATGTGTTTGGAGATGTTGAGGATGAGAGACCGTAGTCGACGACGAGGCCGTGCTGCTCGGTGTCTGAAGAGTGGTCGGCGCCTTGATTGATCTTTGAGTGCAGCTTTGACTTGAACTTTGAAAGGCTCATGGTGATGAAAAGGCCGTAGACAGGAGGCTTGAATTGTATTCTGCTGTGAAATGCTGTGAAGCTGGGAAAGAGTAGCAGTGCCAGCGTTCTGAGTGAAGCAGTCAGAGTAAGTATATAACATCTTGGTCGATCTGGTACCACCAGGGCATAGGCTACTACGATCTGAGATCCTTGTGCTCGGTATGATCTGGAGTTTGAAAATGGGGCGGTGCAACACTTATCGATTCTCGTTGCATGGGTTGGCAATTTATCCTGACGCTTGTGGTGGCTGCGCAAGGCAGGGAACGAAGTAAGAATGCGCTTCGCAGCCGCCTGATCGATGCCCATATACGGCGAGAGATTTGTAGCCTGGTACACTAGGAAGTGGCAAGACGGACAAAGGACTACATATCCACCAGGTATGTCGGTAACGGCTCGGCGGCAGTGTTACAGACATGCATATGGTGCAGATCAAGGGATATCAGATCGATCATCTGAAAATAGTAGCTTCGGACTCGTAAAATATCTTGAATTCGAGATATGCAGTGTACTCGCTCGCCCCTTCAATCATAGAGGAAAGCCCGGAAGATAGGTTGCCTTACACGGAGCATCTCCGTTTTCTTAGACCACACCCTCCACTCTTCACATCCAGCGTCCCATACTCAACACCTTTCTTCACCGGGGGGTACATCTTGTAGCTTTCACCGACTACTATACCAAGATGCCGCTCCCCAGTCTCTCGTATCCTGACCCTCTTCTGCCATGTGTTCTTGCTATCAATCCCAGCGCATGTGTTTTGCAACTCGATCGTTGGTTTCGAATTGATCAAGAGCGCTGCGAACTCTCCAAAATCACCCCACGCGGAGCTCGTCCATTTCGATACCCAGAAGAAGTCGATGACGGCGTAGACCATGTATATAATGGTAAGGAGAGTATGCGAGAGAAGAATCATAACACCGAACCACACAGTGGCCGACTTGAAGCCGTAGCCGTAGCCATAGCGTTCGATCTGGAAGAGAATCTTCGTAGGCATTGCATCAATGTCTTTGGCAGTGACGTTGACATCGCCCTGTGCGTCGATGCCCGCAATGCTGCCAGCCAACGGGGCCACAGAGTCATGCGTCGCGTTAACCTGAGCCGTTACAAGGAGACCAGTCAACACTTCCGAGAGACGCACGCGAGTCAGCGCGTCTGTCAGTTGTAAGCCAAGCACGGTAGCGACAGTCTCAGATGTGGACATGGCATAGTCATTGACGTCAAACTTTTCGGCCGAAACATTCTCGTAGTGAATGCCATTGACACCAGGGTTGAAGAAATATGCCAGAGACATGTCGACGTCCTCTGCGGTGCCGTTGGTCGTGGTGTTGTATTGCATTTCGACGTAGCTGCCTAGGAGCCATTGGAAGGAGCTTGCTGTGATGTTATCGACCTCGGACGGGATATCCAACGAATTTGCCCAGTCTTCTGAGAGTTTCAATGCGGGAGATACACCCCATTTCGAAACGTCATCCCGGTAACTGTTGTCACTGCCGCTCTTTGGCTTTTGGAAGACTAGTGGATCGGTGATGTTGTTTGATAGAACCAGATGCTCTGAAGGATCATGTGAAGGTTGTGACCCGATCCAGCGTGCGTCCACGGAGCAGAAGTGTAGGAAAGCTGTTTGGCTAGTATTGATGCCTTTTTCTACGTCGCCCGTGATGAATGGTGTGGTAACCACAGCGGCTAGAGATAGGTTGAAGTTATTACTGTCTGGCCAGAGCCAAGTCACGTTTACCGATTGCTCGAACGGAACATATGACCGGCCGGTTGCATCGATGACTGTCTTATCCGGGGGTTTGTAATTGAGATTGCGGGCCCAATCTGGTACTGGAATTTCTGGAGCACCCTTGGTGGTGAATGTATTCACATCGTCATTGGTCTTGATCGTGCCGTCATTCGTGCGTAGATCCGCGAGGGAGAGAGGCGAACACTGCACTTGGACTAGAGGTTGGAGGGATGTTTGGCCATCAGCAAGCTCCAGCTGTGGACGGAGGACGTCATTCACAGGGTAACCCCTCGACTTGACTTGCTCCCTTGAGGAACGTCAGTTGTGATGATTCTTCTGCTCTCATTTGGTTTACGTCTTACTGACCAAAATGTCCCCATGACAGATGTTATTGTTTGACTCATTGATGTAGTGATCGCTACCCCAGGGGCTGCGTCATGTCTCTCGCTCAAACGGCTTTTTATACGACGCTGGACTGGTGAATACCCGTCACCGAGAGTTACATTTGCCTACACAGGAAATTAGCCACGTGAGATGCGGGAGAGGATAGTAGCACTGACATCGATGGCACCAAGGGCATTGGCAGCGGTCCAAGTCAATAGCTCGTTCCATCCGGAAGCTGGGCATTCCTTGACCGTGAAGGCGCCTCCAGAAAAGCAGAAGTCGTCGTCGAAGGCTAGGGTTTGAGTATGATTCTTGGTAAGTTCTAGAGGCCACCACTGATCCTTTGGAAGGTCGAATGCAGTTGGCAGAGCCTCGTTACCAAACGGTTTTTTCATTTGCCACCAGTCCAGGGTTGGGAGCAAGGCGATAGCAGAAGCGGGTCCGATGGTGTTGGCTAGCAGTGTGAAAGAGAATATGAGTAGACTGAGTAGCCAGAAACGACGGTTGAGTCCCGACCTGAACGCGCTACTGAGCAGATACTCTGGTGACCCTACAGCATATCCTCCAGCCAGCATACCAAATGGAAGGCCATGTTTACTGAGCAGCCTCACCCTTACACGGTGCAATACCATCGCACCTAGGGAACCGCAGAGGAGGATCTCATGAATTTTGGCAACGAACTGGAGCAGGTTTTGCAGCTCGTTCCAACTTATGCCAATCCCTCGATGTTTCCATGCTATGTTCTCGGAGGCGTCAGCGCTGGCGTCCACATCGAACCAATAGACCTGAAATACGGAGAGCATGACAATCGCAACAGTCAAAATGGCGGGTATGACGTGACCGAGCAGTGATAATACGAGAGCTCTGAATTTGCGCTCCAAGGGGATGTTTGGCGTCTCTTCGGCATCGGGGCCTTGGATCAAGGCAGTGGTATCGTTGTCGGCAACTCCATGGGAGCCATAAGCGGTTAACTCCACGTTGAATGACCGTTTCTCATCAGCATCCGCCTCTTGCTCGCGCCCATAATGGAGTAGTTCATAGCTCTGAGTATCCTTCGACATGAGGACGCCGTCAAGGAGGACAAAATTGGAACGAAAAAGGCAGAAGAACAGAAGAACAGAATGGGGCGAAGACGAAAGGGCAATCTGAACGAAAAAATATGAAGGGCAAGGCTGGTATCTTATCGACATTTACGGGCCTCTTCGCTACCCCGTCCGGCTTCATCTTCGCCCCTAGGAGCGCCACATGTCCCTTTCGGGAAAGACGAGTAGGGTTTATAGGCTTACTGATCTCGAAGCGAGTTCGCAAGGCTGAGTGGGGGCTAAAACACCTTACGATTTCACTTTGGCCCCCATTCCGGCCTCGGTGGTAGATTCTAGATTCCCATGCCCTGCTCGATGAGACTGAAATGTGTGGTACCCTGGGTTTTGAAGTGAAAGGCCCCTTCGGATTTTTGGGTCATGCCATACATACACGGCCAGCCCGGTCCAGATCGTAAGCAATAAGACGGACTGGTCGTATCCGATACATATCTATGTCCCACACAAATAACAAATAGAAATTGTCCCTCTGAGTAGGCTGAGATGTGAAGACTCTCCATCTTACGAATTAGACATGTAGCTACTCCGTACTATGTGCTATTTTCTGCCTCCAGGGTTGATAATATGGGTGTTTCGTGGCGGTACTCAGTGTCTCAGGTGTTACGTATCGTAGCGGGCAAGCGTCGCTCTTCCTTCGGTTGGGCTTCAGCGTGCCTCAGCCTCTTCGTATCAGTAGGTTCAGGATCCTGATGCGCCCCGGAGCACTCTCGGGAGTTATGCTAAAGATAGGTGCTGAATAACCTTGAAAATGGAGAAAGTAGACAAAACAATTGAAGCATCCCTAGGTGATATGTGAGCTCACCCCATTTCATGATTGCGCTGTTTCTGTATGCAGCCCTTCTTTTTGGATTTGGTAACGCCGCAGATACCGAAATATGAAGGGGCTTACGAACACAGGCTGCAGGCGTAGACAGAGTGACAAGGGGAACCGGCGTGGCGCGCTGAGCGAATGCAGGATGCAGGTACGCGTAGCATAGACTAGTTCAGGAGGGTTTCCGTGGTTGAATGCCAAGCTTCTATTAGGGGCTAGCCACTTTCGGCATCATCGCCCCATACCGTTCAGGCTTCCGAACTCCCTCTCATCACCGTTCAATGTAGCCATATGCTCCACTAAGCAGCAGCCATGCGGGGACTTCCGAGCTTGCATTTCGCTCTCGTCACGTCCATTGTATTACCTCTCGCTGTCGCTGGCTACAGTGGCTATGAAGATCTATCACTGCCCTGCGCCTCCGCTCCGTGGGACCATGCTACCTGCAACCAACCGATATTTCCTATAACGGAGCTTAGGCCTCACTCGGCCTACTTTGTGAGCTTGCCCTGCCTCGACTGTCCTACCGTCCGACATACCGGCGAAGGCCCAGATCGAAAGCATTTCATAGCTCATTCGGAGAATAGCTTGGTAGAGTCAGCCCGGTGTACCAGAAGTCCATGAGGTTTAACATGCATAGGCCTTCAACATTACCCTCTCCGAAGACCGAACTCAGCTACTTCTCAATCGAGTGCCGATTTTCCCATCTTTAGTCCCTTCGCCGTCATCGCAACCGCCGCGTATCTACGCTGAACAGTTACCTGCCAACTTTTCCCACGCTGATCTCGACCGCGCATTGTCAACATGTACGCAGGGTCAGTGGATGCATGGCCTCTGGTGCTCACCCAATATAACTTCTGGTGTGAGCTTGGACTATGACTACAGCGTGACGGAATACGAAAACCATGATCGAAAACACACATGGGGCATTATGCTTGATGCGATAGGGGGACACGACGGATATATGAGTGACCCTGTTTGGTCTTTCAACAATTCGGAGCAGAAGATGCTATATATCAACATCTCGGGCAAAGAAATCATCAAAGATGAAGATCCCAATGAGCAAGATCGACAGGCTGGTTCCACACTCTTCGGGCCTTTTGGAGAAGTGGAAGACATGAGATACGAACTCAAGATAGTAAACGTCACGTTTGCAGAAAGAAGCTACACCTTTGCGCCGCCCCCGCCAAGCACATTCTGGTCCAGATTTAAACACTTCTTCGGCTTTGACCCCCCTTACCCAGATGACCACATCATATACCTACGGGACGAATGGGACTGGTACGCAAGAAAAGGCTCGCTTAAACAATTGTGGGGAGATTTTGTGTATTGGGACTTTTGGTACCTGTTTTGGATCATCGTCTCTAGTACTCTTGCGGGCCTGTTTGGGCTATATGGAGTCTATCGACTATTTTCTCTTATCTTGGAACAGAGGCGGCTTGCACAATGGGGTGGTATGGATGAGGTGTGGAGACAGATCAGGGATAGAGACACAGAGGAAGAGCGTCTGTTGGATGGTGGCTACAGGGACGACCCGGACGATCCGCTACCCCCAAGATACACAGACGAGCTGCCTGTCAACAAGCCTTTGCCCAGCAAGCCGCTACCGGAAAAGCCGCTCCCTGCAGTTCCACTTATCGACGACATCTAGGCGATTGTATCACTTGCTCGCGCTGTTCGTATCGCATCGGCTTCTTGTACATATGTATCCTTTATGAATACTCTTATTTCAATATACCCATCGTCGCGCGTTGCTCACGACTTACCTTCCCACGCCTTCGTCAGATACTCCTCCAGCCCCACAAACTTGAAATCCGGATGTCTCTTATTCCACTCATCACTAACATCCCACGCACCTCTCAGAATGCCCTGGAAGAACATGATCACAAACTCCCTACTGAAGACTTCCCTCTGCTCATCCGGAATCGCAGGGTGCGTCATCGGCGGAATCCAACTCGTCTTCAATTCGCCCCTCTCAATATCCTCACCCTTCACATGCTCAATCTGCCACTCTCCTCCGCGAATCTTCTTCCCCAGTTCTAGCAACTGGTTGATAGTCGTGCGCGCACCTTGCATACCGCCTACAGCAGGCCACGGCTTTGAATCGTCAAGCGCACGAGCCAGCATCTTCGAAATGTCGGAAATGGCAGTCACGACGATGGGCTGATCGCCTTCGTCTAGGATCATGGCGCGCCGCTTGTGGAAGTCGAGGAAGAAGGGCCAGGTGTGTAGGTTTGGGGAAAGCGGGTACGGATGTGCAAAGTAGTCCATGAAGATGCTCGGTTGGAAAAGGCAGTATTCGATCTTTGGCGTGTCTTTGTTGATTGTAGACAGGTAGGTTGCGACTTTGTCTTTAGGGACATATGGCTCTATTCCGCTTTCATTTTTGCTGGGGGATGTTAGTAGGGTCGATGTCATGGGTTGGCGTGGGAGGACAGTACATTCCCCACTCGCTCGGCGAGAAGCGCTTTACACCAGCTTCGATGCATGCGTTGATCAGGTTCTTCTGTACGGTGCCGTCTACATCCTGCGTCACGATTATAAAGCTTAAGCATACGTCGTGACCTTTGAGGGCTGCGACGAGCCCTGCTTTGTCGTTGTAGTCGACGTTCTTGTATGTGATGCCTGGTTGTGATTCTTTCGGTTGATTGCGAGTGAAGATTGTGAACTCATGCTTGCCAGATGCGATTGGGGCGCGTAGAACTTCTGTTGCGACATCTAGGGTTAGTTAGCATGGTAGATGTTTGGCGGGTAGCTCCGGAGAGGGGATCATGTACTTCCTGTGCCGCCGGCAGCTGCGATTTTGACCATGATGATTTTGTGGACTACAATGCAAAGTGAAATTTCGAGACAATGTGACTTGTTCTTCCAATAGAGCTCAAGATCTGAGGACTAGCCCTCACTATATACATCACTTCGCCGGTACCAGCAGGGCGATGTAATGTAGCCCCGGGTGCCTTCATCCGTGACAGCTCGAACCTCCGGAGCCGATTCCTGCGTGTCGATGATTTCCCCAAGAACATGATGCTTTGCCGCAAAGCACACTGTTGCTTAGCAAAACTTGACCACTATGCAAGAATACAAGCCTTCCTCTCAACGAATCCGGCAGTGATCTAATAAAGGGTTCGGAAATAAGCCTGGAGTTGTGGAGTTAAGCGTCTGGGGTGTTAGCGGTATTCGATATAGTTATATGCTTGATCAAGAAGTCAATACCATCCACATGTAATGTTACATCTTCAAAAGATGTATAGTAGCCTGTGTTGGAAGCTTTGTGAGCGCATATGTAGGTGTCTGATGGGTACTAACCCGTTGACGCCTAGTTTGGTACGCGTCGCGATCGCTTCCCCAAAGGTTCTCACCAGCGTCACGACAGCCCACCCGTGGACCTCTCTGTCCGACGACCCACGAACATACCCAGTACTCAATCGATCTATCCTGTTGTCTTCTGACGATACCATGTCATTTACAACGATGCATGAAGAGGCATGGCTGTATTGCGATCCGCTGACTCCGAACTTCCTTACGTACCGTCGTGATTCCATGTCAGCTGGAGCGAACGATTTCTTATTGGCACTATTGATAGACGTAGGACTAGAATTATCGGATAGACTGCAATAAGAAATTAGCACCTTGTGAATTATAGGCGCTTTCCTACCCGGACCAGGGATTGGAGACTGTCCGGATGTCAAGGAAGCGCTTGCTAGGTAGAACCTAAAGAGTGCAAGTGTCCGGACTACGCGGGCTCAAGATCCTGCGGAGCGACAATATGTCTACCGTTAAGTTGCAATAGTTGAAGACACCGGTGGTCATTGGACGCGAACCACCCCTTTGGTACTCGGCTCCCGGGTAATTTCCTCTCAGGTTCTCAAAGTGAAGTGCTGGTTGTTGGGATTATGGTCGACCACTTGTGTGCCATTATGGTGGAGATGTAATGTACGCTGTGAATGCCAAAAGGGGATAGCTCTGCTGCAGCCATGCGGCAAAAGACGGCTGACATGCCCATAGAAGCGACGAACCCGAAAAACACCAACACCCTCACATATCTGGACGAAGACCAATACCGTCTTTGAACTTTCGACATCGTTCCTCGTTACCTGCGGGGTTGCCTAACCGGACCGGACAGCACTTAGTACGAGCGCATGACCCCGTGGAGACAGCATTTGACGAATCATCATTCAACTCACGAGAAAGATTGTATTCTCGATGGAGCGCCACCTGTCAGGCGTTCTAGCAGGTGGTGCTGATGCCTACGTCAGCAGCTGAATTGCTGATAGAAAGAAGATCGGCGCTATCTTTTGTCGTTTAGGGATGATGATCAGTTGATGCACCAGGACCCTACATAGGTAAAAGTGGTAAACTACCGGGATAGCTCGCAAGGATACGCGTAGAGATCAGCACTTACTGATCAACATACTTAAGGAGCCACAACCCAACAGTCCTGAGACTCTTTGATCTGTAACCCGAAAGCATTGAAGATAAGAGAAAATATGATTGAACATCTCGTTCCCTCCGGCGTGTCTAGTTCTTTTGCGCTCTTGGTAGCGGCATGGCTCGTTTCTGTGAGTTCAACATGAGTGAACATAGGAAGTTTCCTTATAGACTGACTGTGCTACTACAGACCCTCCTCTATGGCTTGTATAACATTACCATCCACCCCCTTCGTTCGTACCCTGGCCCTCTGTTGTGGCGCATGTACCGATTTCCCTATGCTCGCTCCTTGATAGCAGGTCGCCTTCCCCACGACTTCCTAGCTATCCACAAGAAGTACGGACCAGTCGTTCGCGTCGCGCCCAACGAGCTCTCGTACACCGATTCAAGAGCCCTGAAACCGATCTATGGCCACCACAACCCTGCTACAGAGGGTTTCTCTGAGTTCGACAAGGATAGGCTCGAATATCAAATGTCGCTTTCCGGTGGGTACAGCATTCTCAACGCGCCGACTGGTATCCATGGGAGATTCAGAAAATTATTCAGTCACTCGTTTAGTGATAAAGGAATGCGTGATATGCAGCCACGCATCCAGGGCTTCGTCGACCTGCTACTTTCTGGGCTCAAAGATGAGGCGAAGATGGGTGGGTACACTGATATCTTGAAGTGGTACAACTGGACGACATTTGACCTGATTGGCGAATTGGCTTTTGGCGAATGTTTCCACTGTCTCGAGACTAAGACGACGGATCCATGGATCGCGGCGGTGTTTGGCAATGTCAAAGCTGTGCCTGCGATGCATATGATTCGTACCTATGGATTAGCGGGTTTGTTGCCGTATCTTACGCCGAAGAAGGGAAGGGAGGCGAGAGAAGAAAACTTGAGGCGTAATGTTGCTAAGATTGAAGAGAGATTGTTGAAGGGGAGCGAACAACGAGACTTCATGGATAATGTTGTCGAAAAGAGCTTGGACGAGAAGTCTTCGGCTGAAGGGAAAGGCATGACCAAGGCTGAAATGGTGGCGAATGCCAGTATATTGGTGCTTGGTGGAAGCGAAACTACTGCGACACTACTAAGTGGGACGACATACTCCCTTTGTAAGAATCCAGAGGTGATGAAGAAACTGAATGCGGAGGTTAGAAGTGCGTTCAAAAATGAGGACGAAATCGATCTCTTAAGTGTTGGCAAGCTGGAGTACATGTTAGCAGTATTAGACGAAGGGATGCGCGTCTACCCTCCCGTGCCAAATCAAGGCAACCGAGTGGTTCCTAAAGGCGGTGCTATGGTCGCGGACAGATGGGTTCCAGGAGGAGTAAGTCCACTTCCATCTGCGTCCTTGACGATTTACAGCTAACAGTGACCGTAGACTTCTCTGCAAGTCCAAAAGTACTCCACTTCATACGATCCTACCAACTTCACACGTCCAGAATCCTTTGTTCCTGAGCGCTGGCTACCAAACCCTCCTGTCGAGTTTGCCAACGATGACCGCAATGCGCATGCGCCATTCAGTCTTGGTCCACGTAATTGCATCGGCAGGAACCTTGCCTACGCTGAGATGCGACTTATCCTGGCTAAGATCTGCTGGAACTTTGATGTGGAGCTTGATGAAGAGAGGTCTGGTGATTGGTTTGATCAGAAGATTTTTGGGTTGTGGGAGAAGAAACCGCTGTGGGTGAAGCTGAAGAGTGTGAGGTAGTTTGTTCAAGGTATGGATGCTGTAATCTGATAGACGTTAGTGCAGCTATACGAAGCTCTTTAGACGCCATCCAAATATCTGTACCCTACCAGAAGTGGGGTGGGTCCCATCTCTTGGTCCAAGGTTTACGATTGTTGAATACTGGGTAGCTGTCCGATGCCAGGCAATGTCTCGCGAGTGCAAGTGGTGACGCGTCGCAAACACTGATACAGAAAGACTATAGATAGTTGAATTGGTTTAGTTAACAACTACAGGTTCACATAGAAGACGTTCTGTTGGGTTGACGTCAAGCAGAGTGCGCTATCTTACAGATGATGGGAAAACAGCGTCTATTGGTAGATGCGAAATCACGTCGGTCGATCTGTCTTCGCACAATGATGGTGCGACGCAAAGTTAGTTTGAAATCTGATACCCGAGGGGTTGGATTGTTGTGCGTATGACCTGGTTCATCCCGTCCGCGGCACAGTAGAAAAGTACTTCAAAAGGGTGATGTCTGTGAGCCCCAAGCCTCTCGTCCCTACCACTCAATCTCCAGCCGCAAATGAAATGTTACTCTGTGAGATATGCCAGGCGGTAGAGCCTATCTTGAAGCCCACATTTAAAGAAGAGGTGTATACGCTTCATCATGAGTCATACAAAACCCTTATGAAGTCTGCCGACGAAGGATGCCACATCTGCGAGAGCGTGTTTTCTACGCTCAAGGTCAGATCGGACCCCGGAACTATCTTGGATATGCGGCCCGCCACGTTTTTCAGCAGTTCCGTTGTGTCCGGTTACCCAATGGTTACTGTATCTGGCAATCATGGCCTCAGAGGCAAAACTGACCCGGATCCTCTTGAAGCGTTCTAGTCTTTTCCGAGGCCTTGTAGTAAGTGCATGCGTGCATTCTTGAGCCTAGGTGGCGAAAATTGTCACTAAAAATGCTTCAGGCCAGAAAAAGCTTTTTGATATATCATCGCATACCTCGTCGCAGCAGTGTTTCGAAATTGCGAAGTCGTGGTTAAACAAATGCGTTTCGGATCACGAGAAATGCAAGAAAGAAGCTTCAGCATCCTGGTCTCCGAGTCGTCTGGTTTCTATCAAAGACGTCGATGCCGATCCATACCTTGTCTTCACGGAAAACAAGCCTTTGAAGGCTACTTATGCTACTTTGAGCCATTGCTGGGGCGATGGTACCCCTCTCAAACTGACGGTCGACACCCTTGAAGCCTTCCGAGAAGCGATACCTTTCTTCAGCCTTTCGAAGACATTCCAGGACGCTATAATCGTCGCCAGACGCCTAGGAATTGAGTACATCTGGATCGACTCCCTGTGTATCATCCAAACGCCGAACGGAGTAAGCAAGTGTCCACGATCAGATGAAGACTGGCAAGTTGAGGCAGCTATGATGGGCCATGTATATCGAAACGCATTCCTCAACATATCAGCAACCGGCGCAAGGAATGGAACCGAAGGTCTCTATTTTCCGAGAGATGTTCAGAAGATAGCGCCTATCGCGCAGTGCCCGGATTTCAAGGTAGAAGAAGGCGGATCGCTAGTTCTGCACCATTCCCCGAATCTTGCCCTTATAAATGCCAGTTTCTGGGACACCTTGAGCATCAGATCAGCCGCGTTTGGCCGTGCTTGGATATTTCAAGAAAGATTCCTATCACGAAGAGTTCTGCATTTTGGAAAAGAACAGATGTTTTGGGAATGCCATACCGACAATTGCTGTGAGACATTTCCGGAAGGACTTCCCATACGCCTAAAGGAAGAGACTTACATAATTCTGAAGTCTGTATATAACTGCTTCCAGACAAGGGATTTCTCCAGTTACCACGCTTTTGGGTCTCTGTTTCGCTTGCAAGGCCTTACACTTAAGGACAAGCTGGAGATTTTCTGGGAGACAGTTGTCACAGACTACACGAGGTGCAAGCTATCGCGGGCTAGCGATAAGCTGATCGCTCTTTCTGGAATTGCTGAAGATATGTATAAACTATAGGATGCATGCGGATTTGAAGCGAGATACTTCGCTGGAATATGGAAATCGCATCTTCCCAGCGGCCTCCTTTGGATAGGTCGTAACCATGTCACGCGTCCAGAGCTTTATCGCGCTCCCACATGGTCTTGGGCCTCTGTGGACGGGTACATTGAATGGCACCATTCACCTCTACGTAATGGTCCATCTTGTGTGGCTGAGGTCATCTCAGTAGAGGCTGTGACCCCTGGACCAGCCTTTGGTCGAGTCACAGAAGCCACGATTCAGCTGAGAGCCCCTACTTGGGAGTTAGAAGTATTCATGGACGAACGGAACGATACAAGAGTCGTACCTACTCGAAAATCAGCCCAGCAATGTCCCGCGGGCGTACCAGAACAAGACTATTCACTGAAGCTATTCTGGGACGAAAAGGCTCTGCCTGCAAATGGAGAGGCTTGCAATTTGAAAGGTGCACTTCTCGAGGATTTCAATGAAAGTGAAATCACTCAACCATGCATGTTGGCACTATTACCAAGTTCTAAACATTCGGAGACGTTCTATCGTGTTGGTATCATTTACTCTGGAAAAGCACTATCTACCTCGCTCTGGACGTCAAGTAAAGTTGAAGCTATTATTACAATAATATGAGACCTTATAGTACTATGCATGAAATCTACAGCACTGTAATTTGATATCGGTTCGAATTGCTTGCTGTATGCCTATTTGAAGAACATACAAGCCCAAATCGTAGCCTTCCTTAGGATTTACCACCTTCCCTACGTGTAATACATGAAGGGATTATCGCATCTACTTCAATGTTCTCCATGTATGGAAACAGCTTCAACATATGGCATGCGTCCTTCAGAGTTTTCTCGGGATTTGTCTCTTCCATCGTATGTTCTTTCAGCTTTGTCATTTCCATCTGGAGGTACTCAAGCTTCCGTACAAACGGCTGTAAGTAGGAGTCAACGCTCTGAGCCGGCAAGCCTTCACTTGTCTCTACCCACGACCGAAAGTCCTTTTCCAGTTGAGTAGCTGTATCTTGAAGTGGTCCAGCCAGCTCCGACTTCAGTTGGTTGAGGATGGTTTGCGCGTCTTGAATCCGTTCCATCTTGGTATTTGTGTTGTTGTGTGTGTTGTAATAGTAAGAGTAAGGGAGCCATACAGCGGCAGATTCTATATATGCGCTCCTGGATGCATGCGAGCGTTGTTGAAGGGAAGCGGTGACCAGAGGGTGGAGGGAGGTGAACGGTGGCGTTGGGTGACTCGATCAATGACTCCCATTGACCGCCGAGTTGTGACTCCCCGGCACGCTCCCACTCACCTCCCTTCGCGCATCCTGCGACCGCTCATTCACCACCGGTTTCACCTTCTTTCGCGTCTGCAGTCACCGCTTGCTCGCGACGCCAGCCTCCACTCCAGACCCGCAGGCATAGGGGGCTTGCATCTGGTGGTGGGATGAGACCACACCTCATTAGCTGGTGAGATGGGTACAGATGGGAGCGCACCTCGCCAGCTGGTGAGATGGGCGCGGACAAGCCTGTATCTCGATATCTGACAGTAAGGCGGTAAGGCGGTACGGTGGCTTTGCTGGACTAGTGATGAAGGCGCTTGAGGGACTTCATCCCGCCTCCCAAAGCGGAAACCAGATCTGGAAAGCAAGGCATTGTCGTGGTTCTAGAATGTACCTAGATGGTGGTGGTCGGTGCAAAATAGGGCCATATGTCGTCAGCTGGCAACATACACCTCAATCCAACCTATTTTACGAGACTCCACTGCCCTAGCGATAGGGTACTGTAGAGGTCCTCGCTAGGCTGGCTCGAGAATGAGACGAGTCTGAGTGAGGCGGGCTGGGACATCCGTTGAGCCGCCCCTGGTGATTGACACGAGATCTTCGGACAGAACATCTCTGGTGATAAATCAGACTAGTGATGAAGTGTTGTGAGGGATATCGAGGCGCTTCCCGAAGCGCAAGCCAGATCTGGATAGCGAGACATTGTCGTGATAACGGTCAACCAGAAGTCTTTCTCCGACTGCTCCTCCTCGGTCCCTCAGGAGGTGTTATACCATTTCTTGCCTTCCGCTTTTTGCCCTTCATCAAAAGAACACTGGCCTTGTTGTCTTCTTTCTGTGACAGCTCGTCGTCAGTAGTCTCAGCTTTGGTCTTGACTCTTGTCATCGACTCTTTTCTAATACCCGTAGACGTTGAACTCTTGTGGTCAGCACCGAGATCTAATCCCTGCTCTTCCTTAGAATCCACTCCAACATCAACCCCCTCCCTCCCAAGCACATACGCCACCTTCTCACACTCCACCGCCTTAACGCCCAATCTCTTCACCGATTCCCACACCCGCTCACGTATCCCATCCCACTCCTTCTTGGAATACTTAATCTTCCTCTTCCACCCCGCCAGCTCCCTCCCCTCAGCCGCATCCTCCCACGAACACCACCTATAAAGCTCATCCGAGAAGAACGGGACCCCAGAGACCGCTCGCTCGCACGAGTCCAGTGAACCCCCGTCATCGATCCTGTCGGGTAGAGGCGTCCAAACGCTCAAGATGAGGGACGCCGTCGCTGGGCCAATGCCCTTGAGCTTCTGCAGCCTCTTCAGAGCATTGGTGGTGCCTTCGTCCTTATACAAATCGTCGTAAGCGGTTTCCAAAACATCCTCAACATCCTGCTCTGAATTGGACTGCACGAGGCGTAGGAGATTAGGCCGGAATTTTCCGTGTTTCCTAGTCTTCGTAAGTATCTGGCTGTACATCTTATTCGTCACTCGCCCTCCAGCTTCCAGCCCTCCAAGCCCGTCCAGAACTCGTAACAGCTCCTACCACAGACAAAATCTCCTTCCACATACAGTTTCCACTCGACAAGCTTTTCAACATCTGCTTTCCTCAGCCCAGAGGATCCGTGTGCGCTATGCCGCTGCCGAATTGTTTCATACCGCCATCTATCCAGCTCCCGCAGCTCTGCCGGCACCGAATCCGGGTACCGCGCGAGTATGCTGGTGAACGCGGATCGCGAGATTTCGGATATCGTTAAGGAAGGCATGATTGCTGTTTCCCGGTTGCGGACGCGGGCAGGTGTAGAGTGGAGTCGTGAGGGTTGAGGATCGATGCGGGAAGGCCGCGCATGTAGGTTGACGTCCATGCACGCGAGGCTGCTAGGGCTGGGCGTGACACGAAATCACGTGCATATGCGATGCAGCATTTCTTACATGTGTGACATTCCTCATCTCATCAAGACGTCGCTAATCGTAATACAACGCGAGCCCAATCATCGACCCAACGCTGTACCCCAAAACGCCAAGCCCTTGTGATGATTGAAGAACAAAAAGCCGTGCCTTTCAACGCCGCTAATAGACCTGGGTATCCCGAAACACGTATACCATGAAACGCCGCGCTCAAACACCCAAACCTGCTTCCTTTGTACGGATCCTGCCATGTCGGACTGCGCCAATCGTCACACTGGCTTCGCCCGTCATCCAGCCCGGCATCTTCTCCCCGTCAACGACGCCTTTTTCGACTAGCTCCCTCACTCCAGCGAACACGTGGGATCCTGTAAAGGTGAGCCGCACGTCCGGAACCCACGCTTCGCCCTCCTCGTCCTGAATGGCCTCCATGTCCTCGATCGTTCTGTCGAGCATAGATGGCCGTCCGCGGCGATCGCGGTTCGATTGCGAGTTGTCGATGTTGGATAGATCTTCTTCCTGTTGATCTGTAGGGTTCGGTATGGCTGGGAAGGGGTCGTCGATGCGGACTTCGAATCGTTCGATACCCTGCCCGTCATTCGGTTTTGCAGAACTTCCAAAGCGTCCCTCTGCCACATCCTTCCTCCTTTTGACAGCTGTTGTTTCCGCATCATCGAGAGCTCGCTTCGGACGTCCTGGTCCCGTCTTTGCGCCAGATGTTGTGTCATCGCCGGTTGCCTTCTTACGCTCATCTGGTCTTCCAGTGGTGATGAAGTCTAGCGCATTCTGACTGAAGCTGCTATCGGCAAAGATACTCCAGCCGCCTGCAGCAGCATTGCTTTTTCCTGGGCCGCGGTAAGCGAGGAGCGCACTCAGTGACCTTGCAGTAAAGTTAGTGGGTGTCAATTGATAGCGCGATGATGGTCGTGAGAAGGCTTTTGGTATCGCTTGCTGCACGATGTCTCGAAGGTGTCGGCCTTCGTCGCCAACGACCTGGCCAAGGTGCGTCGCTAACGAAACATAGACGAATGGCGAGCCATTGGGCCAGATGAAGAAGACGGCTTTGGCACTGTCGGTGCCTTGGGAGGTGTCCGTGGCTAGCGAAGCTTCTGTGCTGTATGGCGAGTCGTGTATATAGACACGGAGGATCGTTATGGGCAACGTTTTGATTCTCGTGATGAGATAGTGCGCCTTCATGAGCGGTGTCAGCTCTTTTGCCAGATTCATCATGAACGTCTGTGCCTGGAATCGCGGCAAGTGCTCAGACTCGTTTGTGACCTCCATGTCCTTGACAAGCCTGTTGTTCGGTATCCGGGCCATGCGCTTGGCCGTCCAGCGCAGCGTCGTCGGGTGGTCTAGGAGGTGCTGTATCTCCGCCGTTGCAAGCTGATACATGGAAATGCCTTTGCGCCAGTCGCCCTCGAGTATGCGGTCCATGGACTCCTTTCTCCCGCCCTTGCGCGCCGCCATTAGCTTGTACGTCTCCTGGAGCTCGTCATAACTATGCGCAGGCTCGTACGCTTCGTCGACGTCCTCATCCTCGGCATCCTGGTCGCTCGCAAGGTACGGCCGACAGAAGTCGCGGTTCTTTTTCGCAAGCCATTGCTGGGCGAGGCTGATGAGCGACTGGCGGGAGAGCTTGCTGAAGGTGCGGACGACGTCGCGATGCGTGACGGGGAGACGGTGGGCGTGCGGAATGTTCTTGTAGTCCGGGACGGTGGTAGTAGTTGCGTGGGGCGCCATGATGGTCTACATGCAGCGTAAGCAAGACGATGCAATAGTGCAGTGCATTGTTTATCGACTGCCTGTTATCGATAGATCAACGTCGCGAACCGACGACGCGTTGGTGTTGAAGCTCGGTCCAGTCGATAAAGGTACGTGTAGTATGACTAAGCGGTAGAGCACGTGAGGGCTTAGACTCGACTGGGTACCCATGCATTGGAGTCCTCCGAGAACTCATGGGGAGACATGTGCCGACGACCTGTACGCGCTGATGCTGTACAACATTCAATATGCTGTACTCCCAGAGTAGCTCGTCCATGATCACGCTGTTTCCATAACCAGAGCACCCTCTGCAGCGATTTGTGTGCCAACCCAGTGAAGGCTATCGGAGGTCAACCACGCCAATCTGTCATTGGAAAGACTTTCCTCAAGCAGCCGTGGCTCCACACCAACGAACCTCAACCGGGAGCACCTCGGTTGCCGTCGGCGGCTTTGGGTCGTGAACGGTCGCGAGCGGTTCAAGAGCCGTTCCTTTGATTACAGAGCCGCCACCCACGCCCGTCATGGCAGCCAGAGGAGGGGTTCAATAACCCGTGAAAGCAGCACACATTAAAGGAAGGGTCCAGCCTGCTGCGCGTACGGCGTACAGTCTCTTTGACGTGGTGAATACGAACGAACCCCACGCTCCTGACAGCCTGCAAACGCGCTTCAAGCGCTGCGATCTCGCCCGCCTCGGCATTGGTGGTGCTGTCAGTCAACGGGTGTCGCACCCGATATTCAAAAGAGTAATCCGCCGCCGGTCGCGGGGCTTCTCAGGCGCTGCTAGCAAACCCTTCGTCGACCAAATATCGGTCGCACCCACGTCACGACTCGCTCAGCCAAACACACTCCCCCAATTCTCCTTCACACCTGCTGCAATAATCACACAGCTCTTGCAAGTCGCGGCCTTTGTTGGCCATCCCCACGACTGCGGACTGACTCATCTTGACGCAAGCGTACCACCAGCCTCGACTGTCCTGACAAAAACACCACCTGCCCGGGACTGACCACAATTGCTATCAAAGAGGCAGCGCGCCCTCTGCAACAACCCTCATGTCTGGCTACAACGGGCGACCAGCCCCCAACGTCTCCCGCTACATCGCCGACCTGAACACGGTGCCCTCGCGCGACGAGCCCGTCGACTCTCCTCCCACGAACCTCGAGGCCGAACTCGCGCTCTTCACAAACAACGAGTTCATGGACTGGGATGGCACAGGCGTAGAGAACCCTTACCGGAATCCGTCGCTGGACCTCGACCTCGAGCAGCCCGTGCACAGCGCGGGCGTTAGCGATCCGAAGATGGACTTCACCAACCTCAGCAGTAAGTGTGCGCGCCCTCGTCGCGGTCTTGTTCGTTCTGTCCATGTGCATGTCTGCGTTCTTGATACTTCCTTTGCTCGCACTTTTGTTCTCCCGAAGCGCGGGCTGTCGTGCCACGCTGCACGTTGGCGTCCAATTGGCTGGTCGCAAGGGGCGCTGCATACCTCGCCAACCGGCTGCATTGCACCATGCCTCCCCACGGCCAGCAGCCATTCATGTCGGTGCAGCGCCCTGTGATGCGCTGCGATGCTGCAGCGGACTGCATGGCTGGTAAGATCAGCCGCTGCGCACGGCGTTCTCTCACCGGAGCACGCAATTGTCTGTGCACATTTGGCAAACACCTCGACTCCACATCCCATCGCATCTTATCGCTTTCCCGTCCTCTCTGACCCACCGCGGCCATGACTGACTTCGATCCGTTCGCAGGCAATTTTGAATTCGCCGACTTCGGCCTGCCCAACACCTTTGTCGACCCATCGATGCAGACCCTGCCGTCGACGCAATCCAACCCTTATGGTGTTCCGGCAACCTTCTCATCACCCGTTGACAGCGCTGTGTCGCCCGTCACGCCCGGATTCGAGCTCTCGGCGGCGAAGAAGCGAAAGCTCGACAACGTCGACCCCAACAGCCAGCAGGCCATAGACGAAGCCGCCCGTGTGGCAGCCGAAGAGGACAAGCGTCGACGTAACACTGCCGCGAGCGCACGCTTCCGTGTGAAGAAGAAGCAGCGCGAGCAGGCCCTCGAGAAGACGGCGAAGGAGATGTCGGACCGAGTGAACGTTTTGGAATCGCGCATCCAGCAGCTCGAGACGGAGAACACATGGTTGAAGGGCCTCATCACCGAGAAGAATAACGGCAAGTCAGGCAACACCGACTTCACGGCCATGCTCAAAAAGCACGTCGAGGATACCCAAAACGACAGGATAAGCACTAGCCGCACTGACGGCGTCGGCACCAAGAGCGAGGCGTCAAAGGCTTAGGCCAAAATTCTTGCTTTGCTTTTCTTCAGCATCTTTGATTTACTTCGAGCACGGACATGTTACACCCATGTGTGCTGTTACATCTTCTCGAGCAGAGCAACGGGCGTGGTTGCCAAGCTCACTTTTAGCTGCACTCACGAGTGTAAGCCAATCAGACATAATTTTGGTATTCAAGAACTCGCATCAGGGCTCTCCTAGGTGTGCGTCTTTATGATATGAATATGTTTCTCAACTTCCCTGCTCCACTATGTATAAGAACGATACAGTGTTCTGCAAACCCTACTCTAGTCCAGCAATGGAAGACAGTGAGATGCTTTGCAGCAAACACCCGCAGCAGGTTCAGACTCTCTGTTAATGACTACTGTACATGGCTGCAAAGTAGCATACAGTGCCGGCATTGCAACACGCTGTGCGAGGGGCATTATAGCGGACAACACAGACTTGTAAAGTCCTCTGGCTCCTGGCTACTGAACATGCGGAGTGCCATGCGAAATTCAGCATATGACTGCCCATTCGAGCATATGTTCGGCTCGCATCATGCATCCTGTTGTGACTCTCTCACATGCAGCACTTCACATGCGAGTCACGCCGTTCCCCTCCTCGTCAGTCTCCCATCTCGTCACAATCCGAGCCCACCGAAGTCTCCAACATCTAGAAGAAAGCTTGGTTTAGGACCAGTGAGAGTGCATCCTCGACGCTTTCACATACCTTCCTAGAAGACAGATAAACTTCGTATGAGGTTATGAAGTCATGATACTGAAGTATACGAAAGTGATATATCCAATTCCAGATTATGCCGTGCCAAAGCGGGACCCTCGATCCATCTACCATCCCAGCGCAACCCATGGACTTAAGGTTGTTTGCACGTCGCTGTCTCAACACTGTGTTGTCTACCCACCCTCTTTTGACACCGGACTACGAAGACAAGACCCAACCCACGCGTCCCTCATATCAAAACTAAAACCAAAACCAAACAACGTCAGCAACCACAAATCCGCATTCTCTGCCATAGCTACCGTAGGTGGTTGTTAAGAATGCGGAACCAGCGTAATAACGTAACCACTTCGATACCCACTGCGATGTCCCCTGCGATATCCACTAGTCCTAGAAGTATCCACACAAGAAGTGGGGCTCAACAATCTCTCAAAGGTTCCTCGAACACCGTGTGGCTATCTCGATCCCGCTCGGTCCGACTCCCCATCCGGGAAAACGAGATTGCGAACAAGTTGGATGTTTGCGGCACAGACACATGAATGCCAAGTGACAATGGTAAGTGAACGACTGGGTGAGGACGTCTCCCTCTCCGAGCCGAGACGAAGCGAAATTGCGCTCCAACTAAACACGCCGTGTCAAAAAGGATAAGGGGTCGTGTGAGATCATAATAAGGTACTAAGGTGGGGAAAAGAGACAAGACTCCAAAGGAGGAGTCGCAGATGATGAAGGATAGATGGTGAAGGCGGATTGACACGATACAATCATGTTGACACCGGCGACGAACTGACAGTTTGATATAATATTCATATTTCCTACGTACAAAAAGCCCAGCTATCAAACTACAGACGAGCCCATCCACAAGTGGCATTCCTACCCCAGCCCTTCTCACTAGCTGACTTCCAATCTGAACGCAAGGAAAAGGTACTCGAAGGGTATACATAAAAGAAATTTGAGTCGTTGTTGTGTGAGAGTGTGTCGGTGTTGGTATATACAAATTGAAATATGGGTTGAGGAAACGAGCACCGAACATTGCAAGCTCAGCGCCCGAGAAAAATCGAGGGTATTACAAAGGATATATTGAATCGTGCATGTGTGCGTGAAGCCCGTAAACACTCGCCGAAGGCGTCGTTGACAATAGAAACCAAAAGCGAAAGATACTAAGGTCAGATGATGAGGACTTTGAGAGACGGGAAAGTCTGGAAAAGGAAGGTGGCTCGACATCCGAAAGTGGCTGGAGATAGATGACTGAGACGGACATTTGAAAGTCCAGACCACGCTTTTTGATTACTCGTGCATATATAAGCCGTACAGATAAGTGGGTGCACAAAGTTGCACGAGCGGGGTGATAACGCAGCGAACCGCTCACAAGATCCCCATGCATATCGATACCCGACCATGCTGTGTAAAAAGAAGAGCAGACTCCCTGGACGCCTGCCAAGGTATAGTGATGACTGAACGATGTAAAGTGATGACAAGAAAACCAAATAGTAAGAGTCAAACTAGAAGTTCTGCGCGATGCCAGAATTGCCTTGTTGCGGGAACACTGAGGGGCTTTCGATTCGCGTGTTCCGCCGTGCCGACACGTCTCGTATCACGGGCTGCTGGTTTGCACCATACCCGTCGTTGTATGGGTAAGGCTGGTAGTTTCCATTGTAGCCATACTCGTCTGCGGGGTTGCTTATTGGTAGGGGTAATTCACCAGAGTTGTCTGAGTGCCCGGCCGCTGAGTAGGATGATGACGCGTTTGATGGTCCTCTATTGACGCCTGTTTGGTTGTGATTTGAGTTGGGCGCAGCACCCAGGGCGCCAATGCCTTCTGAGTCCAAAGTCTCGCGTCGGCCATTCACCAAAGGATCGTTTGATTGAGCGTCAGTGCCATGAGTTGGCGATCCCGGGCTCTGATAACCTCCAGGGTTGCTGTTGCTGTCTGAGTAGGTCATGCCACTGGTGAGGGTCGTAGAAGCTTTGCGGTTTGAGCTAGACGTGTTCCCCCAACCTCTGTATCCGCTCTGGTCTTCAGACATCTCAGAGCCTATACCGACAGCGGGTAGTGTGGGGTCATTATTAGGGTTGAAACCGTACTCTTCCACCTCTTTCCGTCGTGCTTCTTCGGCGTTCTTCTTTTGTTTCCGCCTTCTCCAGAAGAACAGGCCAGCGATGACAAGGGCAGCGACTACTACAACGGGGACGACTACCGCAATGGCGGTCTTTCCGCCCGCCGATAAGCCATTGGAGGTTCCTTTCTGATCGACGCCTTGCAGGCCTGCTGGTGCAGTTCCAGACGCTGACGGGCTGGATGCTGCGGGGTCGCTTACTTGACCCGGGACTGATGATGGGGTGCTAATTATCGTTCTGACAATGGTCGACGGCTCGACTGTCTCGCCGGCAACGGTGGTGGAGGGGGTTACGACTGATGTGACGACTTCCGTGGAAGGAGTGGGTTTCGGTGCTGTCGTTACAATGGTGGTCCCTGGTGCCGTAGATGGCGGAGGCGCGCTCGACGACGGGGGCTGACTGGATGACGCGGGTGCCTGAGAGGACGCTGGCAGCGAAACTGGTGTCGAGGACGGCGGCGGGGCGGAGGTAGAAGGGTCCGCTGATGAAGAAGGCGGGTCAACAGATGACGATGGCGTGGGTGTAGGCGTAGGCGTGGATACAGCAGACGAGGCAGCCTGAGAAGAAGAGGCGGCTGCCGAAGAAGTAGGGACTGCAGATGAGGTCTCAGCCGGCGGCGCAGACGAAGCTGCTGAAGACTCGGCGGGACCCGATGAACTTGCAGGCAGGCTTGATGGAACAGATGAAGATGATATGAGAGACGACGTACCAGAGGTACCGTTCGACGCCGAAGAAGCCATGGCGACGAAGATATCAAAGAAGAAAGAAAAAGGCCGCGATGCACAAAGGAGAGAGGCAGCAGCAGCGACGATGGATTGGCCGCGCTGGCGTGTGAGAGGAGTGAGGAGTGAGTCGCGCGGAATGTGTGTCAGAGACGATCCACGGTACGACGGCCGGAAGGGGAGGGTGCGAGTGGGACGAGATGCAAGCGCAGCGCCGGCTCTCTTGGTGGTGACGATTACACGGCGCAACGCAGGCCGGGATGGACGATCGGGCTGAGGCCAAAGTGATGAAAGACGAGTGGTTTGAGAGGTGGAGAAGCGGAGCGAGGAGCTGGCGATCAGTCGCAGCAGCCGACGAAAGGAGCAGGCGGGCTAGCGACTGGCCGGAAACGCGTTGTACTATCGACTCCCTGCGACGGGCGCGGGCCACACTTTTATGAGGAGCGTCGTGGCTGCAACGGCTTGCGACGTGAGAGCGACCTCTCGAAGCGCGCGCGGTCAACAAGAATACGAAGAGTGGAGTGACAGCCAGAGCGACAGCAACGAGTGCTTTTCTTTGCGGAATGCGTTGCCAAGGCCTCCAGCTGCCTCAGCACTTGAGCAGAGGGCCAACGGCCAGACAAACCCACACATGAAGCGAAGGCTCGCACTGCTCGATGAGAGCTAGCGGCTCCCCTTTTTGGGAGCTGAGAGAGGCTGATAAGCACCGCTAGAAGAGATGCGATCCGCCCGGCGGTGGCTGTACGCTGCAGCGCGCTATCGTCTGCAGAGTTGCTTCTCACCATTTCACTGACACGAGCAGAGCATTCATCAAGCTGTGACAGGCACCGCTCGCGTACCTGAAGACTGCATTATTGCAATTGCATCATCGTCATCTCGTTTCACGAGCCTGGCAACTGCTCCGACGCCTTTATCCTGGCGCGCGACATCATTCTCCGTTACGGTGTTTGGTGAATTACCTAGGCGGCCCTGATTGGCTGGAGCTATATTAAGAACTGGGGTGCCCTCGGTAGGTTGCATTCATTGTGCGGCGACATCTGACGCAGAACATCATGACTTCGGACTCGGTAGCAGTCTTCGGTGGTAGGCTTGTATTGATGGGAATTGTGGCCTCTCGTGCACATGCAAGTTCGACGAGCACGTTGGGTTGCGACAGAGGATTGTGAGGAGCATGAGTGTGAGAGTAAGCGATCTCTCAGTCCATTCTCTGCGTTTGAGGTCCAAAACTTCGCGTACGCTTCTCCGAGACATGCATCAAACCTGCGCGTCTTCTTACTTCTTTCGGGGCTCTCTCAAGGCCATCCAATTGTTTGAGGCTCAATTGCTCACTTATCGACGACCTTCAAGGTCTGGTCAGATTCATGAGCATCGCTCTGCGACCGCCGAGGAGTTCTGGATATCGGATGCGCCAAGTGGGACCGCTGATGCTAGCGCCCTCGAATGATCATCAGCCGTACCCGTCCGTAACCACGGATTGGCAAACACTTCCGCGAGATTCGATAGCCCGGAGTACAATTCATACGAGGCCAGGTATGACAGCCTTTCTGTTTCCCACCTTATCTTTGCCGAACTTCTTCTCGTACCATCGCTTGCCCTGCAGAGCCCTAGGGAGCATCGTAGTGATCTCGTTCACCAAGAATGCCCGTGCAGGGACACAGTTCCATCCACCGATGAGCCAGAAGCCTCCCCACTCAACCCATTCACACAGATAGTGCGCGAACAGGACGTATTGAAATAGCCCGTTCTTCGGTACCATGTAGACCTTGTCGACACTGCCCGCGGGCTTCCCCAGCTTCTCCGCTTCTTTCTTCTGCTTGCGAGCAGCAGCCCGCCTGATTTCTCGCAGATCGTCGTCATGGAACATGTTGCCCAGTAGGCCCCATGCCCAGATGACAAGTCCGATTTCCATCGCCCAATACCGACCGGCCCAGTCGCTGTTTGTTGTAGGCCCGTAGCCCGCCAGCCATCCGCCGAGCGATATCGCATTGCATAGCTGGAAGCAAAATGCAAGAATCCATACGAGTGGATGTATAGGCGACATGCTCGGATTGAGAAAGAGGGGCGAGATGACAGCGCGGTAGACGTAGTGAATAACCTGTCACATCTGGGTCAGTCGCATACTCTGCGCATAGAGACTGTTGGGGGCATACGAAGCATCCTGCCATTGTCCAATTACCCCACGGCAACTCCTTGATTCTCAGCTCTCCGGGAAGCGTGTACATGATGTATATCAACGATATGAAGCCCACAGACTCCATTGTAGCCCATCCTATCTTGCCCGGAATGTTGATACGTGAGATTATAGACGTCTTGCCCTGAGGGTACCAGTCGAGGAGCCATTGTGCGGCAGTAATCTAGTCAATGACTATATCAGAATCTCATCGTTGTCCCACGAATATGTGATCTTTGGTGTGACATACCACTGGAAACCACTGCCAGATCTTGCAAATCAATTCCCAATTCTCCCGCGACGGCGGAAGCCAATTCTCGACTATTGCCATGATTATTGTTCAGCAACCGGTGCTGCACAGGGTGAAGGGTTGAAGTCGTGGCTTGGGTGCAGAGGCAGGGTTGCGTTCCTTCCCAACTTTCTTAGTCGTGAGGTCATATAAACGCCAAGCGACCAAACGCATCTAACGCGCGTGACAGCATCCGAACTACCTATCCAACATTCCAAGCTTCGTTTCAGAGTTACCCCTCATTCAGAACCGAGTTTCGGTCACAGATTTACGAGGAATCAGTCTTGATTAAGTCATATCCAAGAGGCTTACCTGGATGTTGTAAAACCCAGTCTGAAAGACACTATCAAGGATACTAAAGGCCGACTAACCCTTTAGCTCCTAGCTGAAACATGACTTGATAAACACGCACTCCTTGTAGTTCACGCACTATTAACACAATCGTTCTGAGAGGTTCAGTTGCGGCACGTGTGCGTGAGTCCTCAGATTCATGGATTAGTCAAGACATGTTCGGAGTCAATCGAAACTTGAAACATCACATCCAAGCCGAAACATACTTATCATTCTTCCTCTCCAGAACAGCTCTTCTTTCTTGACCATATTATTTCAATCTCCCACCTTTCAATATGTGTCATACGAAGGTTGCCATCTCTTTATCGGGCTGCTCGTCCTTTCCATCGCCCACTCCTTGTGACTCAGGAGCCCAAGTCTTATCGTCCAAACTCTTCAACAGCTCATGAACGTCCAATCTGCCTTCCACAATCTCCGTTCCATTTACCAAGTCGTTCTCATCAGCACGCTTGCCTGCATCCTCTTCATCTTTCGCAATACCCGCCTTCACATGTCTATGCACCAGCCTTTTCCTTGCCACCTTGAAATCGACCTCCACGAACCACAGCTCGTCCATTAATTCGGCAGCGTCTTTCCAAGGGGACTTGTTCAGGGATAAGTAGTTGCCTTCGAAGATGATGATACGCACACTCGGTACTATCGAAATGTCATCGGCTACTGGGTCCTTCTTTGCATGGTCGAAGCTCGGCGCGTATAATGTCTGGCTTTCCGGACAGATGGGCTCGCGAAGCTTCTTCACTAGGGTGAGGAATGAATCTCCGTCAAAAGTGAAAGCTGCCCCTCTTCGCGCGTGCGCAGTGACGGGGTCGGGAAGGGCATCAAGTTGAACTCGAGAGAGATGATATCCATCCATAGGAACAAACGTTGCTAGGGGAGTTTCATTGTGGGTGGCGGGTGACTGTCGAGCATGGAGGTCGTCTAGGCGTTTTGCAACTATGGCGGCAAGCGTGGTCTTGCCTATGTAGAGTCAGTCTCTTGAAAAGTAGACCAGACGAGCGTGTTGACTACCTGATCCAGGAATACCAGACACAGCAATCAGTAGCCGTCGTGATCTAGGGACTTCTTGAAACTTTGCTATGAACTCGTCAACAACACCTAACACACGCGTTCATACAAGGTATGTGTACTCCAGGTTTTGTCGACTAGCCGATTGATCTGATCCTCCATCTTTGCTTGAGCACATCCAAGTTCTGCGAAGTTCTTTTAAGAGTTCAATAGCGGACGCAGAGTAGATCATGCAACCTGGGCGTTCCTGTTAAGGTGACCAGTAAATGCCTCGTTTGTGCAGATCGTGGGATTCTCTCATGGTGTTGGTAAACTAGCCGGCCAACTTGCAGCTCTGACGTAGCCCCGCGGGGCACGCCAATGGGAAACCGGCGTGGAGGTAATGCGTAACACACATGCGTACGTTATCTCATTCTAATGCGCGGAGGTAAAGCAATGCAGTAGAAACAAATACGGGGTTGGGTCAAGACTTGAATGTTTTTGGCAGAGTGTCTTCGGCGTATCGGTTTTCTGAGTACCCTGGGTATGCGATAAGAGAAGGACCAAGACAGCCAAATTTTCTATTAGTATATTGAATGCGTTTCTTCTCCGCAGCACTGTACATACGCATGCATCGGCATCAAAGTAGACATTCGAAGGTCCATACAGAAGGGGCTGTTCAAATTGGTCTAGCGCCCTTGTGCACTACCACCCGACACTCGGAGCTCCTCAGCGCTCGCACTTTCGTCGAGACGAATATCCTCCCAAGGTCTCGAGATTTATACCCTACCATATGTTGGATGATCAATGTCTACATTTGACTTCGTTCACAGTCGCCAAATCAATCATGATCTACAACGGTGGCATTACATGTCCACGAGATGCATCGGAGAATTTTTCCATACAGGCGCAACCAACGTTATCCAAAGGTCACCACCCGAATGCATACGACATACGCCATGATCTCATAAGAGAGCTGGGAATGAAGGGCTTTTATGATGTTGATTATCTTCTACTTTCGACGTTTCCAGGCCAAGCGTAAAGACTTCGAGGACGCGATTCACCACCGACGGAAGAACGCCCTCAACTCCGAGTTGATGCTTGGCTCCCGTCACTATCCGTCATATCCAGTTCATATCGCCTCCTGCAAAGGGACCAATGTAGTTCCGCGGGGTCTTGCTTCATCGAAGAGCAGCCAAAGGATTCTGGCCATGCGGATCTATCCGCCACCCCACGCGACCCTGGGGAAATCAATAACCCCGCCATGGGCATTCGGATTTGCACAGCAGTGAACCCCAATTGCCGTGCACCGTGCAGGCATAGAATCGCATCCCTACACACAGTGCGTTTCTTTGCAGTGCACATCGTCGCCGTTTCCAATTCTATCCACATCGATAGATAAGAACCGGCATACCCAACCCAGGCTGCCCTGCATATGATCCATCTTAGGCGGGAATGTGGGCCAGACCATCTCATTGACTGCTTGACGCCTCAACGAGTAGAAAGGGTTTGACGAAAGTCCGCCACAGGAGCATTGATAAACTTTCTGCAGAGCACGCAGCTGGTGACATTAGCTTCTGGTTCCCTTTCATCAGTCTTGCAGAGACGGATTGGCCAGGATGACACTCCATGTGTGAACCCAAAGTTCGGTCTGAAAGATTTAGACTACATGTACAGCATCCGACAGTCCCTCCAGGGTTAGTTGTATCTAGACTCATTCCCTAACGGCGTGGAGTAATTTTCCGACTCGCCGGAATTCGCAACTACAACGAGAGGCTTGATTTAGCCATGGACCCTGTTAGATCCACTCTGAGTAGTGTTTACTCCACCTGTCTAACGATATCCTGTAGTACAAATCTCCGTTTGATGGTGGTTTTCGCAACTTGTGCGGGACCGCACACCCGGCTCCGTATTCGACCAGGCTCGTGCTTTTCGAATCACGAATCAATGTCAACAACGGCTTCTGCTAACATCTCGACATATGCATTGATCCGTGCATGAGAGCAACGGTGAGGGGTAGGACAGTGTCAGCCCGTTCTGCAAGACGAACAATGAGGAAGCACACATGCACCTTCCACCGACTTAGCGAGTACCGACAGAAAGGGTGGCCAAGCAAACCGTTCACTTCATGCCGTCGTATGCGACTGGGCACATGCCCTCTCGTCGAGACTCTGATCGGCTTGGGGGCCTGCAAGAGGACATTTGCTTGCTCCACTGCTCCACCACCGATACATGTGGGCAATGGCAGGGGATTGAAAATCTGAGGAGTATCTGTTATCGAAAACGTCGGAAGCTGGATACGGATACGGTAAATGATCCTGGCGAAGATGCGAAGGCCTCCAAACTTTTTTTCTCATCTCGGAGGAGAA
Source organism: Lophiostoma macrostomum CBS 122681 (assembly GCA_010405375.1). Taxonomy (NCBI): domain Eukaryota; kingdom Fungi; phylum Ascomycota; class Dothideomycetes; order Pleosporales; family Lophiostomataceae; genus Lophiostoma; species Lophiostoma macrostomum. Next base: position 128,712 of record MU004332.1, on the reverse strand, counting down.
AGTGGTATAGTGCTAGCCGCAACTACAGTCCTGAATCAGGGTTTCGCGCCAAAAACCCTGCTGCGTTTACGTACGTGCAGGCTTGCCGGGCTTCTCAGATACTACCCTGGCAAAACTTGCACGAGTTCTCAGTGCAGTATCTGTACACGTGCTGCAATACCGGATGCAGAGCTCTCTTCAGGTGGTAGGCTAGTCGGGATGTGGGACTTCGTAACGTCGGCAGCATGGGTAGGGAGTCCCATATCGGCGCCTTCTCTTTGGCTGTTCAATGTCCTTGTTTGTGGCAGCAGCTGTCGGGCATGGAGTAATCGCCTAGTGCTCGCTTTCGCTTTCACTTGCTGCTGCCGCTGCTGTTTTCCTCCCACTCAATTCACTTCTCTCTCTGCCAAAACGCACTTGTCGCCGTTTCAATCATTCTTATCACGGCCTACACGTGCAATTGCTGCTTGGTGAGTGGACAATCTCGTCTGGCGATGGCGTCACTCCTGTTGCTTGTGCCGAACGCCGCCCCGCCTAGCAACGGTGCCTGCATCGCAGCCGCGGAACGCTGCCAATCTCAACAGCCCACAGGCCCTCACGTTGGCGCGCATCGACAATTCGCCGCATGTCAATCATCCACGAACCTGCTGTTCCGTCTTTGCAACGGCGATGAGCATGTTTGTGAGGGGCGAAGCTGACTCAATGATAGCCACTTCCGACTGCGTGTGTCACACAACCCCGACCAGCTGGGCAGCGCTATCGACCTGTGCAACACGACACACGCGGAGCTCGAGTTTCTGAGCTGCACAGCAGGCTATGAAATACGGCGATACTCTGCGCCAGCGCTCCATTCCTGAGTGGGGCCATTGTGAGTGCCGAGCTTCCTCTTCCCTTTTCTTGTCATTCCAGCAAGTGCGTCAAAGACTAACACTTTGCGCCTGGCCAGACAACATCGACTATGACTACCTCAAAGACCTCATAAAGCACAACACTACGCCAGGCAATGGCAAGGCTCTGTCGATACCCGGCCAGGGCGCTTCCATCGATAGAGCAGCGTTTGGCGATACCTTCTTCGATGTGCTCAAGTCGCAACACGACAGAATCAACCTCTTCATCAAAAGCAAAAGTGGGGAGATCGAGCGAAGACTGGAGTATATTGGCAAACAACTGGCTCATTTGCAGGCGCGCCGAGCTGCCGCTGCCCCGGGCGAAGGATTTCCGGCAAGACTGGTAGAGAAGTATGCTAAGATCGACGCGGACGTCACAAAGTAAGCTCTGTCTTCGGCGCGCAATTCGCGAAGCCGTTAGAGATCTCTCTGACAATCACTACAGAGCGGGTGAAGAGATCAGGTCTCTCTCCCGATTCCAGATAGCGCAGCGGACTGGTTTTCAGAAAATTCTCAAGAAGTACAAGCGATGGACGAACGATAGGGAGGTCGTACAACGCTTCAAAGAAGATGTTATTCGCCAGCCGGACAGTTTCTTTCAGCTTGATTTGGGGTACCTGCTAGACCAATACATCGATGTCCTCGGTGCAGTCCGCGCGCCATTGGAAAGTACAAGGATTGCCAGTCCACTTGGTGAACCAAGCGAGCAATCGTCCACTTCGCGGCTTACCAAAGCCATTGAACATGGAAGTGGGATAGATTTTGATGTCGCCCTCTCTACTGTTCCGCTCGGCTCCCATGGCAGCAGGGCTTCGTACTGGGTGCACACTGACCACATTGTCGAAGTGGAAGTTCTTTTGCTTCAACATATGCGGCTGTACGTCAACAACGGCACCAATCCTGTGTCGCGAGACGACTCTCCCTATGCGACGCCGAATCGCCGAAAGTCATCAGCCACTGTTGACCAGTATCTCGGAAACGAGGACGATGCGGGCATGATCGTCCTTGACCAAGAGGACTCATTTGCCAAAAAGCAGAACACGAACACGATAGGCTCTAGCGAAGAGGTCTCTGGAACCCTCCTAGCGAGAGGAGCTGGCAACGCGAGGTGGGCATCTGGGGAAGGGGTCGTTACCGTTGGCTTGGACACTATATCTCAGGACAGAAACACGGATGCCATCCTGACTGCGAGGTTGAAGCGGAAGCATGTTGCTACACTCCTGGACTCTACTACATTGCCAGACTCGAACGGTGGGCTTTCGAACGAAAGTCCGGCTGAAAGTGTGGATTCGGCATCCGGAGATGTGACTGCAGTCCGTCAGTGGCTGCATGAGCATAACGGTACAAGACCTCTCGCTGGCTTCGGCTCAAAGCGTACACGGTTTGTTGGTCTACACAATACCCTCACTGGAGGAATGTGGGCATCTCTTGATAGGGACATATTCATGAAACAGGATTTGCAGAAAGATCTGGGCAGCAGTGAGTGGTTGTCTGACAGTAAGACTGGTTCGACTTCATTCCCTCATACCGTGCTCCACATTCGACGGGAAGGTCATCAATCACCTGTTCTTATCCAATTGTTGGATCGTAGCCATCTGGTGAGTTGTTTTCTGAGTCTCTGCATCTTCACAAGTCCATCTTTATCCTAAGGCCCATATTTGGGAGATGATCTAAAACTCATGCGGATCTGTAAGAACTGACATAGCCATAGCTGGAGCGTGTCCGCGGATTCTCGCTCGAGACTCATGCTGTTTGGGAATGCTCGAAGCCCAGCTCGATGTCCCAGCCAATATGGGTGCCATTGTTGCAAGGGGACATCCGGAAACTCCCAGCACCGCTGAAACGGAGACGGCGCAAAGCCGATAGCACCAACGGCTCCAGCGTCCAAATTTCGCCTCCGCAGACTTCGACCTCGGCGACGTCAGCTGCGAGCCCTTACCGCGAGACTTCAGCAACTTCGGCATCCGAGTTTGTAGACCCGCCTCCTCTGCGTGCTTTTCGCAAGAAGTCCCGCAGACCCTTTGCTGAGCATGCGGAATCGACGCATCCCGACGGTCCTCCTGAGCAGCAGCGATACTGGAATGAATACGACCATCCAGAAGATGAAGAAGAGGGATACTACATCTATATGGACCCGGATGCGACGGTGAAGTACCCTGGTCAAGAGTTCCTCGAAGCAATATCACGCAAAGCGAGAGGTCTGTTCGGCATGACTAGGATCGATAAAGAAGACTCACCACCTTCTACATCTGCGGACTACGAATCGAGCGACGAGGAAACGGCAGATGAGAATCCTAGCGGAGTAAGAAATGGCTATGGAACAATTGCAACAAATCCCTTTCAAGAAACTAAGAGCGAGGGGTACTTTAGCAATCTGTTCAACGCATTTCGCTCGCCTCAAAGAGAAGTGCAGAGTCTCAGGCACGAGTCGGAACGCCGCAGTCTTCTCCACGAGATCCACGTCCGCCAGCACGAACGCGAGATGGCCAAGCTGCAGGTTTATTCCAGCTGCCTCGGGGCAGGTGCTATCCTTGACATCACGTTGTGTATCTTGACAATGACGACTCGTCGGAAGTTGAGAGGAGAAGCAGATCTAGCGATCATTATTGGAGTCATTTGCAACCTGCTCCTGTTGCTGGTTGCCGTGACTAGTATGAGGACTAGAATGGAGAGGCTAGGGTGGGTGCATCAGGGCAGCGTGTTTGTGAGCGCCCTCGCCATGATGGTAATAGATGCGTGGCTCTTCCGCTGGGCTTTGAACTTGTAAATGGAGTTTCTGAAGTTTGTTGCTACGGTTATTGGAGTATGATGTTGGGGTCATGGATTACGGGCATTTTTGGTGTTGAAGCATTCTGCTAATGATAATTCCACGGCCGAGCGAGATAGATACTCCGGCGCAGAGCGCCAATAGAAACATCATCAGACCATCACCGTCAGTGCATCTTTAGTGACATGCCTTACTTCCTTCATGACTCTTCAAGATCAGGGTCAAGACGGCCGCGGACGCGGACCTTCTGTTGCTCGCTTGGCAGGCCGGCTGCAAGCGGACATCTCGACGTGGGGCGCCATCCCGTGGTTCGGAAATATGGCACATCTCGGCAGGCTTTTTGACCGAAGTGCTGCCCTGGCGCCAATCCCTACCGCGTCGTCATTCGAGATGTCCGCCAGCGCTCAAACTTTGATCTCCATCTTCTGAGCTCCCTCCTTTCTTCGAAGGGCCCGGAAAAATTCGCATCGACCATTGTCGAGCTCGACATGATTTCGTAGCTCTCTTACGAGGTGAGCATACCCCAGAAAGAGATTATCCGGCGCGCGTCGAGCTAATGGTTGCATGTGAAAGGGCGCTCAGCCTACTAGCTACTCGTACAAATAATTCTATAGCACCGACGCGTATTTTCACAAGATCGACACCTCGATTACTAGACGGGCAGGACGGCTAACATGGCTGCGAGATCTCGCTCCAGTCGCATCCTTAGAGGCCTGGGGTACACTACGGCTGCGGGAGTTGCTGGTGGGGTTGCGCTGTATGCGACCATCCGTCCGCGAGATATACCGGGCACAGAAGCGGCGGCTGTTCCTCCACCCACGTACGGAGAAGGAGGCGTCTTCCGGCCTCCCAAGTTTCCGCATGTCAAGTCGAGGGACGAGCAGATTGCGGACTTGAAGAGGAGCGCTGGGACGATCGTCGCGTCGACGGTGGACAGGGCCAAGGGCTGGTTTGGTGCCCCGAATGAATCTACAAACCAAGAGGATGGGCAAGAAGACCCGTATGATCTTTTGATCATTGGGGGTGGTGCTACGGGGTCGGGCATTGCGCTTGATGCTGCGACGCGTGGGCTGAAGGTTGCGCTGGTTGAGCGCGACGACTTTAGCAGCGGGACCAGTAGCAAGAGCACGAAGCTGGTGCACGGAGGTGTGCGCTATCTCGAGAAGGCTGTCTTCAACTTGGACTACAACCAGTAAGCCCTCAGTGAACTGTAGTGGTCTTCAGTACCCGCGTAGCTGATATCCTGGTGATAAAGATACTCCCTCGTTGTCGAAGCCCTCCGCGAGCGCCGATACTTCCTCGACACCGCTCCGCATCTGTCCTCATGGCTCCCCATCATGATTCCGATCAACAAATGGTGGCAGGCGCCTTACTTTTGGGCTGGCACGAAGTTCTACGACTTCCTTGCCGGGTCGGAGAACATTGAGAGCTCGTATTTCTTGACAAAGAGTAAAGCTCTCGATGCGTTTCCTATGCTGAAGAAGGAGGGCCTCTTTGGCGCTCTTGTCTATTACGGTACGTCTGAGTAATCTTGGACATTGGCTCTATAGTACTAATTCCGTCAGATGGTGCTCACAACGACTCCAGAATGAACGTCTCTCTCGCAATGACAGCTGCACTGTATGGCGCAACCGTCGTAAGCCACTGTGAAGTCACCGCTTTGGAAAAAGATGCAAATGGAAAGCTCTGTGGCGCCCAAGTCAAAGACTGCATCGACGAACTGAACGGCAAGACTCCCAAGGAATTCACGATCAAGGCAAAGGGTATCATCAACGCGACCGGTCCATTCACAGACTCTATCAGGAAGCTTGACGATCAGACCGTTGAAGAAATTGTGGCCCCTAGCTCGGGGGTTCATGTCATTCTACCTGGGTACTACAGTCCTGCAAACATGGGCCTGATCGACCCCTCGACGTCTGACGGCCGCGTGATCTTTTTCCTTCCATGGCAGGGCAACACGATAGCCGGAACCACCGACACACCCACCAACGTTACCAAGAACCCCGTTGCAGGCGAAGACGAGATTGATTGGATTCTTAAGGAGATCCGACGCTACCTACAACCCGAGATCAATGTTAGAAGAGGCGACGTTCTCGCTGCCTGGTCTGGTATCCGGCCTCTTGTTCGCGACCCCAAAGCCAGCAAAACTGAAGGTCTTGTCCGCAACCATCTTGTCACCACCTCGCCTTCCGGCCTCATTACTTGCTCCGGTGGTAAATGGACAACTTACCGTCAAATGGCCGAGGAAACTGTCGATGAAGCTATCAAGGAATTCAACCTACAGAGTAAGCCCCTAGTCGATGCGCCTCGCGTCAGTGGCACAGAAGTCGAAGACGAAGCGCCCTTAGACGGCACCTGCCAGACCCACCGCGTGCGACTCATCGGCGCCCACGGTTTCTCCAAGACACTCTTCATCAACCTGGTCCAGCATTACGGCGTCGAGACCGAAGTCGCCAAATACCTCACCGCCGCATACGGCGACCGCGCCTGGACCGTCGTCGCTCTAGCCAGCCCAACAGAACAACGCTTCCCCGTCCGCGGAAAGCGCATTTCGGAATTGTACCCCTACATCGACGGCGAGGTGCGGTACTGCGTGCGCCACGAGTACGCGCAGACGGCTACCGACGTCATCGCCCGCCGCATGCGCCTCGCCTTCTTGAACGCGCAGGCAGCGCTGGAGGCGCTACCCCAGGTCATTGATCTCATGAGCGAGGAACTGAAGTGGGACGGCAAGCGGAAAGAGAGGGAGTGGCGCGACGCGGTGGAGTTCCTGGGTAGCATGGGCTTGCCGAAGAATAAGTTGACGCTGACGAGGCGCGATGTGGAGAGTGGGCGGGTGGGGAAATATGAGGATGAGGAGTATCAGCTTTATGCTAGACATGGTGAGTTTTGTCCAATCATTCGAGGGTTGGAAGGGTGAAAGAGGTTGACGCTAATGTGTGTACGTGTGATAGATAAACCGGATGAGCTGCTCGAGAGCGATTCCAAGTACCCGCAGGGTCATAATCCGGTTGTGGGTGCTGACTCGCCGGTTAATAAATAGAGGGCGGTGACGGGTAGTGCGAGAGTAAGAGCAGGAGCAGGAGCAAGAGCAAGAGTAGGAGCAAGGGCAGGAGTTACTTCTCTTCAGGCACGGTTACACTTGTATATATGATAAAAGCCTGTGTTGGACATCGCAGCATTTAACAAAATCCAGAGGAGCTCTGTGTAGGCCTTCAAAGCTGCCATTACCATGTAGTGGTTGAGAGAGTTCGGGCTAAAGACCCGTTGTCGTTCAGCTTTTCGATGTGACAACGTTTCCTTTTTGAACAGCATTGGGGTATCTGACACACAACGTCTTTACAGTAAAGTCTATCTGTACATGTACAGGTCTTTGAAGCCATGAGTCGTAAGTCATGAGGGTCTTGTAAGATGGCTGTATGAGCAAGGTACTGCCCGCACTGCACTGCGATTCAGCAAATCATGTCTCAATGTTCTGGAACTGGAATGTTTGGCGTAGACTGGACTACTAGCGGGCCTTGATGTTGCTCTGCGGTAAGACTGGATAGAAGTGAAACGTCGTTGTTTTTCCCATGGGAATTCAGTGGTAGTCTGGTAAGAGGTGAAGGATGGAATGGATATATGGATATATGGATATATGGATTACATGCTGTGCTGTACACAGAGCAGAAGTAAGCTCTAAGGTTTCTTAGCAATAGGTACACAAGGATGGCTCTATCAGTGACGGCTTGATTTCGCTGGTATATTTACTGCTGTGAGTTATTGAAGACTCCTTGGGTATTCACTGTTGGAAGTCCTTACTGACAGTAGCAGTTATGCACGACTGGCAACACTGCATGCAGCTTCCTTTTCGAAATGGATTAATTGAAGAACGTAGCTTTGCAAAACGACTCTAGATCATCATGAATCACGCGCCCACAACCAGCTCAAGTTCCCGAACCATCCAGAAAACGCAGATCTTCGTTCTCCGTGCAGCTCTACCTCGGTGTTCTCTGACTTGACAGTTTCCTCGGGCTGCGTACCGTTATTCTGCTCCAAGAGAGCGAACAGTATCGAAGCTCTTTCTGATCCAAAGACTTCCTGGAGTACGAAGTTCAAATGACGTGGCTCACCATTGTGTTTGAAAGACGTCCAAAGATCTGCACGAGCCCCATACTGGCACATGGCCTCCATTGCTTGAAACATGCTTCCTTTCAGTTCTGCCTCATTGAAGAACCCGGGTTGAGGGTAATTCACGTAACAAACTTCTAAATATACTCCCCAAATCGTTTTATTTTGCCACTTTCCGCGTCGATCTATATGGAACCCCCAGAATCCCACTGTTGGCCCTGTCGTCGCTCTCGCTGACGCAGAATTTGGATTGGCCCCACAATCCAATAAAGTGTTGACCATCTTTGTATTCGGAATGAGTCGAAAGATTACTATCTCCAGTAGACGTTCCAAATATCTGTCGTATTGGCGAGGGTTTGCCTTGAGGCATGCGTTCACGTACTTTGACAAGCCGCGGTGAACAGCAAAGGATAGGACAAAGGGTACCGCACAGGCGTCGGTCTGGCCTTCCTTCTCAGGGGCAATCTTCAGCCCTTACGCGTACAAAGAGACTGGTAATATTCTCTCGAACAGTTCCATGTGATGGCTAGCGACCCTTTGCATCTCGTCCAATACCTCCGATACAGGGCTCTGGTGAGAGCTCGAGCTTTATTCGGCCTTGAACGCGCAGGTAAACAAATCTTCACAAAGTTTTCGCATGTAGCGTTCGGATGACATTTGTAGACTTTCGAGACAACTTAGTTGGAACAACGTCAATCTTGACAGATAGTATTGGGTAAGAAACACCCAGGAGGCGAAATCCGGGCCCGAAGCTCTTTGCAACTCTCCATAGTAGCTATCGATTAAAAAGTCACGTACTGTACGGTGTAAAAAGTCTACTCTCCAAGCTAGGAGTGAGTTATCTTCTTGTTGCATGTCGCAGTCATGGTACTGTGGTCGTACCACCAACAAATCCCCACATCGATTGTGGACTCGGTTTTTGCAAGCTTCCCATTCGTTCTCGGACCCATCATTCTTCTGCATCTGTCTTGTTCGGTTGACCTCTATCCGAGACTTGAAAAGATATCTTGGGTCCCGCTTGATTTGTTCGAGGGCATAATATGCGAATAAGTCAAGGGGTCTCCTGGAATTGATTGCAACAAGGAGCATTTGTGCTTGTTCCTCCCTGTAGTATGGTTTGATATTTTCAAACATGCGTTTGAAGTATGACTCCAAGTCCTGTGGGAATTGTTGCAAGATCTTGGCCACCATCCGGGGACTTTCATCCCTCTCAACAGCTTCCACGACATGTTTACAGACGAGGGAAGCTCAAAGCCACACGCCCTGTGCCGTATCTGCAATGTATTCTGTGATTGAATCGGTAGACGGCTCTTCGGCTTTGAGCGCTTGAAATTTCACACTTTTTTGAAATGTGCGGCGAACATATAGCTTCATGTCGTCCACCGTAAAGTCCTCTATGACCAACGTCCATCGTTTGTCTTTGAACAGTAGTTGTGAGAACATAGTTCTCGGCCTCGTGGAAGCACATATCTTGACATGGGAAGAATTGGAGAGAAACATGAGCATGTCGACGACCTCCGCTTCAGCTCCCTCAAATTCATCCAAACCATCAATAAAAAAGCAGAACTTGCTAGAGGACTCCGTCTGCTCGGATAAACGCATGAACGTTGCTCGGAGGTCTTTCATGGTCCACGTTTCATGATTGCGACGCTCTGGGCAGACTGTCGCAATGAGGTTGGGTTCGTTACGAAGGATCTGATAGAGGAGTCCCTGAAACAGCCCACGCTGGGACTTTTCCATCTCTGAACCCGAGTTCCAGAAGAAGAATGATGCGATGTAGAGTTTTGAAGTGCTAGCCCATGTCTGCAATGCCTTTGTCGTCTCCTCATGTCGACACGCGAACTTCATGAGTGTCGATTTGCCACTACCGGCCTACGGAAATGCTTAGTTATAGTTGCAAGTGTGGCGCGTTGGTCGTAATTACCTTTCCAATGACACAATAAAGACTTGCCGGTGACTGGAGCCAAGTGCGGAATGCCGACTTCGGATTATCGAACAACCATGCATTCGTGTGTTCTTCGGCATCGGTAATATGTTCCCTCCGTGTATTCATGTCTCTGAAATAGAGGCTTTTGAGTACTTTGGCCTGGCTCTTGCAGGTGGCCTCTTCTTTTCTCAATCCCTCGAGCTTAGCTTGAAGATCCGTCAACGCTGCCGTATGCGTACCAAGATTGGCTGCTCTGTTCTCTTCACTTCGACTGAGAAGATGCAGGACTTCTCTGCGAAGGGCTTCTATATTCGTTTGATGTTTGACGTTGTACAAGCGGAAGGTCCTTTGGATATTGTTCAATGCAGACATGGTCGCGGAGTGGTGCTCCCTACTCTCGTTAATCGAGGTTGATGATTTGAGATGCGTTAAGATAGCTGTATACGAACTCTTGCAATGACTCCCGAACGTTATCTCTTATGTGTCTGTCCAAGCGTTCCAGCTGGCGCCCCAGCGACTCGATATCATCGCTGTTACGTAGCGCAACCCAACCAATGCGAACATGTTGCGCTAGTTTCCAACGTGGGTTTTCTCTCATCTTGAGAACGTCGAGCTTCTTCTGCATCTTCGTGACGAGCCGATTACATTCCGACGTCATCGCCAGTATGTTAACTTCCTCTTCAGAGAGCTGCTGGCCATTTTCTAGTTGTCGGCGACATTGAGCGCTATGGATTTCGATGTTCTGCACAATGAGATCCAATTGATAAAGTTCAGGAAGCGTTCCATGGACTGAATCCCGAACCGTGTTGCATGCTGATATAAGCTTGAAGCCGAAGTCAATGAAAGAGACTATGTTAGAGGCAAGGCCCAGGATAGCAAGGCTTTCCGCCATTTCGACAGGTTCAGAGGAAGGTTTGACTGAACGACTTGGTGGAGGGGAAAGACATGATCTCCTGACATATCTTGTCCCGGTAGCCGCTCGTCCAACGTGTCACCTTAGCAGCTAAACCGAACAGCACACGTTGAAGTCGTACTTGATGTATCAGAGTAATAGAACCCCTCATGCTGTTCCTCTTTGGTCGAGAATGGACAGGATGTGGATGCGTGCCGGACCTCAACTTACTGACACTGCAGGGTCTGTGACCTCCATCGATAGCTCCGATAGGTCTTGCTCGACGCGGCCATGTCATGATTCGGCCACAACTTCTGTGAAGCTGCGACTAGAGACTGCGCAAGTGATACTGAAGCGGGGCTGCGAACTGAGTGACGAGAGTTTTGTGAGAGATGTTGGAAGCAGCCATCGGGTGACTGGTTAGGCAGCCGCACTAGCTGCCTACATGGAAGCACACCACGAAGCGACGCAGCCAAATCCACTGCAAAAACAGCAGAAATTGCAATATTTCGCAGCGCAACGCATTAATCTATGTTCATCTATAGTTCGCTCGCTTCGTGGTGTGGCCCGCTTGACGGTGAAGCATTCTAGCTGCAAACACGGGAATACTGGCGGATTGAACAATACTGCAGGGTCTTATAAGAAGCTGGAGTGAGTTTTACCTTGTCGCTTTGTATAGTATCTAGTTAACATTACTAACTTAATCATTGCTGCCGAGTAGTCCACTGTAAGAGCCTGCTGTAATCTGTAGAGTAGACTTCGAGACCATTATGGAGCAGTCTGAAGCTCTGTACAACGCGCTGTTACGTCTTGCAGTCTTCAGTAGACTATCTTTAGTGTTAAAATTCCTTTGCAATGAGGAATGTGTGGATCCAATGGCGACGGTCCTAACATAGAAGATTACTGACAAGCTTTCGATGTAGACTCATGCAAAGGCTTACCGTTCGAAGTTATTAGGCAAGCTGTGTCATCTATAAAAACTTGGATAAGGGAAACGCTTTATTTCCTATTCTGTCTACGTCTGCTCTTATCGAGGGCCTATGATCGATCGGATATCTGGATTTATTAAGCAATATACAATATAGCGATACTTTTCAAGATCGATCTAAAGGAGCAAGGCAGAGTTCACTGGAGGCCCGTTCCTTGGTTGTAGATAACGAAGAATTGAATATCAGATGAATCCTGGTGGTAAGACTAGGGAAGCAAATTTCAGTGAGCTCATCGCCACCCCTTTCTTGAGAATTATGCGTATACAAGGAGCTAATATCGATGGAGTTAGCTCTAGATGGCTTGTGTGGACATTGTGAAACGCTGTCTAGTGTATAACTTGGAGGATAACGAAGGGATACGACGTCTTTCGGCTCCTAGCCGGCTTAGAGCTTGAAACCTCAGCAATGAGGCACTTGTCCTATTACGCTACTCTATCATGGATCGAGTTTGCTAGGTGAATCTGATCGGGCTTCTAATTCCTCTGTAATGCCTCAACATCACCTTCAATAGCCACATAGCTACATATGTAGTATGAGAGCTGGACACGCGTAGTTCCTCATACGCTGTACCTAGGTCAGCGTACACCAACACTAAGGGGCCATTTAAAATAATGGTACTCAAGCCATCCATATACATACATGTACGCATCTCGCGCGTCAATATCCCGTCACATCGCAACAATTGCAGGTACTCAACTACACCAGACTATTGGGTTCAACGCAATGCTAGACACAAGTTCCACAATCAAGCTTTCCTCAAGACTTCATCTGCACGTATATCGCGCTGATATTGCCCTGCATCCCTCGACCCACAAACCCACCCCCCAAAACCCACCGAACCGCAAATTGCAAAAGTGGAACCAAAACATTGCGGCTCCAGTTGCTCCACGTTAAAGCAGCAACTTCCACTTTGAACCATGGGTACGACTGGTTGGATCGGGAATGTACGTGATCGGGCACGCCTGAGGCAGACAAGGAAGCGTATCCTGCCCATGTCGTAGGTTAGCTAGGGAGTAGTCTGACCTGGCAGGTGTAATGAGCAGCGCGACCAGCGCTAAACCGCATTTGGCGCTCTTGCATCTGCGAGGAACGACACGGCTTGATATTCACCGAACATGCCCAAACAATCGCACTCCACACTTCCGACCTACCAATTCGAGCACACCGTCTCTCCTCTCGATAATGGCAGAGCCCTATATGGAGATTGTAGAGCGCGACGACGCAGGCGTGGTCACGGCTACGTACATCGCAACCGCAACCGCATCATCTCAGACTCAGACTCAGACTACGACTCGCACACCCCGAGATGTAGCAGACGCATCACGCACCTCACGCGTCGACATCATAGTACGTCTGCAACTCCCCTAATCTTACCCTACTTCACGTGTTCTCCCATTTCTGCCTTGCTGCGACCGACCGACCGGCATCGTCGTTTACGTGGGCGCTCTTGCGCGTCTCAAACCAGACGCTGATTCTGACATGCGCCAAGCGCCCCAAGACGACGAAGAGCTACGCGCAGCAGCTGCTGGATGTCTTCTTGCCAGCCGGGTATCCCCAGAGTGTGACGGAGGATTACATGCAGTAAGTGGGCATGAGCGCGTGCATGTGGTTGAGTGCATAGCCGTTTGGTGATCAGCTGGGGGATTTTGCCATAATTCGCCGAATGTATATGCAGAATACGCACACTCCTACACCTGGCTGGGTACACGCAAGCGAACGGGAGGGAGTCAGCAAGCAAGCAAGCAAGCACGTCCTGCCGTATTATCGTCTCCCCCGCTTAGGTGCGGTACACGGAGGGTCGGAGAGGATAAAAGAGTCAGATGATGATGTCAAGATGAAGAGGTGGACGGGATGGTGAGAGGAGAGACTGGCGGGGCGTACACGTGTATGCTTACTGATGTCCATCATGAGATGATGTATGCACGCAGGACAGGATGAAGGGCCGATTCAAAGATGCCTTGGAAGCAGGGAATGCATGCTGATGAGACGCTGTGGACAGATACCAGATCTACGTAAGTTCGTTCCCTCGCCTCCCTATTCCATCACTGTCTGCATACACGGTTCTACCACGTGCATACTCGATTGTAATGCCCGAACGTTGCTGATCGTGGAGTGCCACATGCGTAGGACTCACTACAAGCCTTCTCATCGTCGATTGCCGGTTTGCTTTCTTCGCGGGCGGTGCTGGAAGGTATGGGCATTGCATCTCCTACTATTCTTTCAATTGGTGCTTCTGCGTTGGCTCTTCTCTATTTCTCCAATCGTCGGTCCCCGTCTCTCTCCAGACGATGTCTCTTTCTACCCTAGCATGTCCACGCATATATGAAGTCATGTCGCACCGGCCACTGTGCCGGATCTGCATCAACTTCCTATTCCCCCTCTGCATGTCTCGACTAGGATATTGATTGCTACCGCGCCTTACCTCCGAGCTCCCCTTCCACCTCCACCAAAGCGTCTCTCTCTCCTTCCCCGTTTCCGGCCTCCGATCCAGGAGCCCACATCCTCCGCTCCGCTCCGATCTCTCGCACATGCCTCCCGCTGACACACGCACCAGGGGTAGGCGTCGGCGACGCATCCGCAAGCCCTACCGCGGCCCTGCTACTGAACGTGCTGCAGGAGAGCATGGGCCGGATAGCCACGATACTATTCGCGCACAAGCTCGGCACGGCGCTGGAGCCCGAATGCAAGATGTATCGGCTTGCCGCCGACATCTTCAACGACACGGCTATGGTGCTAGATTGCCTGTCGCCCGCGTTCCCGAAGACGGCCCGCGTGCTGATATTGTCCTTCTCGAGCGTGCTGCGGAGCCTGTGCGGCGTGTGCGCTGGTAGTGCAAAGGCCTCGCTGTCGGCGCACTTTGCCAAGAGGGGGAATCTGGGGGAACTTAATGCTGTGAGTACATGTGCATCCGTCCCTCCTGTCACTACACTCTTTCTGCTGCTTTTGCTGCTTTTGCGCGAGGGCGTGAGTGCGTTAGGCTGTGTTGAGCCAAGCTGTATTGCGACCAATTATCGATTGGTGTTTGCGTAGACGAGAGGTATATTGGTGTGGTCCGCGCGCTTCATCTAACACGTGCTATATCAAGGAGCTGGTTCTTAGTGGGGATTATTCTAAGTACCTTCATCTACCGCTGTTATATCCTGTATGGGAAGTATTATGGGGCTTAACGAAGCCCGATGGAGCCTTTTGGGCGCGGGCTGCGGGCGTTGAGTATCCTTCACTAAAGACCAGCTCCGTAGGGCCGCACGTGCGCAAGATCATTTGAAGATAAGCGGAGCGCTGATCTATATTGCAGAAAGATTCGAGCCAAGAGACTGTTATATCGCTGTTAGGCATGCTGGTAAGTCCTATAGTCTCATTCCGACCTCCCTCAATCGCGGTACTCCGATCTTGAGCCTCTCACCCGATGGCCAGCCACAGTTCGCGCATTCCGGGTGAAGTCCTACATTGATTGACCGCAATCTAGGCTGGCAGTGTAGTCGTCTCCTGGATCTCATCCCCAATGGCAACATGGAGCACTCTAATCGCGCTGTTGTCCATCCACCTAGCCATGAACTACGCTGCCGTGACCGCGGTCAGCATGCAGACGCTGAACCGGCAACGCGCCAACATAGTGTTGAGCCGGGTGCTGCAGAACGGGCAGGTCCTCCGGCCCAACGACGTCTCGAAGCAGGAGCGCGTCTTCGAGCGCGACGGCGTCCTGCGCTGGGCCGACGACCACCGCCTCGGTCACTGCAGTATCGGCGTGACGCTGGGGTCGCTGATGCGTAGTCTGGGCCCGCAGCACGGACGCACCGGATCGGTCGACATGCAAACCATCAAATTGTCCGAGCTGATGCTGGTCTTCAGAGACGAGGCGTACATATTGTGGTTCGATCGAAGTAAATCCCAATTCGAAGCGATGATTGCGTTGAAGCAAGATTGCACGCCGGTGGATCAATTGAAGGCATGGGCACACGCTCTCGTGCTGGCGCAACGGCTCAGATCGAGAGCGAAAGCGAGCCCGCGCGAGAAGGACGACGGGCTTGAGGATTTGAGATCTAGTCTGGATGAAGTCAGACGGACGTTTGATACGCTGGTCGAGGGACTCAAGGGTGCTGGGTGGGATCTTGAAATCGCTGCTTTGGAGACCCGCGCAGGGACCAGGGTTGTGGTTACGAGTAATGGAGAATTTTAGAGCTTTGATACTTTTGTACCGAGTACAAGCAGTCTGTAGACTAGAACATATCTAAAGGGCTCGCATTCTGTTCGTAAAATGACACTTGAAGGGCAGCGTAAGGGTCCATGATGTCATGTTGACCTTTGTTAAGCCCCACACTGCTCTTCAAGTGTCATTTCGTAGAGGCGGCCAACAGAGTCTTTTGGCTCTTGGGTGATCTATGACTCGATTAATCTGCGTTCCTCGTATGGTCATTCACCATGTCCACCATGTCCACCATGTTGGAAGAATCGCTTGTTGTGCATACGAACATGAGTTTGGACATGATTCGTCACTCGTTCCTTCCTCCGAAGTTCTTCTGTGGAACGGTGAACATGAGAAAATAATGATGTCGCGATAGACGCGATACCCTTTCATGCACACAATGATCGACGACAGGTATGGCCCTGCTCGCTCCAGGTTTCAAGGCTATTGGCGTCCAGCATTCTGACTCTGTGCTGGCCACGTCTCCAGGTCCAGTTATCCGAAACGGCTCTCAGAACGGGTCCACTTTGTCAGACCTGTAAACGTTTCACATTTGGGGTCACGGCCGGTAAATGCCGGGTCCAGAGTCTGTGTACGCGCATGTAGCGGAAGTAGATAATGATATAGTTAGTACGAAAGAAATCTTATTGTAATAATGAGGTGTTAGTATGTACCACCGGGGCGTCCACTGACGTCCGGATTTCGACGAGTCAATGGAGGAAGCTTTGACGACCGAGAGTATGGACATATGACCTGACGCTCTGAAATCTTATGCATAGCCAACTCGAACAACACTTTCCGGTATCTGTAGGATTGGTAGACTACGGTGTATAGTGCAGGACGGACAAATTGGTCGTTGCCGTGCAGCCAACTCTTGCAGAGTCAGATGCGTACCACAAGCATGACTACGCCGTAGCACAACGCGAGCCCGATCTCAATCTGCGTGCGGCGTACGGCCTCAGAGTCGGGTCGGTCGGGATACGGGCTCTGCGGCAATCCTTTGATCCCAGGTGTCTGGTTGCGGGTTGGCCTGTACCCGCGTGAGAGACCCGCACGAGGAAGGAGGCGTTCCGTTGACAGCTTCCTGCGCTATCCGGTTGATAAAAAGTTCAACTTCAAACTCTGCGCAGCATGGGATCGCGAGGGTTATAATTGAGATGGCGCGTGCGGTGCCGCCAAGGGCCGAGTCAGGGGTGGTGAGTAGTTGAGATCTCGGGTGTAAATGCGGCTAAAGGATGAACCCACGAGGCGGTGAAGCGGGTGAATCGCCCGCGAGATGCACACAATGCGAAAGAGGCTCCACTTGGCTGTTACGTCGCGAGAGTGTGCGAAAGAGATTTTTGCTGTTCGGGGGAAGATTGCGCGAGATGGCGCCGTTAGAAGGCTTTGTGCGGCTTCTAGAAGCGGGTGGTGAGAGCCTCACGCCGACGGAGAGGGAACGGGCAACTGACGAGTGCCGAGGAGATGCCTCAACAAGGCCACAAGCACCGCTTTGGCGGGATGATTAAGACGATCGGCATAAGCTTGGATATTGGCTTTGCCGGTTCAGGCAGTCTTCCAGAAGCTCTAGAAGCCTGCGCTTATCTGCGTGGAAGAAGAAGGACACAGGGGCAGCCCTTGAAGCTGGTGGAGCGTCAGCCATCTCACGCTTGCAACAACGCAGCCGGCAAACACCCTCTTGCAGGCAACTCGACGCTGAGCAGCACAGCACGACGCCGCAGCTGGGCCAGCGCTCGGCTGCATTATTAATGGAAAAGCACCAACAGGGAAGGTCACGTTGGGTTGGAGCCAGCGAGGGCGATGGATGATGGAGGATGGATCTCGCTCTTGCCCCAACGAGTGGGCGGCCATGGTGCGGGCGCCCGGCGGATCGCCAGTGGAGCGCTGCGCCTGGTGTTGAGGAGCGTGTTTGCGGCCTTGCTGCTTTGGAGCGGCGGCGCCTGACGACTCCTGGGTGGGCTGCTTTTTGGCAGCGTTGAGCTGAGGGCTTGGGGGAGGAGGAGCTGCTAGCGCCAGGCGTGCGACCCCAGCGGCAGGGCGAGCAAAGAGTCGCGCGCGCGTTGCTGTTGCAGTGTTGCTGTGGCCGTGCACGGTCGCTTCGCGAAGAAGGACGGTGGAAGCTCTGGAAAAAGCGTGGAAGCGTGTTCGATTGGCGGCCGCCCGCGCTGGGCTGGATCGACAATGGAGCAGTTGGTGGAGAAGCGGCCTATGAGCGCTCGGCGTCGACGCAATCGACGGGCCTGGCGGGGCCTCGCATGGCCGCTGCGAGCATCGTTGCCCGAAGCGGCGAGGGCGCTGATGGCATCATGGGCTCGCGTCTGGCGCTGCCCTTTCTTCTCCGCGCTGCTCAGCGACTGAGCGAGTTGCTATTGTCGGGCGCTGTTGCAGACAGACAAAGAAGCGTCACGGTCGTCTGTCTGGTGCGAGCCGGCAGCCAACGGCAGAAGAGCGCGTCTTTGAGCAGCAGCGGGCAAGGGGACGCCAGGGAGCGCTGCATGGCGGGCGCCGTGGGTTCGTTTGCGGCGTCCCGGCACGCTCGTGACTCTCCCTGCCAGGACTGGCGTCGACTGCCGGTGTGCCAGAGGAGGCCCAGCGCACTTTTTGGCTCCAAGCTCGTCCTCTCCCAGGGCTGTCCCGAGCGAGCGCCGGGGCCGGAGAGCCAGCAGCATGGTCGCAGATTATTATCGCCAGCGATGAGGCCTCTCGGACGCCAGCAGCAGCAGCAGCAGCACGCTCCGCTCGACGTCGCACTGGAGGCCTGCCCTCGCACCGCGCAGGCCGGCTACGTACATACTGCGTAGGTAATCGCTGCTCAGCGGACGCACGAGACGCCAGCAGCGATGCGCGAGGGCGATGACTGAGGGCGATACACTGGTGGCGAACTGCCCGTGAGACAGGCCGCTTAGCGTGCAATATCCATCAATGAGCCATCCTGGGCCCGCGTCTGACGTTTCACACGAGCCAGCGGGCGATCTGGGGCGCCCCTGCTGCCAAGTCGACCACGGTGGAGGGCGCCCCCCAGCAGCCACGCCCAATCAGCGCTCCCCGCCCGCCCGCTGCTTTTGCGCCGCCCTGCCCGCCGGCTGCTGCTGCTGCTGCTGCTTGTGCTGCTGCACTCCTGGACTCTTCTTCTGCTAGCACGCACGCACGCCCGTCCTCGCTCTCTGACATGGGCCATTCCCCTTCCACTCGACATCGCCAACAGCAATAACCGCGCTCCGCTGCGGGACCAGGCACTGGCCTCTGCTGACCCACAGACCCACGCCCGCGACAAGCACCTGGCTCTGAGCGCCGGGCCTCACCAATCCTCAAAACCACGCTGAGCCGCACTCTTCCTCCCCCCCATATCCACCTAGTCCTCTCCGCCTGCACGCCCGCTGTCTTACCCACCCGTCGTCACAGCCCACCGCCGCCCTCGCCGCATCGCTCCTCCAGCCTGCCGGTATACACCACGCCCAATCCTCCCCCTCGCCCTCTCCTCTCATCGCCGGGCCCCTCTGCCGCCGTCCTGCATCCTCCCGCAGACCTGTAACGCGGCCATATATAGGTGTGCAACGCACTCCTCGATCGCTCTCGGAAGCCTGCGTCGTCTGGTCGACAAACAGCCCACTCGCCTCCGTGTACCGCCGTTCGAGAAGCCGCTGCAGAAGCCAGCAAACTTGGGCAGACCCTCGCGCGCCACGGGAACACAGACGCCCTGCCCGCCGGCCACTGCATCAGGGCTCCTTGACACCTCACCCTGCCGATGCTGGTGCTGTTGAAGCTCTAATTACCGCCGTC
This sequence comes from Lophiostoma macrostomum CBS 122681, assembly GCA_010405375.1. Lineage (NCBI taxonomy): Eukaryota > Fungi > Ascomycota > Dothideomycetes > Pleosporales > Lophiostomataceae > Lophiostoma > Lophiostoma macrostomum. Next base: position 109,198 of record MU004332.1, on the reverse strand, counting down.
TCCACGTTATTGCCACCAGGTTCTCGCACGAACCTCGTGTCACGTCGTCTGCGTCAAGCTGGCGCAACCATTCCGCACCGACTTCTGCTCCTGCACGGCCATTGACGACCAGAGCAAGACTAACGCCCGCCGGGTGTACAAGCAGCTGTGGAGAGGCGTGATGATTTCGCGGAAAACAGGGGGTCAGTCGTTGTCAATAAGAACGTCGTCGTCCACTGCTTCGTCGCCCACTATCTCTACCATTGAGGGCGAAGACGAAGACGTCAAGATGGCCATGACCGACTCGTACTCTTCGCAGAAGCCATTGACCGTCTCAATACCCCGAAACATCCAGAGTGCTGCCAACCGAAGACCGAACCTCTCAGAGATCCTCGCAAATACCGCTCCACCACCATGGACGCTCAGCTCGTTCATGGCTTTCCTCTCCCAAAACCACTGCTTGGAGAATCTAGAGTTCACCATGGACGCATCAAGATACCGAAAGCACTACTCAAAGATGGTCAACCGACACCCAGGAAGCCCCATCTCCCCACTGTCTGACGAGTGCGCCTATGTACTCATGTTGTGGCGTCGACTAATAGACGCATACATTCGTGAGTCTGGACCACGAGAGGTGAGTTCAGTTAGCGCGCAGTCACTTCCATGCACACTAATAAATCTAGGTCAATCTTCCTGCCGATGTCCGCGACACATTACTCAACCTCTCCGACTCTTACGTACCTCCGCATCCGTCGGCGCTTGATGAGGCTGTCTCTAAGATTTACGAGTTGATGGAAGAGAGTGTATTAGTATCATTCCTCAACTCGGTGTGCCCTCAGTCAGCCTTCCCTACCACCTCCAGCCACGACAGTCACTCTTCGAGCCTCTCGCGTTCGCAAACACGGAGTTACGACGAGCGAACCATCTACCACACTCGCAGTCATCAACCGCATGTGCCTGCTCACCAGCGTGCATCGGCTCCGTCGTCACTGACATCTGGCTTCATGCATCCTCGTCCCTTCTCGCATTCTCGCTTTAACTCTCAGCCTGCCACGGCTTCCTCTGCATCTTCACCCTCTGCCCGCGTCACTCCCGGATACGGTAGTGGTAGTGAAGCTCTCACAGACGACTCCGGTAGCGGCAGTCCGAGCGGAATGAGCGGCCCGCTGACGCCGCCGGGAACGCCGCCGATGAGCGATATTTCCATGTCGGACTACCATCAGTACTACGATGGAACTGGACCAAACAGTGGAACACCGAGCCCCAGAACAAGCAGGGGCGAGCATAACGGTATCGCGACTGCGACGCGTGATAGCTGGAAACGTATGAGCAGCAAGCTGTGGCCGAAAAAGAGAAGTGGGGGCGCTTTGAGAGAAGAAGAGATGGGCGCCGTGGAAGGTGGCCTCTTCTAAACATTTTGCTTTCCTGGATCTTTCGACGCACCACTTCACGCATTGTCACCATCAGTCCAACGGCGGACCACGTTACGACAGTACACCATGAGAGCGTGTCTTTGCTATAACCTGCATTTTCGGCTGCATAACCCGGCGTCGACTTTTACTCTTCACATACTCATATGCAAGGCGATCTGGCGTTTGACCTGTACCACTTTCGCGGTACTTGAATTCGGCAAGGCATATTCTATCCTCCACACGGCGTTACAAAAACATGTTCGGGCCAATTATCTTCACTATCTGTCTTATTTTGGTTGCCCTGGGTTTTTAGATACACCACCACAGGCACACGGTTCCGGTTTGGGACGGCGTTCGACTGGAACATTTCGGGCGGCTGCCGATGCGTCCTTTCGCTGACATTATATCATCATGATGGCACATTTGGCGGAACTTCTGAAATTTTTTACGATTGTTGTTTTATTTCTAGTGGCCCTGAATGGGAAGTTGTGAGAGCAGGCGGTTTGGCGATTGCAAGATGTCATGACGCCTGAGATGTTTTGGAGACGAGCAGCATTTGACCAGCCAGGCTTGGGTTTGGGAAGCACTATGATATTGCATGGATCTGGAGCCCTCTGATCCTCATCTATATATAATAGTGAATTTGGGTCTTTCAGCGGTTTTGCCGCTTCTGTTCAATCGGTTGTACGCCTATGCTTGCTCTGTGACTCTGGAATTTCCCGCTTTGAACAGCACTGTCATCGACATGCTGCTTCTAGGTTGTTCATATGCAGTCCGCATCCAAAAGGCGTTAATGGGCTTCATTATACTTAGGTACCCAGTAATGCCCATATAGTATATAAAGCCGTTCAACAAAGGTACTCAGTCAGGAAAGGCATTCCTCACTACTACAATCATACTCTAGTACCTACCCTACCGTACCCTACCCGTCCTCCGTACCGCCCACAGCACATAGGTACAAGCCTCAGTGAGCTTCGGACTTCGGAACGGTTTCCGAAGAAGACGTCGAGTAGCGGTCAACTTGTACCACACACCATGTCATACCTGGATCGCATCGCAGTGTGGCTCGCGCTCTTGTCCTACAGTACCCACATATGCATTGTCCTCGTCCAACGGCCGGTGGTTCGGCCAACACGAGTGAGTGAGTGACAACACGAGCATGAGTGAGTGACAACACGAGCATGAGTGAGTGACAACATGAGCATGAGTGGTTGAGTGAATGGGTGAGTGACAACGAAGGGCGAGGGACCACGTGCTTCACCGCTTGCTTCTAAGCGATGGGTCGGGCAGGGGAGATTCCCGTGAGTGAGTGAGTCAGTGAGGCTTGTCGGGAGACGGGATGTGTTGGTAGCCTACGGTGGAGTGTAGGATGGTGCATGGATGGGCCAGGTGCATTGCATTGACGAGTACGAGGACAGGGCAGGACAGGGCGACGCGAGCGCAGGTTTACGGGAATTGGAGCAGAAGCGAAGCAGGAGCAGGAGCGTGAGTGTGAGGATACTGTGGGTACCGGAGCGTGTCCGACCGTATCTACATACTCTGTACTATTCTAGAAGCATGGCCGAAAATACCTTGGTGGAAACAGAATTGCTTACGAGTGTATTATACATACATATATGGCAAGAGAAGGGAAGGGAAGGTAAGGTAAGAAAGACGGGCTGGGACGGCATCGGATCTATGTATGGCATACCGGTAGCATCTGCAGACTAGGTAGGGTAGGTACCCGAAGTGGGAATGTAAGTCGTCTATCAAGTCTTCTGGAACAAAAAGGCAAACTTCTGAGTTAGGTAGGGATAAGGTGAGGCTAGGGCTATGGATGGAACGATCGAACGTCAGGCTGACATGTACCTAGGTACTGTACATGGCTTTGTCTCTCCAGAGGTGTCGGGGAATGGAAATGGTGCGGTGCTCATCATGGCGCCCGCCCTCCGCCCGTTACCTCTCCACGCGTTGTTGCTCAGCAAGCGCGCATGTGGTGCTTGGAGTGAGATGCTTGATGCATCTTACGAAGGCTTGGGAAGGCTTGGGTAAGTCATCTAACACCATGGACAGGTCAGTCAGATCATAGATGCATGCAAAGCCCATCGGTCGGTCTACGATATAACATGTCCAAGGGTACCCAAACCGCACCGCATTGCTCCGATTTGGCAGCCTCACCTCCCTACCCAACCACGTTGTTGTTGGATGGAGTGCATGTGCAGTTGTACCATACCGTACCGTACATAGCTGCAAGCGCCGAACATTCCCTTCGCTTGCCCAGGCCATGATGTGCCTGCGCGTGCGAGTTGCGCTCCTTCACTCGGCGTACAATACACGTCTAGGTCGTTGACTGTACCCTAGGTATTCGCCAACGGCCCGTTCGGGCAGCCCGGGCTCGGCGGACTACCTAAGTAAGGTATATGGTACTCCGTATGGATTATGGATTATGAAGAATTCCAGAGACACGGGGTAGCATGTACAAACTGCGAGCGCATGTACATGTATGTAAGACCAACAGGACTGGGGTCAGGGTAAAGTTTTGGGATTGGGGGCTAGGCTAGAGCTAGAGCTAGCCAACGGGAACCGAAAATCGGATTCGCATCGCATCGCGTCGCGTCGGGATTACGGCAAGTTAGGCGCCCTGAATGTTAGGGCTGGGACTATGCTGTATGCAGGCGGGTACGGAGAAGGGATAGTTGGGCGTTGCGGGTTCTAGAATTGCGGCGTCAGACTTTCGAGGTTGGGTTGTCAGAACGTACATGTGCAGGTGGTGATGGATGGCGGAGATCATCCAACATCATGTGGAGAGATCGAAGGTTATGCTTTCCGGGTACTCGGGTACAAAGATGGTAGCCTGAGTACGATGGTGTGATGTGGGTTTACTTTTGCGCGGCGTAAGGCAACCTCTTCCTTCGTACGAGGAGCCGGCTTTCATTACTTCATGTCCAACAGGAGCTCGCGTCATCGTTGTAAATCGACAATTTGAGGACAGTGTAGGGTTTAGCACAGGCCGACAAAGTCTCTCGGCTCCTGATTGGTCTATAATTCGAACGAATCTGTGGTCCTTGTACGGGTGGGCTGTCACAGGTAAGGCTGCGAACTCCATCTCGAGCTTGAGTCCCGGGTCTACTCAAGTCTGGCTTGAATTTCCGTCCCGTGTCCGGACTGTCCATACAACATGACGGTCCGCATACCGTTGTTCGCGAGGGCGAGCATCATGCTTCAACCGCGTTCTGGGCTCTTCTATGCGGATAAACATCTCTTCGACGGAGTCTCAAACCGGATTGGATATTCGCCATCTGTATGATCACCTTAGAGCGGCCCCGATATCATAGCATTTCTTCACCGTCCATAACGAAAGATAAGGAATAGAAATCGCTATTCGATTAGCAGCAACGGTTTAGATTACCTCCATAGCGACGCGCGTGCGGCACGGTATGTATGCATGCAAACGAGGCCATGTGACGCTGCCATATTACTTATTTCGCTTGCAATTATGATGAAGCATGCTGCAAGCCTTCTCTGCAACGTTGAAACGTAAACCCGGTATGCACAGGGCGGAGCAAAGACCTCGCGTGCGTCGTGACCTTGGCATTGGGCGGATCGCATCGTATCGTATCGTATCGTATGCCACGCGCTTCCGCGCCAGCCTTGGGGTTAGGCAACGGACTCGTACCAAGTACTTGGGTTGGTACTTGATTATTGTACATTTGCATGATGGGAGGACGTTCTATGCGTTCGATGTCGCTGCATGACGAACGCATACTCGATAGGCGTCTACGCAGACGATGGGGTTTCAACCTCAGCTTTCAGTCTTGACCACAACCGCTCTTTCCCCCGCGGATCAGACTTCCAGTGTCCGCCGCTCTCTTGACCGACCTCATCTACACGTCTCGGCAAATCCCAGAGCTGCGGTCCCAGTCTCGGTTCCCATCTTGCCGTCCCAATCTCAACCCTCGTATGGTGGAGTCACGATGGACAATGCTCCCACGCCCTGGGCTATATTTGCTCTTATCACCGCCCAACTGCCGTACCCTGCTGCTACAATTCTACCAGAGCATTGGTGGAACAATGTACAACGACGGCTGTTTGTGATCGTGTACCGGGTATTTGCAAGTCATGGACCCGGGTAAGAGCAGACTGGCGAAATTGAGAATGAGCATCGTGGGCCTTGGTATGAGCTTCGCGCTCGCTAGCTGGCGATGCGTAGCGGCGATTGGCTAGGTATGTGCGAAATGCAATAAATCAGAATCATGGCTTCTCTAGGCTTTGCCATTGCCGTTCGACCACTGTGACGGGAAGGAATGTTGTGATAGACCAGTCTAGGTAGAGACCTTGGGCTGGGAGATGGCAGAAGGAGAGCACGTGGTATCGCGGGGCGTCCCCTTGCAACCACCAACGGCAATAGGGGGATTAAGCAGAGCGATACTTCCGATATACTTGATACTTCTCGTCAGACAGAGTATAGCGGCTGCTTCTTAGAGTAAGGCGTATCTCTTACTAAGTTCTTAGAGGCTTAAGCTAACGCTCGTCCGAGTCAACACCCCTATGTAGCCATCTAACCAGACGTTCTTCCATGCACGGAATCCCGCTTAAAGCCGCGAGTTAAATTTATTCCGCTCTAATACAATTTGTATTAGAGCGGAATAAGAAGAATAGCTCTATAAGAGGCCTAGCTATTACCCTGTCTTGCTAGCTTTGGCGCTGAGCTAGCAAGGGTTAGAATTCTCTGACTCGAATTTGCTTAATCCCCCTAATAACAAGATTCAGGATATACAGTACGATATCAACACACATCTCATTAAACTTCTCACGCTGTCCCACTTAGCGCTGTACGACCTCATCTCACCTCACTACCCCTCCTCCACGGGCTCCCTAAAAGCAGCTCCCACAAACCCCTACCAACGTCATCAGTGTGGCCGCGGTCTCAGATCATGAGATCGCGTTCAGATGAAGGAGGGCTGGCGCTGCCGTAAGCGATCGATGCCGTTTGCCGTTGGATGATCACCGTCGGTTGGCAGTGGGGCAAGTCCAAGACACGTGGGTCGCCCACTGATTTGCGATCGAGCGTGGAATCGGGTGATGGCATCGCCACCCAACGTTCGTTGGTTTGCTTCCAACCTTCTGTGGGCCTTCTAGAAGGCTTCCATGGTGGTGTGGTGTGTGAGACATGAGATCGATCCATCCTGAGCACGGATGCCCGCTGCGGAGGAGGGGGACTGCATGTTGGGTGGCACAGGTGAGGAGCAGCAAGCGTACAACTCTGGACACAGCATGTCATGGTTCAGGAAATCACGTCTTGCGGGGATGCTGATTGGGAGAGCTGGAGCCAGATGGCGTGCGCAGCTTCCGACGATTCCGTGTTGGTATGAGGTCGGGCTGTGCCAATGCACATGTGCACAACCCCTCTCCTACTGGACTGGCAAACGACGGTACTTGGTATCTTGAGCACCTCAACCTTGAGGCCAAGTGCCCCCGTACAACCACGCCCACACAACTTGAACGTCGAATTACGCTTTCTGCTACGCTTCTAGCCCGGCTCCGGTCTGGCTAGGCATGTGCATGCAAAAGCAGCGCAACGTGCGAATCTGATAGTCACCTCACCAGGCAGCGACAATCCCCACGTGCGATCGATCAGCTCCCATTGCCGGGGCGCGTTGCTTGCCCCTCTATTCTTGATAATCGCCCGAGCAAGCAGAACGTGAGATCGCAATCGTAATAATCAACGGCCAGCTCCTCGGAATATAAGCACGTTGTTCCCCAAATGGCAACTTGCCACTGCCCCAAATTAACAATTCCCATCTGATGCGACCCAGCCTGCAGCCAAACCTTACTTGCCATGCTGTGCTGTCATCTTCATCTCAACGCCATCGGACCCTCGCTTCCCCCGTTGCCAGACAGGTAGGTAAGAAAAGCAGCAACACCTGCAATCGTAATCAAAGCAGCGTGAGCGCTACGCCGTCAGCGCAACGGTTGGTGCCGTGTGCCCCGCCATGCCCTGGGCGTACTCTGCATGCAGCGACGCTGATCATTACTTTGATCTGACTATGGCTTCTGGGAGGGGTTTAGGGGGATGTTGTGTCGTCTACCGTTGTCGAGAGAGGGCGAGCATCGCCGATGCTACGACGATACTGTAATGTATGCTGCAGCCAGACTACGGGTCCCAGCATCATCGTGCCATGTACAATATGTCGTCCAGGGCGAAGCAACTGAATGCACGAGTTACCAGGTACACTGCCGTGGTTAATGTTTGCTAGCCCGGTTGCTTGAGAGTCGTAGCCAATGGGTGGAGGGAAGATAGATGGAGGTTAATATATGCCAGGGAATAGGGCGGTGTCCGCATTAGGAAGGTAGAGACGTGGGGGAAAAGAACAGAACGATGATGGTTGATGATGATGGTTATGATCGTGCTGTGATGAAGCAAGGGTGATTGAGATGGAGCAACGCATGTACAACATGGTCGTCTGCCATACAGCCCTTGCCACTGTCAGCTTCATATCGACCCATCGACAAGACTCAGCATCTAGATCGCGAAATCGTGAGTGTAAGCAGGATATCGAAAACCCCAAACCCCAGTCCAAAACACGATTTAGATGGACAGCAAAGCATTCACCTCTTGGCATTGCTCACAACCCTGGAATAGCCCAGCGTGACACTTCGCCGTTGGATCTTAACATATTGCCTACTTCATCATGACTCCCAGAAAAGGCTCGATAGGGCTGGCAGGGCCGTGTGATAGGCTTCGCATTGCATATAGCCGGTGCGCGAGCAGCATCTGCTCCCTGGCTACGGAATCTCGAAGTGCCGGGCACAGCTCCCACGACCGTTCCACGTGTCTGGTAACCTAGCGCTATGCTCCATCTTCATACGTTCATGCGAGCGTCGAAGCCGGGGATTTGCAGGCTTTGGGGCATTGAAGAGTCACACACACATGGCGAATATAGTGCTTCGAGGCAGGTAGATGAAGAGAGAAAAGCCACGAGCGAAGCGATTGTTCCGGACTGGGGACGGATATTGAGAGCTATAATCAGTGAGACGAGGACGTGGGGGTTGGTGAGATGGCATGGGTAGTGATGATATCCTGGGATACAGACATCGTATCTTACTGTACTGAGTATGAACAGGGTGTGGCTCTGCGCGCAAAAGCAGCAACGTACGCTATCCACCCTAGTGCATCACGCCTCAGGGCGATTGGAACGCTGCTGTGGCAGCTGTAGGTGATAGAGTGCTAAGGTCTGAACCGGTAAACACATCCGCAGTAAACGCACCTGGGCACACGAGTCCTGATATCACAGGGCTTGAAGACGGATATAGTGCTCGGTTATAAAACATGTGGCCACCGTCTTCTGGTTATAATATTGTGTTACCTCCTATAGGACTGACCCATTTCCCCTTTCGCGCGGCTTTCATCTCAGCATAAAGAGCTGGATTGATGCCTTTCTTTTTGCATTTCTTCAGTTCCGACGCTGTCAAGCTACTCGTGTCGAACTCGCTCGATTTCCAGTCTTGACTATTCGTCGACCTGTTGCTTGCGGCAGAGGAGCCATACCCTCCTTCAGATGGTCGACCCGAGGATATGGTCATCGTAGAGCTTGAGGAGTTGCTGCGTTGCGACGTCTGGTCGAATGATACTGTCTTCTCTATCTCAAGGTGTTGTGGTAGCATTAGAGGCTCGGAGAACTTGTTCGGTTTCAATCTCCGTAAGATGGATGAGCCAGAGGAGTATTTGTGGAGCATGATTGGCCTTGCCATGGACCCAGAAGATGACCCCGTTGCGCTCGGTGTTGGAGTGACTATCGAACGTATCGAATGTGTCTCCTCCGAACGTGTCTGCGACGCGACTGAGCGGCCGCTTCGATAGCTTGACTCCTCTTCCACTGTCGAGAAGCTAGTGGAATCACTCTCGATACTTGGGCGGTGCGGTATATCTTCGTGGATGGAAGGAGCCTCATTCACAGACTCTATCGTCTCTAGTGAGCTCCATCGGCGTAAGCTGTGTGGTATTCGCGCGTTGTTGCGATACGGAATCGGCTTTATGGGTCGTCGGTGTGGAGCAGGGCTGGGATTGGACTGTGCAAAGCGCTCCTTGAATGGATGTGAAAAGTTACGAGCGCTTCGCGATGACCCTTGGCGCGGTTCTGTGTGCGGCCTCAGTGGGCTTTTGTTTGGCACTGGTGGAGGGGCTTGATGCTTTGGAGTTGTTCCTGGGCTACCTAATGAAGCCGACCTGCGCCGGGTTATGGGTGGAGGAACGGCTTCATCGTCGGAATCATCACTCGAAAGTTGTAGGCTTTCCTGTAACTGTAGTGCTTCTCGCGAGGAGCGGCGGATCGGCGGTGGAACGGCGTCATCTAGGTCCATGTCTAAGACAGGCGTAGCTGTCAAGCGGCTGCAAACGGGGATTAGGACTGTAGCTCAAACAGCGACGAGTATGATGGGCTGCATGTGGAGTTGAGACAGGTCGGACTGGATGATGATAGCAACATTCTTCGCTGCCGCTACTGCAGCGCCGTGACGGGCTGTTTTCCCGAGGCCTAGTGCCATCTGGAGAACTGACATCACCGAGTGTTAGACCGAAGTCCGATCCTTGGATCTGGTGGCTGTCTAGCGGTATCGCGTGTCCTCTAGCTCAACGGTTCGTTGACCCGGTGGGATGGGCCTTGCTGTAGTGCTTTTCCCTCCCGCCACTCACTGCGAGGGAGGAGCATATCTGAAGCGCCTAGAGGAGAAGGTGCAGTTGTGCGATATGTAGGACGGCTCTCCGCAATGATGCTATTCGTCTGGTACAGCCGTGTTTCTCGTTTTGCGAGGCTTGGAGTCAAAACACGAGGGTTGGAATGGCTGTCAGGCACACGATCCTTGGGACGACGTAGCGCTACGAGCAGGCGTAGACGAAGTCCTCGTCCAGTAGCCAACAGCAATGCTGCTGAACGTCGATCTAGGAGGAGCTGAGTATTCATTTAAACATATCAGGACGGCTTGCACCAACGCTGTGATACGTCTTTTGAGGGTATTATAGAGATTAGCGAAGGCTGATGGAGGGCTTCTGGTTGTTCCCACGAGCAGGTCTACGAGGGATGCGATACCCGTCTCCAAGTAACAACTCGTCGAAGTGTTTCCAGGAGGAGGGACACGCACACTAGAGGACAAGCCAGCCAGCGAGGGCTAGCTGCCAACGGCCGGGTCGCGTGTTCCAAGGTTGGGCGCTCCTCCCGTCACGGCGCCAGACGGCGGGCAGAGCTGAAACTGCACATGGGCAGGCTGAAGCCGCTGCCGAGCGAGTGCGCAACGGCGATTCAGGCTGCGAAGACGATGGCTATTTGTGCGGCGGCCTGTACAGCAGCGCAGTGAGAGAGGGGTGAGTGCCACTGTGTCGTGGGATCATCTGCGGGTGAGCTGTACCTGCCCTGGTGTGTGTGACGTTTGAGGCTGGGCCCAAAGAAGCCTAGTGCGAGCGTGCCCCTGGTGCCAGTGAATAGCAGCAGTCCCTTGCGTCGAGGTTGTTGCGCTTCTGTCCCTTTGCCAGCACCTCCAGCACCAGCAACCAGCACCAGCTACCATGATTACAGGGCACCCAGCATTCTGCGCACCCACGATTCGCCCCGCGCCCGCCCGCTCGCCATGAGCAACGACACGCCGACGCCCATCTCGGACGACGAGGTGGTGGCACTGACCAAGAATGCGATCGACCAGAGCAGGGAGGACATCAATCAGCGGGCCGTCGCTGACAACCCGCAAGCCCGCGACCTCCAGCAGCAGCAGCCGGGCATCACCATCGACCTGGGCCACAAGAACATTGTGCGCCTGCCCGACGAGGTCATCGATGTGATCCGCACCGAGATTGAGAGGTGAGCGCCCCGAGCAGCCTCACGCGCCTAGTTTCCGCTATCATTTTCCCGCATCCTTGGCGGCGTCGAAGCTACCCCACGCCCCGTCGCTGCTTCGTCCGACTGACCTGGCCAGGCTCGCCCTCTCCCACAATCAATTGACGACGCTGCCGTCGCGCCTCATAGAATGCAAGCGCCTCCGCTATCTCAACGTGCGCTACAATGCCATGCGCGAGATCCCCGAAGCCGTTCGTCCGCCCTGCTCCCCAGCCGGGGGCATTGACACGAGAAGTGAATGCTGATGTGGGCGCAGATTCTGGGCATGCCCTCGCTGGAGATCCTTGACGTCAGCCGGAATAAGATCACGGTCATCCCGGAAGGCATTGCTAACTTGACGTCGCTCAAGGTGCTGGCAATTGCCAAGAACAAGATCGAGAAGCTGCCCATGTGCTTAGGCGACATGAACAGCCTGCAGGTCCTGAAGCTGGATGCCAACCCTCTCAAATTTCCTCCCCCAGATGTGTGCCGGATAAACGACAATACACCATCGCCTGCGAACGAGAATGAGAGGGATGCCTTCATTGCGACTCAGGTGAAAAAGTTCATGCGGCTGCAAGCTTCAAAAGATAGGTTGCAGGCATCAAAAGAGAAGCAGCGTGTGGAGATTGAGAAGCTGCGCATTGAGTCTTCTGGGGACGAAAGGTTGGTGATTTTCCTCACAATCCGTGTGTCCGCTAGTCTTAATCTTGTGTAGTAACTGGAGTGAAAGCAACCCGGAAACACCTCGGCCCTCGAGGCGCACCAATGGCGGACGGTTTCCCGTGAGACCCAGCATCAGCAGCGTGGACGGGTTTGGAGAACTCAGGCCAGACTCACCAGGCTTGGCGCCGCCAATACCCACGAGATCGCATTATCGGAATCAGTCGCAACAGAGCAATGGAGGCACCCGAAGGCCTAATATTTCACCTCTTGTGTTGACGAATGGCATCAATGAAAGAAACAGGAGCCAAAGCGAGGGCGCTGGATCGGGTTCCGCAAGTCACAGGCAGAAGCGTATGGGGATATACACGAACAAGACCTCTGACCTGGGTGCAGTTGACGAGCTGAAAAGGACGAGCCATTTTCGGGGGTTCAGTCAAGGCTATGTGGTGCCAGGATCTGTGGCACAGAATGGCATGACAGGACCGGCCACTGCTGTCGGCTACGGAGATACTGGCACAGTACGTTCTTTGGCCAACCGCCCCTTGTCAGACGTTCGAGAACACAAGCGAGGCTCCCGCGCACCAGACGTTGTTGTCGAGGCTGCCAAGAACTTCCTCTACGCTATTTCCCAGCTGCATGACAGCATCTCTCACATGATACGGTCTATCAAGAGAACAGACAGGTCGAAGGATGGTCTACGTCGCAAGGATGAATTCTACCGCCGCTTTACCACGACCTACCTACACATCAGAACCTTGAACGAGCTGCTACATCGGTATGACACGCTCGCTGAAGAAGATGAGGAAGAGGGCAACAAGTTGTCTCAAGGCATATACTTGTATGCCTTGGAAGCTTTGGACATGTTCATGTTTACGAATCTGTCCATTGCGGAGAACCGAACCGAGATCATTCAGTACGCCGATCCTCGCTTTATCAAAACTTACCTTTTTCTCCAGCAAGGGAGTCTGATAGAGATGAGGAATGCATGCTCAGTCTTGGGTGCCGAGTTTAGGGAAGTCACATCGGCTTCACGGAGACCTCAGCGGACAGACATGATGGCAACCGTCCGCGCACGCCCCTTGAGGGTCCGCCGGTACCAGGCATCACCTCCCCAGCGGAACGGACAGTATCAGGCCCCTCCGCCAGTGATTCTTCACAGCAATGACACTAGTCGCTCGAATACATTGACAAGTCTAAATACCGCGACACCTCGTTCTGGAGAGTCGTTCTCGACCTTGGCCACGATGACGCGGACCAACACGATGACGAGCAGCATCGATGAGCAGGACGAAGACGTTAATTTTGAAAGGGTGTATACAAAGCTTCGAGTAACGTGCGATTCGTGCCGAACCTACGTACCGCAAATATCGCGACAACTGAGGACTCTTTTCGAGGTCTTGAGGCGCGAGCTTGATACTGAAGACCCGAAACTCAAGGTGCTTGCAGGCTTGATCGAGAAGAGCAACTTCGTTCAAGAAATGACCAATGCTGTCGCCCAACGTCTTGCTCAAATGCAGCTGAAGGACCCCTTCACCAGGAGCCAGCCAGTCTTTTGGCAGCAATGTACAAGTCTCGTCAAGGTATGCTTTTGAGTCGTTTCGTTTGTTTCACTCGTTTCACTTGGTCCACCTTTTGACAGGGAACTGACGAGAAGTAGTCGTGGCAGGAATTCGTGACTGCGATGAGTGGGGAAGGACGAATCATGGGGCTTCTGAGCTCCGACGTGAAACAACTGATGAGGCCGCTTCACAAGACGGTCAAGGAGGCCAGTGTCGCCATCAACGACTCGCCCTGGCACATGCTCACAACCAACAACCCTGGCGCCATGGGTCCACAATCCGCACTCTCGTCCCTAACATCTCGAACCTCACGTCCCACTTTCCTGGTCAAGCCCCCTGCAGCGCCTGGTGGCGGGTTCCCGGGATCCATCAATACCTCCATTTCATCAGTGGCATCGCAGTACTCGCAGCCGTACTCAACAAGCAGTCTCGGCTCCCAAGGTTCCGGAGGCTACGTGACGCCTGTTCCAGCCACGCCTTTGAGCGCTGCCCTGGGCGCCGCTGCACAAGCCACAGTTCCCAATACACCAAACCACCCTCCTCTCGCTCCGGCGAGCACCATCAATCTCTTTGAGAGGGCAGATAGGCTCATCAGCCAGACGGCTCGGCGCGCCTAAACCCTTGTTTGTTGTATGCTCTGGTGCTTCGTGCACTCTACACTACGCTCGCTTCGCATTCGTCTGGCTGGCTCTGTCTGGCCCTTTTATATGTTTCTGTTATATGTGTTCCCATCTTAGCGACGGCGTTGGATCGGCTCGACTCGGGTTTACTTTCCTTTTCTGTTTCTGCCCGGAGACGTGTCTTGCATTTACCATAGGTGTTGGGAAAGAAGCTCGGCGTGGGTGTTCGGGCTTCAACTTTCACGTTCCTTTGCTTGGGGGCTCGGTGTGCTGTCGGCTGGCACTGCTGGTGCTGGATATGTTCGATGGGGTTCTCTGTGTCGCTGTGGCAGGGCGTCGCAGGACTTGGTATGGGTGTATTGTACTACGAAGTCAGGCATGACGTGTGCTGAAGGGTGCATGCAGGTGGTATGTGGTATGTGGCGATGATCGAATGGGGTGGTGTACGTGTACGCACGTTTTTTAGTGATAGAGAGATAGGCTTCCAGATGTATGTTTACATATAGGATATATGTAGCGATATGGTATGCATCTTAAGCTATCCTAGCGTCTCGTTCAGGGCGCAGAGGCATATCGCGGGATAACTCATGCGGCTTGTTATGCACTGTCTACGGATATGCTTTCTATGTGTTGTCATGTGGCAAGTGGGTTTTGGGTCTTCACGCGGTGAAACGTATACTGGTTGATTTGTGCCGCGGCTGGTGGATCTGAACTATTGGGATATGGTATCGCGAGCCCAGAGAGAGAGAGAGAGAGAGTAGAGGGGAGTATGGTTACGGGCTGGTGCGTGGGAGGACTACACTCAAGTGTACATATGTAGCTATGTTGATATCAAGGACCATACTCGTGGGTCAAGCTTCCCTGTAGCAATGCTCCATTCCACGACCTTCAATTGTCATCCGCAGGCAGGAGTAAGCTGCATTTCCATTACACCACCTATTTCGTTTTCCTCTAGCAGCCGAAACGCTTCTCTGTACTTTAAACATCAAGTCATACTCGTGGACTTATCGTATGGGCTTGCTTGCTTAAAACTTCCCCGAGTCATAAACCGATTACCCATCTGACACATCGAGTCTACACGGTAAGCACCAGGAAGGAAAAGAGCCTTGACTTTTGGAAATATGTATTATCGCTACCCTATCTCAATCTCAAAACAGTCTCGCGTGACACTGCAATACCAAGTCAGGCCAGACAAGCCAGATGCATCTACTTTCCCGGACGAACATCTCCTCAAGCAATACTTCACTATCTGAAAGGAATCAAAATCCACCCCTCACTGTAATCATACCCAATTCTCCTCAAACCCCGTCCCTAGGCCAATCGAAGCTAACAAACCCCGCCCTCCACCAAACCCCCTCAGCGCAGATCCACACTATCCATCAAGCCCACAAAGTCAACCTCGGCCTCCCACGACCCCGTCCACGGCCCCGTTTTCCCGCGCTATTGCCTCGCGTAGGAACCATAGACGGGCGTCCAGGTGGTCGGCCTACGGGTCGTCCCATAGGCGTCTTTGATTCTGGCGCTTTTGCGGGAATCTCGTCCTCGCTGTCCGACGACGATTCCGAGAGGTCGACTTGCTTGCCCTTTACAGGAGCCTTGATCGTGGTCGTGATTGTGGTAGTCTTCGAAGTCCCATTCTCGCCGTTTTTCTTCGAGGACACGATCTTGATTTTCTTGCCGTTCATGCCTGGGCGCGAGAGGATTGAGTTGGCGGATGTTGGGGGACCGGTACGGGAGGGTTTAGGTGAGGGTTCAGGCGAGGGTTCCATGTCGGGCGATGGTTCCACTTCAGGCGTTGCTTCTTGGTCGTGCTGTTGGCGCGGCTCGTTTTGGTCTTCAGGCGCGAATTCGTCCATGAAGCCGTTCAGTGACTCGTTGTCCGACTCTGCATCCCAGATGGCCATCTTAGCACGCATGTTCTCCTCCGCCTCTATAGCGGCAGCTTCAACTCGCGCCTTCTCCTCCTCCGCTTTGCGCGATGCTTCGAGCGCAGTAGCAGCCGATTGTGCGAGCAGGAGGGCTTCATTGGTATTGTCGTCCTCCTCATGAATCGCATCCTCATCAGACATGTTTCCTGTACTCTTCCTTGACGGCCTGCCAGGCAGACGAATACCCGCTTTCGGTTTCGCTGGCATCGTTTTCCTCCTTTCTCTCCGCTCTTTATCTCGTTCGCGGTCCTTCTCACGACGCGGATTGACCTGGCCATCTCTGAAATCGGAGGGGAGTTCTGTCGGCAAATCCTCCTCGCCCTCGTTCTTGCGAGCGAGCCACGCTGAGCTGCGGCCTTTGGGACGTCCGACGCCAGACGCAGTGTACTCCACCATGTCGTCCTCCTCGAGTTCCTCATCGGAGTCCAGTCGGATCTCTTCATATTTACGCGTTCTCTGACCAGGCCTCCCAACCTTGCCTTTTGCAGGACCTTCTCTGTCACGCTTCCTCGCCCCGTAAGCTGGATCGTCGTTGACACGGACGTAGAACGAAGCAGGTGCCTTTGTCTTCTCAGTAACGTTGTTTGCGACTGGCCGTGGTAATACATCCGACTGGAGAATTGACCGGGCATCACCAGATGGCTCGGCTGCTTCCTCCCGGCGTGGCGCTTGTGGGCGCTCTGGGACAACTCTGTTGTTGAGAGCCTCCAGCAGATCGCTACTGAGGAACAACTTGACGATCTTTGACTTGTTCTTCATTCGAGCGGCGACCAGAATGAAGCGGTCTTCCTTCTTAGCTTCCTCTAGCACCTTCCTCTGGATCTCTTTCTGGTATTCTTTGCCAGAAACATTCTTCGACGGAGCAGGGGTTGCAGGCTCATCCTTCTTCTTCTTGGCTTTCTTGGACTTCTTCCGCCTCGCGTTGTTTCCATCTCCGTCTCCATCATCACGATTCCGCTTGCCCAACCGGGGTATCTCTCCGTTGACATCAGGATCAGGATAATATGAACCAAAGCCGTCGTCCTGCATAACTGCATCGGGCTGATACAATACCGATGCGGGGTCTACATAGCTGGAATCATTGTTAGCGAAGGGATTACTGGGCCCTGGTAATCCATTGTTGAAATCTGCGGTTGTGTTTTCTCCAGGCGAGTACGTGATTCCATTGCGGGAAACATGATCATCGTCCTCGTCCATGTAGCGGTCGTCGAGGGTTGGATCGTCCAACTTTGCGCGTTCAGCCTCATCCCGACGATGTTGCATTGGTCCACTGTTGTGCCCAGTAGTTTCGTCTTCCTTCAGCCAATTGAGATTGGACACACTAAAGTCAACTAGACACTCTACAGACCGCGGATCTGCGACCTTTTTAGTATCGTGACCCAGTAATGTGCCCTTCGGCTCGAATGGATGCTGTCGGGGATCACGACGACAGTGTCCTGTGTTGCATACTCGATTACAGTGAGGACATTTCCAGCTAGGGTTCTCCATGATCACTAATGGCATCATGTCGTGGGCTCGAAATAGGGTGCCGTAGCAGAAGGCGAGATCACAATTTGAGCAGAACGCCATCTTCCACTTCGGATGTCGATGCAAGCAGAAATGGCATGACTTGTGCTTGCTCAGCCACTGTTTCGACTTCTTCTTCGATTTCTTAGGCATTCCGTACTCGTCCACTTGGACATCGTCGTCATCAGAAGGTTCCTCAATGGGATGGGGCGCGTTTGGATCAACAAAAGGTCGAATCTTTAGGTGTTCTTGACACACTTGAGCCAGTGTCTTCTTGCCCCAGTACCTTCGCTCTTCTTGCAATGGTAGTGGTGTCTTCTCGGTCATTTGGCCGTCGATGTCGATGATCTGGGCTCGCCATTCCTCATACTTGTGAATCAAGTCCTTCCATTTCCACTGCTCGACCCAGGTGTAGCCTGATTGACAGGCGCAACTTCGACCCATTGCGTAGCAATCCATACAGATGTCATATGGTTCCTCCATTTCCTTACTGAATGCGTGCTTACAGGCCTTGCAGGTCAGAAAGCGGTTGAATATATTGCACCTGCAGTAAGCGCAAGTGACATTGCTGTCGTAGGGCATGAATTCGGCATGCTCGCGCGAGTCAGGGGCGAACATTTCCGACAACAGAATGTTTTTGTACAGATCAAATAGCCTCTTGAAGTCTCGCTGAATTTGTCGCACCTTCACGGATCTCTGGATTGCGTCTGCCTGCTCGCCTCCAAGTTCGACTTGAGACCGCGCCGAGCGAATCAAGTGGGAATACTTGAGTAGCGTGTAGTAGACGATGGCCTTGTTCTTGTACTGCTCATCGCGGCACACGATGCGAGAGTTAGGAAGGGCCTCTGACATGGCCAACTCGAGAGTCTCGACCGTAGTACGATTCCAAGCAATCTTCATGGTCCGCGTACCGCGATTCCAGACCTGATGCGGCGCTAGCGGAGGTATCAGGATGAAATCTCCAGGCCGCTGTTCCACGACATATGTCTTGAAAGGGGCCTTTTTCCAGGCGATGAGTTGAGCGAAGTGATTCTCGACTTCAATATCATGCCCCAGGACTGACAGCCAGTATTCGGATACTACCCGTCGATCCTTTGTTTCGGTCATAAACCATATTGAAGACCCTGGGCGTTCCGGCTTCCCATCTTCGCTGACATTCGCAGACGCGTTAACCATTATGTTCTGACCAAGAGATGCGCACATCTCGCGATGGGAGGGGGTATATGTCCCTTCATGGCCAATGTAGCACATCAAGTTCTCAGCGCGCATGTCGGGCGGCAAGCTGCTCATGAGGTCGCCGGCTCGTCCAATGCCTCGTCCTTTTCGGCCGCCAGGCTCATCCAGGGCTCCAGGTCCGCCAGTCTCTCCAGTGCTCTCATTCAAGTAGTATAGCCCAGACGGAATGTGGTCCTTGAGCTTGTCCTGCCATACCGGAGGACTGTCAATGTCCTTGAGATATATGCGCTGGCGTGTCTTGTCTCGGTACCGTTCCGGTGCGTCGAAGAACTGGTCGGTCAGCTTGCCCAAGTGTTTGAGGTAGTGCTTGATAGTCAAGGGAATATTCTCCTTGGTGGTGAGGTTGCGCGCATTCTCGACTGTTTCCCATTAGCCCTCTGCTCAGTGCGCAACCGCATCTAGCTTACCCTTGTCGCCATGGTTGTCGCGCAGCCACTGTGGAGTGAAAGTCCAAGGGTCCAGGACTTCCTCGAATCCATCGATGACCAGAGGCTTTCCTCCAATGATTACATGAAGCAGTACCAGCTTCTCGAATTGCTCAATGCCATTGTTGGCGATCATCTCGTAGGAAATGCGATCGACATATTGGAAGTTGTCTGCCGTCTCGACGAACGTTCGCACGTCGAAATCGGGGGGGATGGGCTCAAACGATGCCCTCGGGCGCGCCGCGGGCATGTTGGCTGCCCTGCAACCACATGCAAAGGCGGTGTGTGAGTGGTGAAGGTCAAGGGAAAGTGGCCCCTCCGCTGCGCTTCCCTCGCGATCTGGTTGTTGTTAGTTGTGTTCAAAGCGGCCGAGGGATGATGTAGAGTTCGAGTAGCTCGAGTAGCTAGAGAGCGTATATGCGCGCGTCGGCGGCGACAGACAGCCGTGGTGGCGGGTATCTCAGAATCAAGATGCAGCTTCGCGCGCCGCTGGGTGTGAGGCTGGTTTGGAGCCCGAGACCAGGCGATATTGCGCACAGGCCACCATACGTGAACTTTCCGTGCAGACGCGAGCTTGTTCACTCTTCACCTTCATCTCGCCATTGAGTCGAAAATAGTATAAGATTCGTCGGTTCTTCTGCTTCTTTCACATTTCCACATTCCCAATGCTTTCACAGTGGCTCCTATAACACCTACTATACCCACTTCGCGTATCGACCAACTACCCCTCTGTTCCCTGTCTGTGATCTATGTAAGTCACTAACGCAGACTATTCCTACTTAGCCTAAGCCAAATCAGTTGGTAGACCTCGTAGAAGGTCACTTCGGTCAAGGACACGGAAAGGATAAGAAAGAGTCGGTTAGGTGAAAACAGCCTTCAGAGATGGCATCCATGTGCATATGTCGAGCTTCTCGGCCTTCAACCTGGACATCCCGGATACGGACATCAGGAATTTCGATAGCACCAAGTCGACACGAAACATACTCTGCATCTACTATATTGCGACGAAAGCACACTTCTATTGTAACACACGCTACACTACGACCAAGAAAGGCCTTCGTCACCCTCCATCCAACCTGTACATCACTACTGCCAGTGAAATTATCATGTCGAGCATCAAGCCTAGCACCTACCTCCCAGGACACCACCACCACCACCACCTCTTCCCCTCTCAAGGAGCTCCCACCATACACTCCCCCAACAACCGGCCTCCTCTCCTACCTGCCCCCCTCCATAGTCCCCTACGCCGAGCTCATCCGCCTCGACAAACCCACCGGAACCTACTACCTCTTCTTCCCCTGCCTCTTCAGCACCCTACTCGCGGGCACCATGGCCACACCAATCACCCCACCGAGCACCATCCTCAGCACAACCCTCCTCTTCCTAACCGGCGCCCTAGTCATGCGCGGCGCCGGCTGCACAATCAACGACCTGTGGGACCGCAACCTCGACCCACACGTCTCCCGCACCCGTCTCCGCCCCATCGCCCGGGGCGCCATAACCCCCCGCTCCGCCATCCTCTTCACCGGCGGGCAGCTTTTCACAGGCCTCGCCGTGCTACTATCCCTCCCGTTCGAGTGTTTCTGGTACGCGACGCCGAGTCTGCTGTTCGTGGCCACGTACCCATTAGCCAAGCGCGTGACGCACTATCCGCAATTCGTGCTGGGGCTGACCTTCTCCTGGGGCGCTATGATGGGGTTTCCCGCACTGGGTATCGATTTGCTGTCGCATGATGCGGCGATGAAAGCCGCGGCGTGCTTGTATGCGAGTAATGTGGGGTGGACGGTGTTGTATGATATGATATACGCGCATATGGATATCAAGGATGATGCGAAGGCGGGGATTAAGTCGATTGCGCTGAAACATGATAAGGAGACCAAGGCGGTGCTGAGTGGGCTTGCGGTTGTGCAGGTGGGATTGCTGGGTGCGGCGGGTGTTGCCGCGGGGTTGGGACCGGTGTTCTTTGTGGGGAGTTGTGGGGGCGCGGCGGTGACGTTGGGGACTATGATTTGGAGGGTGAGGTTGAAGGAGGTCAAGGATTGTTGGTGGTGGTTTAGGAATGGGGCGTGGTTCACTGGGGGTGCGATTGCGCTGGGGCTGGCTGGGGAGTATGTCGCAAGACTGACTGGGATGTATGAAGAGGTGGAGGTGAAGGAGGAAGATTAACACGGCGTTCACGAGGCATAAAGTTGAAACTGTTACTATCGAGGTTCTGGGAGCGCCCTGACTCATGTTACAATATATTGTAATTGTATGGCAGACTGATTTAATCAATGGAACCGTCAAGGGCCTCACCTCGACGCTATAAAGCACCCTATGCATACAAGAGGTGTGTTTTCATCGAGACATACTATAAACCAAACTGGGCACGCTCACTAAAATTAGCTAGAAGCTAGAAGGCTTTACTACCCTTTATTACACTCGATTGTGTTCCCCAAAGGGCGCATTACAATATAAGTTTGATGTTTAGCAAACTTTCGCCCATTGGCTGGTCCGCCTCAATATTTTCCACTCGATCCACATTCACAAACACTGCTTGTTGTGCGATGGTAGTGTTTACTCGGATAGGACTTTGGTCATTCAGAACTTCCTCGACGCTGTCCTGAAACAACCCACGAGACTGTGCCAGGGCAAACAGTAGTACTGACACGTCGAATTCGAAACGTGTCCCTGTCGTGGGAACAAACGTAAAGTATCTCGAGGCTTGATGTATGCATTAGTGGATGACTTTCAGCGTCAGGACGCAAGAAGGACTTACTTTCAGCCGTGTACCGCTTGTGGGGTCTGCGATACATTTTGAGATACCGCAGCGTGACCCTGACGCCTATGCCATTGTCAAACCGAATCCAATCAACGTCAGACCATCGTAGAGTCTCGTCTTCCGTTCTGCGTATGCCAAGTCCGAGCTCCGCGCCTCTCTCGTAACCGGGACAAACAGTAATGGATCCCGGCCGTGTCCCGGTAATGTATAAGGATACCCATACAGTGTAGTGTTGCTGCCAATCCAGTACATGAGATCGCTTTGCTAGTACTGCCCCATAGAACAATGAAAGTTCTACATCACCCAGGTCGTTCTTCTTCAGTCGATGTGTTGGCAGATCTTCGACAATTGCAATCATGTGTATGTAGGCTTCGGTCTCGAGATGCCTACGAGCAGCGCCATGTTAGCAGCCGTCGCATCGAGGGAACGACAAACTTACCAAGCCAGATACATTGTGTAAAAACTTGGAATAAACCGCACAATCCACCAAAACAAATCCTGCTTTCTGCTCATGAGAATGCTGGCTTTCAGCCGACGTCCCATCCTGGCTTCTGCAGAGAGCGCATAAACCGCAAGGAACTCCTTGGTTCGCTCAGTAATCGTGCTGATATCGTACATGGCACTGTAGTCTTCGGGCGCCACTGAGTACTCGAGCTCCATGAAGTACTCGAAATTCGCCCGGGTGCACGCTCGATGCTGCCGCGTGCTTGGTGCGTCCTTGTCGAAGAACAGTGCCTTCAAAAGACGTTGTTAGCTTATGCGATTGTCAGTTTCGAGTGAGTGATACTTGACTGGAGAGCTCCTTGAGCGTCTCAAACCGGTCTCGCTCGGCCAGCACCCTGGTCATTGCTGTGCGGGACCTCGCAGGCAGTGCTTTGGTTGGTGGTGCACTCATAGTGCGTCGTGCTTTAGGGTGAAGGAGAGGAGAGGAGAGGAGGGGAGAGGTGGGGTGACGTGGAGGTGTGTGCTAGATAGCGGATTAGATAGCGAATTGGATGGCGGGTTGGATGGCGGTCTGTATGGGAGCACCGTCACCATTCGCGGAAGGTGCGATGCCTGGAGTGTCCCAACCACTACTTACCTCACACAACTCTTCTTCCAATGTCAGCTGTTGCATGCTCATCAATACCCTCAGCTCGTTCATGGCATGATAATGAAGCGTTCAGCCTTCTGTCGGTTGTCCAAGGTGGCACAAGCCGCCGAATTGAGTCGAGTCGGGTTGCCTACCACCGGTAAGAAAACAGAACTGGAGGAACAATATGCCCAATGGCTGAAGGCAAATGAAGAAGAGGTGAGAGCTGTACCTGCCCCAGATCTCATTGGGTGCCTCAAGACTGACAAATGAAGGGCAATGCACCCTTTGAGACACCTACCATGAATGCCATCTCCCTTAGTCCGGTACTCCTCCCCCATGTGATGCCCATTACAAGAACAACAAGGGCTTGCATTGCGGAGTTTGAGCCGGTCTCGAAGACACGACATCCCGTACAAGACGACGAAGATGTTGAAGCTCAGATGCAGCCAGTCTTGGACTGGGTCAAGGTTGGTCGCACAGATAGCATTCCCTGAGATCTATGACCGGCTCGGCTGACGTGAAAAGGTGTTGAGAGCCTCCATGAACCAATTCGCGGAAGGTGCGATGCCTGGCGTAAACTTACCTCACACAACTCTTCTTAGCTGTTGCATGTTCATCAATACCCTCAAGTCATTCGACGGGAGGATCATGAAACGTTCAGCCTTCTGTCGGTTGACGAAGGTGGCACTAGTCGCCGAACTGAGTCGAGTTGAGTTGTCTACCACTGGGAAGAAAACGGAACTCGCCACTCACCTCGACACTATAAAGCCTTTTGACCGTTAACCCGACTTCGATATCCTACGCTCATACCACTCGGGTGTCCAGTGCTGGCCCATCACGATTACAACTACGACAAATGGCTTAAGCGACCCACCTTGCTCTCTTGGATTACCTTCATGGATTGTTGCTTGTTTGTCTGTTGCGCCGAACCAAGAAAGTCAGTTAGCACCCTTGTGGTACGAGGAGCTGGTCTTGATTGAGTCACATGGAAAAGGCTTGCGTCAACATCGTAAGGTGTGATATGAAGGACCATATAGGGGTTAACAAAGGCCAATGAAGCCCGCTGACTCTTGACCAATTCATGACTCGATATACATGTGTTCCTCAAGCAAGAACAGATTTTGACTTTTTACTCTTCTTCGCCTTCTTCGCCTTCTTCGCCTCCTTCTCCATGATAGGCTCCGCCTCATCTACAGCCCTTTTGCCTTTCTTTGGCTTCTTGCTCTTGGAGGTCTGTGTGATCTCCAGATGACCTGGCTGAGTCTGGTCGACTTTTACCTCGCTTTCCTCTTCTACGGCCAGTGACTCGGAGAGCAACTGGTTGTCTGGTGTGTCCTCCAGAGCGAAGGCTTTCTTGGGTACGTCGTCGACCGACTTCAGCTGCGGCGGCTCGAATTCGTAGCCCAGCTTTTCCTTCAGCTTCTTGCTCGTCGCCTCTCTGCGTTTGGCTTCTTTCGCGATTCTCTTCTCCCATACGGGGCGTTCAACACCATGCTTCATCTGAGCACCCGCTAGCTTGTTCCTTGGAACAATCTTGAAGCGACGATTGGCACCGTTGAAGAGCTTAGCGTGCACCTGGGCCGGAGGAATCACCTTGCATTGCAAGATTCGGCCAAACATCAGGTACTTGTCCATAGTCTTCGCAACGATATCCGCCACTTCCGCGTTTGCGAACTCGACGAAAGCGTAGTGTTTCGACGCGCCAGTCTTCTTGTTGCGAGAGACGCGAACTCGGGTGACGTCGCCAAACTGCGAAAAGTAATCATTCATCTGGCGTTCGAAGAAGCCATGCGGGATGCGGCTGTGGGGCATGTTAGTATTGGAGACCACGAAAGGTTGGAAAAAACTCGCCCAATAAAAATCACACCTATATCCTTGCCCTTGCTCGATACCCCTGCAAGCTTCTCTATGAGCCCTTCGGGAACCTGCCTCTTCAACTCTGCGATCTGAGTTTCTGAGTTCGCCTCTTGAGCATCGCTCTCGTCACCTTCACTCTCAAAGCCAGCAAGAAGCGCGGCAGTCTGGTCGTCCACTTCGTCCGCCTCATCATCATTCTCGCCTTCTTGCGCCTTCCACTTCTCGAACCGCTTCTGGCTATCCTCGGACCGAACCAACTTCCCCTTCTTCTTTTTCTTGATGACAGTGATGGAGTCACCATCTCCCGGAAGGTCGGCATCGACGGGAGTATCTGGAACTGGAGCTGCGGTGGTATCTGCTGGCTTGGTCTTCTTCGACTTGCTTGACCGCTTCTTGGGCGGCTCAACCATCTCAGATGCAGGTCCAGTCTCGGTCTCCGCCTGTTCGGTCCCGTTGGGAGGAGCTTGCTTCGTGTCTGCAACTTCCTCAACCCCAGCTTTACGTTTCTTCTTGCGCTTCTTCTCCTTCCCTAGTTCCTGCTGCGGGACATCCTCGGTTGGAAAGAAATCGTCGGCATGCTTGCGAGCAGCCTTGTTCTTTGCCAGAGCATCGTCGACAGCCTTTACGGCATTGTCAATCAGTTGCGTGGAGGGTATTGTGGAGCTTGCAGTCTTGTCAGACTTCTTCTGTTTCTTCGCTTGCGGCGCAGAGTCGGGAGCGACTGGTAGTACAAGAGTTAGATGCATTCGCACTTGATATAGAGCACTTGAGATGGAGTTCATGTACCTTTGCGCTTCTTGCCTTTGAGATTCTCGGGTGCCATTGTGGAAGTGTCTGGGAGGTGAAGTTGCGGGTTCTGGGGGGTTCGTGATTTGTGTGCGGAAAAAAGTTCGAGGAAGGAGCTGGGGCCGCCAACTTTTTTGGCGCTAGCCAAGAGGCCGGGGTGCCGACGCTCGAAGAAACACGAGTTGATGAGCGCTCACTTACGGCACCTTACGCCTTGAGCATATAAGGAAGTCCTAACAAAGTCTAGTGATACTTTACGTCCGAACCTTATTGGTTCTCTCTATGATCGAGAGCTGTATAACGGTCGTATTCGTGACCTTACCGCTCTCTCACCTGCTCGCCTTTGCCTACTAATTTCTGCAACCATGGCACCCGGCATTAGCCTAGACGATCACAATGCGTGGGATGATACAGCTCTCATAGACTCATGGGATGAAGCGCTGGCCGAATACAAGGTATGTCTACACGCTGAAGTGTAAACACCTTTCTCAACGACAGCTGACATGACGCTAGAGATATTACAGCATCCAAGCAGAGGGCAAACGGCTTGAGGATGTCCTGAGCGAACAAGAGTTGAGTGAACTGAGAGAGTACGTGTTCATTCATTCTGATCTCATGGCGACGAAATACTCACTCAGATAGGGAATATGGAGATGTCATGGAGGACGATGAGGAAGGAGAAACAAAATCATCAATTGCCGACACAAACAACATTGCGGACCACCAAGAAGCCGAAGGCCTTCTCGAAGAACCCATTGGCAATGCGCAGCGCGAGCGGCCCGAGGTATGATTTGACATTCGGTGCTGTGCCTTGAACGTCAACTTACCGAGACAGGAACCAGCCGTACCCGGCAACCAAGCGCCGTCAAGCGCCGCAGAAGCCTCGCTGCCACAGCCTGGTCAAGATCTAGCAGCCTCGATGCCACAGGCTATTCTTGGGACAGGTGCGTATCCGGCTCGACAGCGATCCGACTGCTTGGCTAGAACACAATCGTCCTGAAAGAAATGTTTCTGATCTATGTGACAGTGCAAGACGAGAATCTCAAGAATCTAATGATGTCTTGGTACTATGCTGGATACTATACCGGACTGTACAATGGACAGCAACAACCTGCTCCGGCAAAATCCTGAGTGACCTCCAATGTCGTTGCGCGCCATCCCTAGCAGACTTCAGCATGTCTATCACACTGTGGTAGATAAGTGGAGCGCACGTATCCAAAGAGGGAGCCGAAATGCTTTATCGACCTTCGTCATACTCTACTGTGTACTTCAAATCGCGTCTTACGACGACGACACGAGCTGTGTGGATTTTAAGTTAATATCACCACTTGGTAGACCCACGCATCTGAAGACATCCGAAACTGATGCAATTGGTCAGTAATGTGTGTGAATCTTGACTGTTATCGATGCTGACCTCGACCAGCTCGCCCAGTGTAGCGTTGTACGCTTCAAGTCTTTCGGGAGTCCAGGCCGCGAGATGAGGGCGATGCCATTTTCATGCCGCAATCCCAACTTCTGCCGGACTCTTTGAGGCATCCCCGTTGATGCCCCTGTTCTCAGGTGCTTGGTAAAGCTTAAGCTGTCCCGTTTTGGGACGTGCGGCGTGAAGCGAGACGGATCTGCGACAATGTTGCGGCGAACTCGAACCCACCTCAAACGGTTCCTACTTCAGCCCTCCCCGCCACCTCCGTTATCCCGACGTGCCTCAGTAGAATCAGTCCATTTCTGCAGATGCCTGCCTTGTTTTTACGGATATCCGCCAAGCCGAGGGGCTGCGATGTTTCGCCATGACCCCTCAGAGCTACGGTTTCTCGGAGCGTCAATTTCATGCGCAATTATAAGCTGTACATGCTCCTTGACATGTCCTTTTTACTGCTCCATTTCCTCCACCATAATCGTGTCGGTCCCGTGCCAAACCATTCCGTTCTCTCTTTTTCTGGTTCACCGTCTTACTGTTACCGAGCCGGCCCTCGTAGTGAGCCATTCGATCTTTGCCTTCTCCACCAGTGTAGCGATTTAGTAGCTTGCAGCGCAGGCGGACACACTCCTTTCAACCCTTTACAACATCAAGTCTAGTCATAATGAAGTACTTCACCGCACTGCCGCTGGTTGCCAGCCTCGCTTCTGCCCAAATGTCTGTCATGAGCGTAGCACCTGCCGCCGCGTCAGGAGCAGTCACACACACTGTATGTCTTCACACTACATCAGGCTTGACTCGATACTAACAATGCACAGGTACAAGTGGGAGGCGTGAAGCCCGTGTCAACAGGAGTCGCACCGATACTGGGTTACTCACCCGAGTCAATCACCGCAAACGTGGGCGACACTGTCAAGTTCGTCTTTATGCAAAAGAACCACACGGTCACGCAGTCAACATTCGCTGAGCCATGCGCCAAGATGGATGGAGGAATGGACTCCGGATTCATGCCCAATCCGAATGGAGATGCTGGTGTTGAATTTAGCATGCAGGTTCCATCTATGGATCCGCTCTGTACGTTACCCACTTTGGGCATCAACAAGCTCCAACACTAACATCTTCGCAAGGGTTCTACTGCAAGCAGAAGAACGGCACTCATTGCGCAAAAGGCATGGTCTTCGCTATCAACGCACAGACGACCGGCGAGAAGACCTTTGCTCAATTCAAGCAACTCGCCGTCAACATCAACGGAACTGCCGCGCCGCTCACGACCGCTGCCATCGCGTCAGTCGGAGCCGGAGCCCAGGCAGCACCCACCACCGTTACCATCGCAGCTGGAGGTGGCTCTGCCGCCGGTGGCACCACCACCGCCGCTGCCGCTGCTGGAACCGCAAGCGTCGTCGCTGGATCAGGAACCGACAGCACGGGAAACCCTTGCAACTGTCAATGTCTGTGCGGCGTGAACGATTTCCCTCAAGCCGCTGGAGCACAAGCCGCATTCGGAGGCTTCGGTGGCCAGATTATGCCCGGGCTATGAGTCCATCGGAGAGAAGCACAAGAGCAAGGTGCGCCACAGTGCGGAGGGGAGGAATAGATTTTCATTCCCGGAAGATAGTAATAGCTTCCGCTTAAAGAAGATTCGAGAAGGACTTCATTTGACGACGGGGTTAGTGTTGTGTTTGGGGGGATTGCAACACTGGGAATGCGCGCTCGCTGGGTGGCATAGGAACAACAGCAGCCAGCCCTGATACCACTTTTTTCTACTTCCACCTGGTGAATTTGCTTTCTGGCGTTGAGCATTATACCGTAATCCACGCTGCATGTTAGGTATGCGTGTGGTGTTGACACTGTAAAAGTAAAGATAGAATCTTGAATGAAGCTCTCCGAGAGATCGAAATATTCAATTCTGATTGCGCTTTATGGGTGTGATTAAATATGCAAATATGATCGGTATACCTCGAGATGTAGCCAGCCACAAAGTTACAAGGGGAGTCTACAGATTGCGATGCAGAATAACGCAGCAGGATATGACGAGCTGGTATTCATCAGATCCTATCCAAAGACCGCCCTTCTAGAAGCTGTTTGAGAGGCTTAACAAAGACCGACGAAGTTCTTGACACATTGAGAAGAATAGAGGAGCAGGGCAGAGGCGCATTGGGTGGACGAACATCACAGTCAAGTCATGAAGCCTCTCTATTGACATCGCGGACTACCCAAACGAGAAACCTAGGACAAGCGCACCTCGAATCCGGCCTCGCGAAGTCTCCTAAACAAGAACTCCCCCAATCTAGCCCACGTCGCTGATGCCCAATGTGAAACTCCGCTGCGCGCAGCCGTCAAGCGCCCGCGCATTTGCAAAGTGCAATCTGTCTATTTCTTCGTGCCGGCGCCTTCGCCTTTCTTCGCGTCGGCTTTTGCGCACACCACGTGTCAGCACAGACATGCATCCGCATTGCACGAAAAGATATTCATGCATT
This sequence comes from Lophiostoma macrostomum CBS 122681, assembly GCA_010405375.1. NCBI lineage: Eukaryota > Fungi > Ascomycota > Dothideomycetes > Pleosporales > Lophiostomataceae > Lophiostoma > Lophiostoma macrostomum. The sequence goes on along the minus strand of MU004332.1, from coordinate 79,652 downwards.
GAGAATCCTGAAGAGAAAAGGAAAGGAAGAAGCACGAGAAGGACTAACCGGCAGCCTGTTTGGCGCGCATAATCGCCGCCTGGTCTTCCTTTGTCCGGGCGAATTCGGTGCCAGTTTGCTGTCACACACGCTGTTAGAAAAGCGCAAAACATCCCTTCCTTGGGCATGCGGCATCTGCGTCTTCCGCATAAGGCGCGTACGTACGGTGTTTTTCCCTTTCTGTGAGATAGCAAGTCAGCTTCACGACAGGGCTGGGTTGTCGCATGGACGAGAGGGGTGGGATGCTGGGGGCGTGGGGTGCCACGAACCTTGCCCGCTGCCTCCTTGAGGTTCTTCTCCCGGGCTTTGTCGCGCTGGTTGCCTCGGGCCATAGCTTGTTTGATCTACGGCTGCGATGCTTAGAATGGGTTTGAATGTGCCGTGCAGAGGGTCCCTTGAGGAGGCGTGCTGCGATTGTTGGAAGTGGAGGTGAGGGAGTAAGCGGTGGAGGTCAAATTTAGGGTCGCTTGCTGGGCCAGAAGCGGCGCTGAAGCTGCCATGTGCAGGCGCACGCCACTCATCGTCCATGGTTATGGGGTTGTGCAACCCCTTCACTACCAAAATGCAATTCACGGTATCCAGGTTGCTCCACGGATCTCCTAGGAATATCAATGGTGTAAGGTTAAATCTGTTACAGTTGAACCTAATCTCATTACTAACAGTATGCCAGTTGTATTTTTCTGGAGGACATCAAGCGGCCTAGAACATGGATAGGCAACTTAAAACTCCTTCCGATGCTCCCCAGTAAGCACTGCATCGCTATGTGCACCGATACGCTCGACCTGGAGTATGACGCTGGCCATTCATGGAATGCCCCACTTCACACTCAGACCAATGAAGACTGATATTCAGAAGTACCACAATATATCGGCCATTCTGCCTTTCACAGCAATCCCTCAATATCGTGCAGGAAGATAATGTTCGCTGCTTGGTCTCTGCAATACGTGGCATATGCCTTGCGAAGACGGACTCGATGACTCATCGGAGTCTTCTGTTTTCGTTGACTACTGCACTCTTGAGCCAGGAGAGATACCACATGGTTACAAGCAAGGTACGAGCGCGTACGAGGCTTATGAGTACCAAGACGAATTAGGAACCAAACGGCTTCTAAGGTTATCAGCCTTCGTTGTACTCTAAGGTGACCTCCAAACTTCGCCTTGCAGTGTTGATGCGATCTCTATGGGATATAACACCCTTATCATCAGCTCCGTATAGGTGATTGCTGTGCTCTTATATCCTTCGGACGACGTGACACATCTGCTGTGTTCTTGTCCTCGTTCCCGTCCTCAACCCAGACTCTACAAGGGGATAGCTGGCCACTACGAGCTTATGTCGCCTGTAATCACATTAAGGTTCGTAAGAGTAATGAGGTCATTTTGGAGCCGCGAGGAAGATGAGAGGAACGTGGAGGAACGGCCCGTCGATGGTGTTGGAATTGATGGAGATGTCGGCTGTCGGCTACACCCATTAAAGCTAGCTCATAATCGCCGGAAAGCGACCTTTTGACCACACACGCTCTTTCACTCCTTCTCTCCAGGTTCATCCTTCACCATGGCGCACTGTATCACCACCCGAACGCATCTTCTCCACCCTCTGTTGCACTTGGATCCGGCAGAGATTGCCGCCATCTATTGAAGGGTCGAGATGAGTTGCCGCCTGCTGATCTGAAGCCCTTCGTCTGTTTTAGGATCTGAAACACGGGTTCCCTGCTCATCGCGCCCGCGTTGGAGCTGTCCCCAGCCAATCGTTACGTGACAGCCACACGCCCGCCAAACCCGCTTCACGTCTTTGCATGCCCAAGTTCGAGGGTCCATGATATTGGCCTGCGTGGCAGTGCCAGGGAGAGCTGGCGAAAAAGCAGGTCCAGTCATCGACCACGGTGCCGTTAGCTTGCCATCAATTGTGCTAAACTCCTTCGAGGGGGTATTTTCGCGTTTCACTGGATCTAGAAGTACTATGTGGTGCAATTTTGGCCACTCAAATTCGACTCAGTGAAAGATGGCCAGCGCGACGTGCCTTATTCTCCGTATTGTGACGCTCGAGACAATAGGACGGGCCGGTAGAGCTAGGGGGCATCCAGAATAGACCTGCCCATCTTCTGTCTTCACCCTCTCTTCTCCTCTTCCTTCCTATTGTCGTCCTTCCATACAATACTTCTATTGATATTATTGAGGGAGCAGATTGTCCTGCCGTTCGGCGTGGGCTCCTCTACCTCTTGATATCTCCCACCTTTTCTCCTCTCCTCAACAACAACTTCGTATACCCAACGCTCGAAGCGCCAATTCCACGACTGCCGGCCAGCCTCATTCCCATACCCTATACTACAGCTTTCCACAGCACCTTTCACAGCTCTCTCGCCTCTCAGAGATGGCTCTTCTTTCAGTCGAACAGCTGGCCGGTCCAGGCTACATAATTCTCAATGTCATGCGAGCCTTAAACATCATTGCCCTAGCCTCTGTCGTCGCCAGCAGCGTCGTCATGTTAGTCAAGACATTCATTGTCTCCAAGGTACGTACAAGCATCCTCAGTCGTTCCAAATCATGTCTAACCTTTCACCAGTTCTTCTTCTTCGATGCCACCAGCCACGTCGTTACAGGCCTCGTAGGATGTAAGTTAAGCGAGGAAACAATTCTTGAAACAGTCATCGATCTAACTCGCCTAAGTGTTCCTCATTGTCTCCGAATGCTCGCTCTTCCGCCGCTACTTTGCTCGAAACTGGCCCCTGCTCAGCCCGAGCCATGGCTTCGTCTCCCTGGGCTGCGCAATGATGGTGCTTGGATTGAACATGCTCGGAAACATGAACAAGGAAGCTACGAGCCAGAAGTCTCTTGGCCTTCCGTTTTGGCGACTGTTGGTAGCCTCGGGCTGTCTGGCGATCATCATTGGCTTCTTCAATATCGTTGCCGTAAGTGTCGGAATCTCGCACCACAAGTACCGCAAACCCTGAGCCTAACTTTTCTGCAGAGCTATATCTTCCGTGATAGATCTCGCAACATTACCGCTAGACGCGTACGATCTCACGGCGCTATCAGCCTCTCCGAACATGGCGATGTGGAGTCTTACGCAGCCACCGACTACACCCCGAAGAAGGAGTTCAGCGTCCGAACGCACCACACGGGTTCAAGCTCCTCGAGAAGCGGCACCACTCCCGTCCGCACAGGGACACCTCCCATCGACATGGGCTCCCCGCAACCTTTGACAGCCCAGCAACAAGAAGAAGAGTCTCGCTGGGCTCAATTCAACTTCAGCCCAATGCGCCACCTCCGCAACGCCCGCCAGTCAATTCTTCCCTCCTACCACAGCTCCTCTCCGCTCAAGTACATGTTCCACTCGCGCTCGTCCTCCACATACTCTCGTTCAACATCCGGCGAATCCAAGAAGCCGTGGGGCAGGAAGCGGCCCGAGAGCGAGGTCCCAGACATGCCGCTCAATATCTCCGCGCCGATGAACGTCAACCCGAACTTCGCGCACCTCGTGAAGCCGAATCTAGCGCACCACCCCAGCACGCGACGGCCGGAGGCTGAGGACGGCGTCAAGGAGTTCAAGTTCTAGTCGAGGACCTTGATCGGGCAGCGGACTTATATTTCTGATTCCTTTTGTATTCTTATGTGATACCACTCTCTTTTCTCTTATTGTTTAACACTTTATTTCTATTCTTGTATTCTCTGCGGCTCTCTAGATTGCGCTTAGAATGTTGGATGGCGAGCACGCTAAATTTAGGGACTTTCGTTTGGCGCTTGGGATGGAAAAATATGGGCGTGTGTTCGTTCGTTTCACGAAAGACCTGATGTCTGTTCACGAGATCGTAGCATTCTCTTGCGGATTGTGCAGATGTGTTTATGAGTACAGATACCACAGCAATGAATATGCGAGTACAAATATCAACGGAAATGGATCTGTTGTGGACTTTGTGAGGTATATTTTACAGATATATATACATGCTGTATACCGCAAAACTGGGTCTCGTCGCGTCTCTCTGTGTCCAACGCGCGCCTCGGGTGTCAAGCCATGACCCGGTCAATCATACATTTGGAGACTGTGTTCGCCATCGCTAGGTACACCAGATTGTCCTTGAGGGTTACGTGCAGGCCACGAAAGCCTCTTGACGCCTTTCCAGAGACCCACATCCTCTGGGACATCGCTCAGACCCTCCGCGCGAAGGTGACAACCAACTATTTTGCGACTCTACCATCTCCTGAAAACTACAACCACCTCTTAGAGTAATCTTACATCGTACCAAGCTCCAACCTCAGACCCTCTACTCCGCTAACGGGTCCTGGAACGGATCTATCGCATTCCCCTCCGGATCATACAACTCCATCTTCCTCCCATCCTCCAACGTCAGGCTCCACTCCTGCGTCACAAAATACCCTCCTCTGCCCTTCCTCCTACACCTCAGCCTGACCTCGCCCTGCCTCTTCGTCCCCTTGACCCAAAACCTGATATCGATGCGCCCATGCACCTGGTTGATCTCGCCCTTGATCCAGGGATATTTCGAGGCGAAGTAGATCTCGTCGCCGAGCTCGTCGCGCACGGCGGGGTTTGTGCGTAAAGCGTAGAGCGTGGAGGTCACGACGCTGGACTCGGTTTTCTGGTAGTTGAAGAAGGCGAACATGGAGATGGACATTATGAGGACGAAGAGCGGGAAGGTGCGTTGTACTTGTTTGGGGATGAAGGGTGGGATGCTGGAGGATTTCTTCGTTAGATGTGTCATGCTCGTAGTTGAAGTGTTAATGATCTCGTGACGTACGGTGGAAGTTCCCTATTCGGTAGCCGCTCGAGTAGAATCTCGCCTTCCTTTGGAGGAGGAATGAGAGGCTCCGGCGGCCATGATGTTATGCTGTGCGGTGTTTTCCAGGGTACAGTGGGTGGGGAGACGGGCTCGGTGGATGCGTGGCGCGCAGGAGGAATGCGGCGGAGACATTGTATGAGTGTACGGGAAGGGAGGCGTAGCGGACTTGAAGACACTCGTGGAGGAATCATCTTCGAAGAAGAAGGCGCAATTGAAGGTGCACAGACGCAAGCATGCTTGAAGCTCGAATGATCAGTTGATGATGCTTGGCGTAGGTGCTGCGTCGGCGTTCGGCTAGGATTGCTCCGCTGTGACAGCCATTACCTACCGGTTGAGCACTTAGAAACGCGTCTGCCGACTTCGATCGACTGCGTGAAGGTATCAGATTTCAGGAAGACGCGGTTCGCTTGCTGTTCCAACCTTGGAAGGTTGCGTTCGACACGCTGCGGCTTATGTGATTTTCAAACTTCCAAATTGGGCAAGTTTCTGGAAAGCGTAGATCTTCCTGTCGTATGTGATGAAGCATTTCCGCACTCTTCCACTCCAAGCTCAACATCTCGTAAATAACACCACAATTTGCAGGGCTACTCAGATGTTTGAAGCGGGTTATCTTCTCATATGCCTTGGAATGTAGTATTCCACTGCGATCCTGTTGGTAGGAAGGAGGCCACACATGTTGGACCCTTCCCACCTGAGATCGTCATGCCTTACCTAGGTAGGATGCGGACAACTCGTTTGATTGTCAGAGTACCAGACTAGATACTGACTCATTGGTGGCCCTTCTCCCCTCGATTGACTCGACTACTCAATGTCAGGAGCCACAGGCTACCCCGCATAACTCAAATTGTAGAGGTATAGTAGCCCTGGATGTACATTTCCTTACTCCATCTAAAGTAGACATGTACTTCCGCTACTTACATACATACATACGAGATGCGTTCCACTTCTACTGTCAATCCCAAGCGAGCTTGAAGAACTTCCTTACTGTCAGCTGTTTTCGACAGTTCAGACCGATGTAGGTCGCAGTTTCGATCAAGTAGTCTTCCATCAAAATTATCATCCTCATTTATAATTCGTGGGGTTTTTTGAGCCTCTGATTATAGATGGCGGACCAAAAGACCATCGGTGCCTTCACCGAAACCGTAACCTCCCTCCCGCCCAACAAACGTTACATCCTGACCCACGACTCTTCCGGGACATCTATCATCCACTCTTCACCATCCCAACTCTATCATGGCCGCGCCGGCGTAGGCGGCATGGCTCGTTCGTTCTCTACATCCAGTGTCCCAGCCGTGCTCCAGGACGATGCGGACGTGAAATCCTATCTTTCCGAAGAGGGGCCAACGAGTCACAAAGATACTTCTATCGTATCCACTAGTGGCAGTGGTACGGGGTCGAATCTGCTGGTGGTTGATATTGCTCCTGGCGGACAGAGTCAGATGCATAGAACCGTGTCGATCGATTATAGCATTTGCGTGATTGGGCATGTTCGCATGGAGTTGGACTGTGGCAAGTTCATTGATCTGTATCCCGGTGTGAGTATTATCTTCTCAATCCTTCCGGCTCAGGCGGATCTTCTCGATGCACCGGCGAGAATATTTAGGTTATCTGTTGTGAGCAATGAATCTTACTCGGAAACAGAAGATGGTAATGATAGCGGAACGCTGACGGCGTGTGTTTAGGATCATGTAATCCAAAGAGGCACCATGCACAAATGGTATAACGGCTCCCAGACGGAACCGGCACGTTTCGTGGCTGTTACATTACCATGCGAACCCTTCAAGATCCCTGGGACCGAAAAGATGCTGAAGGAAGAGCATGTTGAGGGAAGTGGGGCAACTCAGAGAGATGGGAGTAAGTTGTAGAACGGAATGTGAAAGGCGTTGCAGAAGACAGAACGATAGGCCTTTTCCCAGTACCTAGGGTACCCTACATGATGCATAAGGAGTGACAAAGTTCGTCTTCTTACATGAGTTTTATGTAGATGAATGACAGAATCTATTTTCCCTCTAGTAAGAGGATAGTCTCGATGTGGTTGTCACTGAAGTGTTGAGAGTCCTAACAGAAAGCCAAAGTCCCAGATTTGCATCCTGCCTTGGGCCGCTCAAATATCTCAACAGAGAATTCAACATACGTACTCAGCATGCCAATCTCCACGTTCCACTATCCCCGCTCGCAAAATGTGGTAAGCCAGCAAAGGCTCGGTACGGCCACCAATCGCTAGCCCCTGAGTCCGCCCCCACGCTACGCTCCACCACAGATCTTCACCGCTTGTTTCATATTGCTGTTCCTTACACCGTCTAGGATGGAGTGTTGATTCTGTGTACGCTTTCTTATTCTCAAAATGATATGTATCAAATTTTGATTAAATTCACCACAAATCATCAAACTCAATCCTCCGTGGCGCAATTGGCTAGCGCGTCTGACTGTTAGACTCCCTGTGGAGCCTGGAATCAGGAGGTTCGTGGTTCGAGCCCACGCGGGGGAGATTGTGTTCTTCTTTTGCTTTTGTGGGTGTCTTTGTGGCCCTTGGAGCGTGGTCGAGGCGTGGTCGAGGCTCGGGCGGGGAATGCGAGTTTTTGCAACAACGAACTCTTTTTTGCCTTTTTCATGTCTGCTATGGAATGAGAGCGAGCGCGAGTATGTTTTGTCTTCATTAAAAGGACATCCGGGTTGTGGGTGGATGGTGAATGGGTATCTTGGGAACGGATGGCTATGGGTGGGCTCAACCCAAAACTCCGTCTTTTTTTCGCCCTTGGAATCATTATTCTGGCTTCCGCACATGATTATCACATGGATGTCGAGTAGTTTCCCCATCCTACAGTATTTGGAAGATGCTTCAATGCGCTGTGCTTTGCTAACTCTAAAGTGCTCCCACACTGGTAACTTTCTAGGCGACTTCCTATCGGATGGGAATATCGCTTGATACCCCCGTGATATTCCTTCCCTTGGGACTAAGTGAAAATATCCATAAGACTACGAAGAAGCTGGTGATCTCTTAGGGAATTTCGAGCGCCTTCACCCAACGGCGATGTACGCCAAACACGTAGGAATATAGTATGTAACGAAGCTTAATCAAAACTTTTGGCTGCGGACCATGCTGCAGTACTGTTACTAAGTGCTCCTCACTAAAACCTAGCTCCTTCGTAGTATCTGGTTCGGTAGGGCTGTGGTGATCTGAACTTCTGAGGTACTGCTTGGGGAGACACGGACGGTATGGCTGAGTGTCGAATTGTTCCTCCCTCGTGGCGTCTCAACATGTAAGAGTCGGATCTTGAGCCAGGGGGTCAACCCGGTTCTTCATTACGTCTCTCGGACCTCTTGGGGTACTATCAAACCTAGGACCGTCTGCCCATCCTGAGGGAGTATCCATGTGGAGTCCTTCTCCCAAGCACGATCACATTTTATGGCAGATTAAACATATTCGTGTCTCACCAGTAAGTTCATTCAATTGCTACTAGCGACTACGAAAGCACCCATACAGCCCTCGTTGCTCGTCCCAATAACCTTTTCCTAGACGCACCAACTCCAGCAAGCAGAAAGGGGAATCCTACACATAAACAGTACCAGGAGATAAAGACGGAGATCTTGCAGCAAGTGGCAGTGCTCTACTATCAGCCATCGAGCTTGGCTGCAGTGTCGGCGACTTCGCTGGCAGTCTTCGCAGGATCAGCATCCGTATCTGTAGTGGCATCAGCAGCACCTGCTCCGTCGGCGTTGCCTACGAGTCTCCGGACGACTTCGACAGTGCCATCGGGACTTCCGGGCTCGGCGGCGAGCACTTTGCCCTCCTTGTCGATCACAAAGACGCCGCGCGTGGCACTCTTTGCACCCTGTAAGCCAATTGCAGCGAGGAGTGTCCGGGAGGTGTCGCAGAGGAGAGGATATGGGAGGTTCTGCTTGGTTTTGAACGTGGTGTTGCTCTTGGGACTGTCGTTTGAGAGTCCATAGATGTCAAAGCCAGTGGCCGTGAGGGGCGTGTACGAGTCGCGGAAGAAGCACGCTTGCTTGGTACCTATCAGACGACATGTCAGCGTCGCACTGGCAAACGCGCCCAGGGGTTTCGCTCACATCCGGGCGTAGAGGCCTTGGGATAGGTGAATAAGACAACACCGCTCTTGCTCTGCTCAACAAGCTTCGCGAGACTGGTCTTGGTGCCCTCGTGGGTTTCAAACTCGCCGCCGAAACCAGCTAGGTCAACAGTGTCGCCGGCTTTCGGCGCACCTGCAGGCGCGCTGGGAGTTGCTTTCTCGCCATTTTGGGCTTTGCCGGTCACGGTCTCTTTGACTGCTTCGACTTTCTCAGCGACTACGGCTTTCGCCTTGCCTACTTTGCTGGCTTTAGGCTTCTCGGCCTTCGGGGCAGCCTGCTTTTTGGCAGGGCGGACGGGTGCTGGGGGCGGCGTCTTGCGCTTGCGAAGCTCAACCATTGTGAGTTGTCGGGAACGAGTTGTCGCAAAGCTGCAAAAGGAACGGAATCAGCGTCGCGAAGGGGACACGGACAACTTCAGGCGTGATAGTGCTCAGGAACAGCTCGGGAAAGCTGAGGGGAAGGAGGTCTGGGGTCGAACGGAGATGCGCTCGATGCACACGATGTTGGCGCGCTTACCTGACCTTGTCTTGGTGACAACTGCGGTATCACCTGTGTGATAGCGTCTGGAGGCACAGTAACAGCGTCTGCGCCGGCAAGAGGAGGGATGGGAGCGAGATATCAAGTCACAGCGGCTCTGATGGATTCTGACCGAGCGGTCCATCCAACCTCCTCTTGGCGGGCATCCATATTGACATTAGGCAAATTGGTTGCGTCCCTGGGGAGCGGCTCTGATTCAGCTGCCCCGGACACTCGCAACCCGCGTGCGCGCTGATTGGAAGGGCTGGGGTGAGGAGATGGTGAACATGCACCGAAGCCGTGATGGCGTTCGCCTGCGACCCATGCCGGAGGCGGAAAGGTTTCCTGCCCAACCTCACTGACTGTTCACCACCACATCGCTCGCGTGAACTTGTCGCGCAACTCAGATAAGACTCTCCGCATGCTTCCGCGTTGCTTCGGCGCGGTTTTGACTGCTCTCAGGGAACTCCTGGGGCCGCGGTGTCCTCCAGGGTTGTTTCCCGCCAGTTCGGCGGTGTGTCATCCAACATGCGCTTGTCGTCCAGACCTCCCAATTACCGGGACTCACCCTCGAGACGGCGTACCTTTGCACTCGTATTGGTCATGGACGCAGAATTGAAAGCTCATGAAATACACACCGATAGCATAACGTGCTGAGTCTGCCCAGTTCAATCTTCAGCCTGACCAATAGTCTCGGAGTTTCTCGCTGGCCTCTGTCGAGTGCGCGAGACAGTACGATTACGTATAGGTCACGCTTTCACTCTTAGACATTCTTATCTACATTTCCAGCTGATTGTTTCTCATCACTACTCTCGAATTCGCGATAAGTTGCGCATTCTTCGGTTCCCCCATCAGGCTCTATCTGTAACCAAATTGTTGAGCAACCTTCTAGCTCCTCGATTGACAGCCAGTAAGATGATATTGTTTGTAGTGTATCTAGGATAACAAGATAATCACCCCTTTTGAGCTTGCGAATCGTAGCGAACCAGGAAGTTGTTCGACGCCCTGCGACGGGTGGGATCTCTCATCCTAGCACGCTTGACCTTAAATGGTCATTGCCATGATACCGGGAACCACCTGAACCTATGACAGTTCGAAATACCCAGAAGCTGCGCATATCAGAGCAATTTATCTATGAAATCGATATCATTGGTTGTGCGCAGGCTTTCTTGGCATTTCCATGCTCAATATCACAATTCTTGGGCCTCAACTACGGTACTCGTGTCATGTATCTATCGTCACCACCGTTTCCAAACTGGCCACGCTTATCTACCCAACAATGATGCGTTATCTAGCGCGAATGTGCTCGCAGGAGCACACGACATCTGTCTTCGCCAGCTGCACTTTCTTCATCCACCACTTGCCCGTACCTCAGAAATCCTCACCTCGACAAACAGCCAGAGACACGCATTCGTTCCCTGTACCTTAGGTCTCATTCCAATCACAACATGTCTATCTTCAATATACGAGACAAAAGAGAGGGTAGTTCTTCAAGCGCTGAGAGCGAAACGCCTTCATCGCAACTACCTGCTGTGAGCCACATCACTAAGACCGACCACGCCGAACCGTCGAGCGAGCCGAAAAATGTCACGGTTGTCGAATCCGAGCGACGGCTCACTCAGGGATCCGACCCCGAGGGACAAGTAAGGTCTCCTGACGTGTACCCTGTGCGCGATACTGACTGGCTCCAGGTGTCCGAAAGACAAGCTGATGCTTTTGGAAACGAAGAAGGTGCGGCGATTCATTACAAGACGATGGACTGGTGGCATGTATATCTTCCATGAGGATCATTGATATACCACTGACAGTATGTCATTCGCAGGCATTGTGGAGTCTGTATGTATCCTGGCCTTGTTCTGATAGTGAATTATGCACACTAACAAGACTTCAGTGATGATCGCAGAGAACGTCTCCCTCGGCGTTCTCGCTCTACCTCAGGCGGTAGCTTGGCTTGGACTCGTACCTGGACTTCTCCTCATCTTCTTCCTTGGCATTATTGCAGGATACACGGGTTTCATCATCGGTCAATTCAAGGAAGCCTTCCCGCAAGTCGTCTCTTTCGCAGACTGTGGCGAGTTGATCGCTGGTCGAATCGGGAAAGAGATCATGGCCGTGTCCCAAGTTTTGATCTTGATCTTCATTATGGCCGCCCACGTCCTCAGTTTTGCCGTGGCCATGAACGTGATGACAGACCACAGCATGTGTACTGTTGCTTTCGCAGCCCTGGGCTTGATCATATGCTTTGTGCTAGGCCTTCCACGCACTCTGAAGGGTGTTTCTTATCTATCGATCTTCTGTGAGTGGAATCTTTGCTTGTTGAGAAACTAGGTAGCAAGTACTGACGGACCGTAGCATGCATATCTGTTTTCGTAGCAGTCACTGTTACTATGATCGCCATCGCTATCTCTAAGCCCGATATGGGTAACTTTGTCGCAGTGCATCCAGACATGCCACTTGTCACGGGGCTGACACCAGTAATGAACATCATTCTGGCCTACTGTAAGCGCTTCTTCGAGCACAAACCCAAAAGAAATTTACTTAGGGTATACAGCTGGACACGTAGGGTTCTTTAGTTTCGCGGCTGAGCTTAAGAATCCGCGGGACTATACCAAAGCCCTTGTCTTTATGCAAACACTAGCAGTGACCTTCTACATGGTCATTGGGGCTGTGATCTACTACTACGCCGGAGAACACGTTGCTTCCCCAGCGCTTGGTTCGGCCTCGCCAACCGTGCGTAAGATCGCTTTCGGGATCGCCCTGCCAACTATCGTCGTGGCCGGAGTCATCAACGGCAGTGTAGCCTGCAAGTACATTTACATTAGAATCTGGTACGGCACCGACGTAATTCACCAGAAGAGCTTCAAGAGTATCGGGAGCTGGGTAGGTATCTGTGCAGTCGCGTGGTTTGTGAGTTGGGTCATTGCCGAGTCGATTCCGAACTTCAACAGTCTTCTTGCACTTATCGTAAGTCTACTCATACTCGTTTAGTATGCAAAGGTGACTTGAACTAACGACAACAAACAGGGAGCGGTGTTTGGTTCGTGGTTCAGCTGTAAGATTCTTCGAAATTGTAATCTTGAATCCGCATACGGCTAACACAGGCTGTAATAGATGGTCTCCCGGGCGGCCTATGGCTCTACATGAACAAAGGTCGCATGTTTTCTACCCCCAGGAAGACTGCGCTCACCCTTCTAACCATGTGCATCTTCTGTCTGGGAGCTACCATGGTAAGTACGCACATTTCAACAGTAATGCCGTACTGAGCGGAACTAACATGAAATTGTAGTGCATTTTAGGTCTATGGAATTCTGGACACGAGCTAAGCCAAGGGACAGCTGGCCAACCCTTCTCTTGCCAGAACAACTGGCGGCCTTCTATTGAGCGATCGGACTAGTGGGTTGTCGAGACGTTCCTGCCATGGCAGAAGCGCTGGAGAGTAGAGAAGGTACGAAGATACTACACTTGGTCCAGAACTATGCTGAGGAAGGGGCCAGAATGAGCGATGATATCTCAACTCATCTTTTCTTTTAATCTTCCCAGTGGGATACCACGCACTCGCAGTCATCTTTACACCACCTTCACTTCCTGCTTTACTTAGATGTGCTTACAACTCCATTACTACTACATTACATACAGAAGGTACTTAATCACCATGTCGACAAGCAAGCCAGTTGTCGATGACACAGTTTCACGGCGCGATACTCCAGTAGAACGTGTGGTCATTGAGGATACGACAATCCGGCCGAGGTAAGAGCCTCGCATCTTCACTGGTCTTCGTCTGTAACAGCAAGGCTAACGCAAGTAGCGCTGCGGCCTCTGAAGGCACAGTGAAAGTGAATGTTGGTGTCGAAGGCGTCATTAGGGCAAGGTGGAAAGAGTACATTATCCACACGCATCTCCTACGTCGCCACTCCGGTTTCTTTCGTGCAACATTATGCGGGGCGCTCCCAGGCTTGAAAGACGGCACAATAACATTCCAAGCTCAACCCGAGACATTCGACCACTTCGTCGATTGGCTGTACCAACAGGATGCATACTCGGTAGACAACACCAAGACAGACTTCGAAGTCTACGTCCTCGCTGAACGACTCGTAGCACCTAAGCTGAAAGCGTTATGTCTGGACAACGTTTTCGAAGAACTCGAGTATGGTGCGCCTAGCTTGGACGAAATCGCCTACACTTTTCTCGCCCTACCCGAGCATGACCCGTTGTTAAGGCTCGTTGTCGATGCCGAATGCTTCAACTATGGATGTCGGCACGATCTCACAGACGAGGATAAGGTCAAGATTGGGTTGATACCGCCCATGTTCCACGTGAAGTTTATGATCAGGCGGAACGAGTTGGTCCATATTAAGGGGCCTAGAGCTGAGCGCCCGTGTCAGAAGGATTACAGCGTGCTTGGGTGGATTTAGCATTTGGTAGACTAGTAATTGTGCTAGCAGTGACATTGTTTCTAAATGCAGGAGCTGCCAGTAGTCATCGATCGTATTCCACTGAACTTGCACAGGGGACAACGTAAGGCATGCACTGAATGAAGGCCAGCGAAGCTTTTAGCTGCTGAGCGATCTCTCTAGCAAGCCATTCCGACAGTGCATGCTTTTCGCATGCATCACAATATTGAAATGCCTTGAAGCATGAATGTAACCTCTGCTGATTCCCAATCTCTCAGGATACTCGGAACGAGTTTTTCCAGACCGGGCGCCCAGCCATGGGCCTAATCTCTTCTACGCACAGCGCGAAAACAGCCCCGTCATGGTGAGTCGGGGCTGCCGTTAAGTAGTGTTTTGTGAGCTGGCGGTGTTGTAGAAGAAGAAGAGAGGAAAGGAAAGGAAAATTCGAGCGTGAGGTCGAGGTCGAGCTGTGGCGATGGGCGCTAGCTGGCCTTAGCGGCTGCAATCTGGCCGCATGGGTCCATCACCACCGACGTACCGTCCGCACACACACGCGAACCTGGGCCTGGGACCGTAGCAACTCTAAGCACTTCCGCTGCCGCCTATGTACCTGTGAGGGCAGCGTGGCCATTCTCTGCTCCTGCTCCCCTCCCGCCGCATCCTGTGCTCTACATCTGCCCCGCGATCCCGCACCCCCGACCGCCGCAGCTCTGCCAATTCGAACTGTGGGCGCCCGCCTCGGTCCCACCACGAACCTCACCGACCCATAGACGACGCTATCGCCGCCCACCATGACGGACTACGAGGGGCTGAAGGAGCAGTGGAGCGAAATTGAGGACCGGGATGGGGTCCGCCTCAGCTGGAACACCTTCCCCAGCTCGCGCATGGTACGGAGCTCTGAGCTTGTGTGTTGATATCAGCGGAATGCTAACCCGGTGCAGGAAGCATCGCGCCTCGTTGGTAGGACATTAACAGGCGCAAATATTGTACTCTTGATCTGCTAACAGCTGTAGTACCCATTGGCGCCCTCTATACGCCCTTGAAGGAGAAGACGGACACGCCGCTGCTGCAATATGAGCCCGTTTCTTGCAAAGCTCCCTGCAGAGCCGTGCTCAATCCATTCTGGTACGTGCCGTGCGCGCACCCCAACCTACTGGACTGACAATACCCAAGTCAGGTGGATATGCGAGCCAGGCTCTGGATATGCCCCTTCTGCCTCCAGCGCAATGCCCTTCCGCCGCATTACAAGGACATCTCGCAGGATGCCATCCCACCGGAGCTCCACCCGAACAGCACAACAATCGAGTACCGGCTGGCTAGACCCGCGCCCTCCCCGCCGATTTTCCTCTTTGTCGTCGACACGTGCCAGGAAGAGGATAGCTTGAAGGCGCTCAAGGACTCCATCATCATGAGCTTGAGCTTGCTTCCCCCATATGCCCTGGTCGGACTGATCACGTTCGGCACCATGGTATGCTCTGAGAATTCCTAGGCATCTCGATTGTGGACTGACGTATTTCAGGCCCAAGTTCACGAGCTTGGCTACACCGAATGCGCCAAATCCTACGTCTTCCGCGGAAGCAAGGATTACACGTCGAAGCAAGTCCAGGACATGCTTGGACTGGGTACTCTGGGTCCTCGACAGAACATGCCACAGCAACCCGGACGACCTTCATTGCCCGCCGGCGCCGGCGCACGCTTCCTCCTCCCGGTCTCCCAGTGCGAGTTCCAGTTGACCAATGCCCTCGAACAATTGCAGAAGGATCCCTGGCCAGTCGCAAACGATAAGCGCGCTCTGAGATGTACTGGTGTTGCTCTGAGCGTGGCCGCTGGTCTTTTGGAGACACAATTTGTGAACATGGGTGGCAGGATCATGCTCTTCAGTGGTGGTCCGGCTACTGAAGGTCCGGGCATGGTCGTTGGACCTGAACTGAGGGAGCCAATCCGATCGCATCACGATATCGACAGGGACAACATTAAGTACTACAAGAAGGCTCTGAAGGTATAACCATTATCCGCAATTTCTGGTAGGCCTGATCTAACACGGTGTAGTTCTACGACAACCTCGCCAAGCGCGTCGCACACAATGGCCACATTGTCGATATCTTCGCCGGATGTCTCGATCAAGTCGGCCTACTCGAAATGAAAGGGCTCTCCAACTCTACCGGTGGCCACATGATCCTGACGGACAGCTTCACTTCGTCCATGTACAAGCAGTCCTTTGCGCGCGTCTTCAACAAGGATGCAGACGACAACCTTCTCATGGGCTTCAACGCTTCCCTCGAAGTACTCACAACAAAGGAGTTGAAGGTCACTGGGTTGATAGGACACGCAGTGTCCATGAACAAGAAATCGGCGTCTGTTGGCGAGACAGAGTGCGGCATTGGCAACACCTGCTCGTGGAAGATGTGCGGCATAGATCCAGAAGCCAGTTATGGTATCTACTTTGAGATCGCCAGCCAAGGAGGCGGACCGTCCAACCTCCAGCCCGGCCAGAACAAGGGCATGATGCAGTTTTTGACTTACTACCAGCACTCTGCTGGCCAATATCACCTCAGGGGTATGGTTGCCGCGGTTGCGAATTTGAAATTGCTCCATATTCTAACAGCATACAGTCACCACTGTCGCACGTAATCTGAGTGGCCCCTCGGGAGACCCAGCCATTGCTCAATCGTTCGACCAGGAAGCATCTGCAGTACTCATGTCGCGGATAGCAGTCTTCAAAGCTGAAGTCGACGATGGACCAGACGTTCTGCGATGGGTCGATCGCATGCTTATCCGTCTGTGCTCACGGTTCGCAGAATATAGAAAGGATGATCCTTCTTCATTCAGGTAAGCCCTGCGCATACTCTCCAGGAAGCGCTCACTAATTCAAACAGGCTCGAAAAGAACTTTACATTATACCCTCAATTTATGTTCCATCTTCGTCGGTCGCAGTTCTTACAAGTGTTCAACAACTCACCAGACGAGACGGCATTCTACCGGCATGTGCTCAACCATGAGGACGTTAGCAACTCCCTCATCATGATCCAGCCTACCCTAGACAGCTACGGTTTCGATCACGAGGGTAGCCAACCTGTGTTACTGGACTCGACATCGATCCAGTCAGAGACCATTCTCCTGCTCGACACATTCTTCCACATCCTCATCTTCCACGGCGAGACCATGGCCGAGTGGCGGAAAGCAGGATACCAAGACCAAGAAGGTTACGATAGTTTCAGAACGCTTCTCGAAGCGCCCAAGGAAGACGCTAAAGATCTCATTCAAGACCGATTCCCGCTTCCCCGTTTTATCGTCTGCGATGCTGGGGGTTCGCAGGCGCGATTCTTGCTCTCGAAGTTGAATCCCTCGACGACGCATACCACGGGCTCGTATGGTGGCGTTTCGCAGACTGCGCAGACTATCTTTACGGATGATGTTAGTTTGCAGACGTTTATGGATCATTTGATGAAGTTGGCGGTTTCGGGGACGGGTTGAGTGGATTGGGATAAGGATACCCAGTGTGAGGATGGAGGTGCAGGCGAGAAGGAGGATGGGCAGATAGTCAGCTTAGCAAGAAGACATGATGAACCATTTCATACTGGCATCGAGCGAGTGCTCAATGATGCATATGGTGGTCTGGTGGGATAGTAATATGCCCAGTGAGGCTAGATTCGGTAGGTTTGAGACGTTGCTGCATTCACATTTGCTTTTACGTGTACTCTAAGACGTTACTTTACATGTTACAAACTCAATCGAACTGTTGAACTCGAGTTTCCTTCCTCCCTCTATCGTCAATTTGTCTCTACGTCGAACCGCTCTGGTACGTACTCTTCTTGTGCATCTCCATCTACATCTACAACCTCTGCCTGATGGACATCACCTGCTGCACCACCTTTTTCTTTTTCTTCAAGACCTGATAGTGGGGAGCGCGTGAATACACCTTCGAGGAAATCCACGACGATGACGGTTTCCAACACCTTGGCGGCGCTGGTTTTGAATAATGCGTGGGCGGGGTCTTGGGTTACGCTGGAGTTGGGGGGTGGGGTTAGTGTGTGGAAGAGGGGAAGGGCGGAGTAGAAGAGAGGAGGAGAGGGGAGAGGGGAGGAGGAGATGGGAGAGGTGGAGAGGGGTACGTACTAGTAGGTTCTGTCTTCGGGGGAGTAGAATTGGACGATGAAGGCGTGGGTTATGCCGTGCTATGGATTTGTTGGTGCGGGTCCTGATGAGGTTCGAGCTGTGGATCTGTGGAGGAGGGGAGGGGAGAGAGGAAAGGGGAAGGGGGAAGGGAAGATACCTGTGCGTTTTCAATCGAGGTGTCGATGCCGCCGGTGATGGACTTTATGTACGGCTGGTTTGTGCTGGGGTGTTTGCAAGTCTTTTTTAGACTGAGCATTTGCGATGTTATCTGAGATTGTTAATATGACGGCTGTGGGGTTAAGGCTCGACTGAGATTTGATGGAGGGTGATATGTACCTGCTTGATTGTAGTGCTACTCGTTCCTTCTTTGAATTGGAATAGAACTACAAGCGATCGAACGTTAGTTGAAAAAGACCGATAAGTTTAAAACAGAGGCTTGTGAAGTCTGTTTACAATGTCTTGCGAATTGCCACTTAAAGGCATGTAGTGTATATCTAGGGTCACGTACCGATATGCTGCGTGATCGCCAAAGGGACGACATCGCTCCCTGGGTCGAACCCGAGGGTCAACCATTCCGCAGGAGCTAATCTAGTCTTCAGAAGGCCGACGATAGACACCAAAACGAACAGCACAGCTGCTACAGTCAACGCCCGTCTGGTGAGGAGCATGGTGCGGCACAGCAAATGAGGAGCGGCGGCAGAATTGGACACGGGTCATATACACACAAATACGACTAGTAGGCCTGCCTACATGTCTGTCGCCCGCAACGCAACGTCTATGGAAGAGCAGAGTTGTGAGGATAGTCGTGCCGCACTTGACACGGGTTATCAAGCCACACGAGTCGCTGTGGTTAATCTCCTGCTAAGCTCAATCTGAGCAGCTCGTCTACGAGGAGCGCAAACGCATTGATGATTGAGATGGATGTCTATGAACTGGTTAGGAGCTAAATGCTCCATCGGAATTTCTACACAATATGCTACTCTCCAGATGATATCTTACACGAGCCTCCTGGAAGAGTGGATCAATGCCAGCTCTCGTACCGAGTTGTGAACCGAGGTTGCTCCGCACAACTCCTGGAGCTTGGGCCACCTGGTCGGAGGACAACAACAATGACGTGCTACGAAGCGTGGAAATGCCCATCTCAACAGCGTGGGCATCTAGCGATTTCATGATGCCAAAAGGGCGATTAGCGTTCGCGCACGGGCAGCGCCTCCTGTCTCTAGAACGATCGGTGGCCTCTGCGGGCCAGGAAAATCAAGCAGAGGCTGGCCAACCTGGGAGATGACGGGGGCGCTTGGCAGGTCGTACGCATTACGTCACAAGCAAGTCAGGTGAAGGCGTCACACTGGCAGCCCGGTACAAAAGCCTCTGCCTTCCTTGTCTGCCACAACCACAACACCACTGCACCTCCAACCCATCCAATAACACACCCACACGTCCTTCCCATCACCCAATTCATCACAATGGCCACTCTCCACTGTAAGTAGCCTGCTCTCTGACAATCGCCGACAGCTGCGCTCCTGCCCACCCGCAAGGGGCTGCGGAAAAGCCTGCGAGAATCCATCTTCAGCTTGTTTACCATCATCACAAGCTAACACCATCAACTCAGACCTTCCTCCTGTCAAGCCCTCTGCCATTGCCCTTGGCACGGCCTTCAACCACGCCGTCTCCCTTGCGGTGCTCGGCCCCGTCTTCGGTGACGCTTACCGCCGCGCCCAGCAGGCCAACTCCAAGGAGGAGTACTTCCACACAAAAGAGGCTGCCACGGCCGCCACAACGTGGGGAAGCTCATTACTCGGCTCTGCCATCCAGTCATATGGTGTCGGCGCTCTGATCAATGCCACCGGAACCCTGACCTACAAGGGCGCCTCTTACCTGGGCGCTTTGATCTTCTTCGCTAGCTCTGGCCCCTCCGTACGTCATCCCTCATCCTCAAGACACATGCCCTTTGATCGGTCATCCTAACGCTACGACAGATTGTCTCCCAGATCGTCACCGAGAAGCGTCCTCTTGACACCATTGCCATTGGCGCTGCTGCCCGCATCCTCGAGACTGTCGGCCTCAGCTTGGCCCTCACGTACTGGGGTACCCGCACCAACCCCTTCGACTAAACGTTTCCTTGCATCTCGGCAGCGAGGGAGGAGTTCACTTGGGTTATAGATCGAATGAATGAATCGAACTGTAGGTATGAGATGAGTCATGAAGAGCTCGTGCTTCTGGCGAGCCTCGTGGTTTGAGACTTGTAACAATATCTCGTAATGAAAAGACTTTCAAACCTTCATGTATACGTACCCGCGATGACGAACGTTGTGATGTGATGTGATGTTTTGGATTGTATTGTTGTTGGCTTGACGAGTGTTACATTTGCGCTGTGTTCTGGCATCTTGATCGTTGGATTACGCATGCACTCCATTATCTTGTACCGGCCTGTGGACGATATATCACTCTATCAGCGTCCGCTTAGGTGTGTATATCTGCGGTACAAATCCGCTTTTCTGACGACGTTACAATGATGCAATCGTACCTCGGAGACATCGCATTCCACTATCTTCACTCTATACATCACACTGGACCCAGAAATGCAGTTAGCAAAGCTTTCTAAACACTTCCCGTTTACTCACACTCAGATTTCGTCAATTGCAAATCCGCGGACCATTTTAGAGGATGATGCTACAGCTACGCAACCCGTTTCGAACGGGTGTCATTACCCTGACTTACGCTAAGCATAGTGCGCGGCAACTAGAATCAATTCTTTTGTTTGCTCTGTTTATTCAATCTTTCTGCGCTATGAGGTCTATCTATATGTATGCCATAGATACTTCTTGTCTACCTACTCTATCCACACGAATCACACACCTCTACAACTCTACACCTCAAACCCTCAACGTCCGCAACTGCACATCCATATCCCCCTCCTCCCCTCCCTCGCCCACCAAATTCGGCGACATGAGACCCCGCTCCTCATCCGCATCACCAGTCCCTACATCCCTTTCCATTCCTCCACCTCTACCTCTCCCTCTACCTCTGTCTCCTCCTCCTCCTCCTCGTCTCCTAGTGACACTCCCACTTCCGCCCGACGATGCTTTTGCAACTGGCGACTCTTGGTGCATGGCCACGTAGATGGCGGAGCCGAGAATCAGCGAGGACCCGATGATGGATAGCGCGCCGGGGGTCGTGCCCCAGACGAGCTTGTCGCCGGCGAGCGCGAACAGCATTTGGGTGTAGACCATGTTGGTTGCGCGGGAGGATTTCTCGTATTGAAGACCTGCGGCTAGGAGGAATTGCTGTGTTGTGTTAGTGTTAGTGTCAGTGTCAATTGTCCAGACTTTCGAGGTTTGGTCTGGTGTTGGCAGGACATGGATATGTGTCTGCGGAAACAGAACGTTTGTCGGGGTTGGGATGGCATGGGTTAAAGGATGAGATGGCATGGGATGGAATGGAATGAGATGGGATGAGATAGGACGAGATGAGAGGGATGACGTACCATAACAAACCCACAAATCCCCAGAAATATCAGAAAAGCCCAATCGCGCAGGCCAGAGGGTAGCAAGAATCCGACGCCGGGGAGTACAAACATCATAACAATGCTAACGAGCGTACACCATATCGCAAAATAGTTCACGCTGATGAGCGGATGAGCGCGTCGGCCAATCCACCGGATCGTCGTGTATGCGCCTGCCGCACCAAGCACACCGATCATAGCCACGCCGACGGCGGTTGCGCGCTGCGCAGGCGTCACGTCATCGTAGGCAGCGCCGAAGGAGGTGGATGTCGAGTTAGCGGAGGTGACAGCTGGAACGGGGACAGGCAAGACGTCTGCGTTACCGGCAGCGGGAGGTGCGGGTTCGGAGGTGCTGGAGAAGGAGGCGAAGAGCGAGATTGGGCGCGCGATGAGAACGACGCCGAAGAGCGAGATGTAGGCTGCGATTTGCTCCATTCGCGTGAAGGGCTCGTTGATTAGGTACGAGCAGGCCCAGCAGGCTAGTGAGGGGGCGAGGAAGGTTATGACGGTGGCGTCTGCGAGCGGGAGGTAGAGGAGGGAGTCTGAGAGGTGCAGTTAGTGGTGTGAAGGGGCATAGATGAGGTGAAAGAGCTTACAGTACATGCCGAAGACACCGAAGAATCCGGTCAGTCCTCGGGCTATGAGCAGTGGTCTGACTTCTCGAAGGCCAAAGGGGAAGTGCTCGGTTTTGGCGCGCCACATGTAGATTGACGAACAGAGTACTGTGATGCCCATTCTGGCGAACAAGATCTTTGAAATGTCAGTTTTAGCTTAGTGGTGAATGATACGTTAGATGGTGTACCTGGAACGGATGATATCCTTTGCCTAGCCATATCATTAGCATGTAGACTTGACTAAGATTTGATCAAACGTACCATTATTGCCCTGTACTTCCAGAGTACGAGTAGTAATGTTCATAAGAGTACCGAACACTTGAGATATTAAGACAAGCGCTAACCCCTTGTTGGTATACCAGAATACCTTAAACCTGCCCTTCAAGGTCCGCGGCTTCGCAGCCGGCGAAAGCGAGACATGTCTACGAGCATCCGGCACATCCAGATAGTCAGGATTGCGCCCAAGCCGTATATTGTTCGAATCGTCTATGGAGATGAGAGACGGATCCGGGGAAGGCACCCGGATTGCCCCGCTAAAGGTCACATTCAGCGAATCCTGGTCCGATTTCGCTCCGGGTTTAAGAGGAATTCCCGGCGGAGGCTCGAAGGCCTGCGAGCTGGATATGGGTATGGGAATGGGTTTATCATGGTCTTCTAGCCCTTTTGGCGGGGGAGGCAGGCTCATGGTGTTTCGCTGATCAGAGACATGGAGGGCTCACAGGCAGATGGAGAGCAATTAAGAGCAGGGGACGTCATGGGAATGTGAGGAATGGGCAGCACTCGATGACTCAAGTCAACCATGCGGAAAACGCTGTAGCGTGCCTGTAGCTGGTACCCATTTTCCAAATTCGACGAATTACAGGCATACAACACAATGGTAGTAAAATCGCCCTGCTCCGCCCGGTTTCGCCCCTCGTTATCCGGGTTGGATCTTCCCCCCCATGGAGTAGCGTCAGCATGGGTGGGCGGGTGCGACCGAGGAACCTTGGTGCGAAGCTAGAGGAATAGATTTGAAGGTACTATCTTCGTTCAAATAATTGATGTGCAATTTGCTTTGTGGCAGAGGTCCGATGTTGAAGTGCGACGGGTAAGGTTGGAGCCATGGTCGTTGTGC
The DNA here is from genome assembly GCA_010405375.1 of Lophiostoma macrostomum CBS 122681. Taxonomy (NCBI): domain Eukaryota; kingdom Fungi; phylum Ascomycota; class Dothideomycetes; order Pleosporales; family Lophiostomataceae; genus Lophiostoma; species Lophiostoma macrostomum. Next base: position 56,476 of record MU004332.1, on the reverse strand, counting down.
GACCCGGAGGTGGGAGCTAACCACTCGCTACCGGTACCCGATATCGCCTGGAGAACCTCGCCATCTTACCTATCAAGCACGGCATGCACCACAGATGTTGGTGACATTCCCTGATGTTGCGCAACAGTTGTCAAAGAGCTATCAGGGATTCTGCCACTGGGGCGTCCAACAAAATTCCGACTCAGCTACGAACATGCAGCCTTCGACGTAATGCCTATCGGAACACATCTAAGACGCTAACTCAGAGCTCGCGTGAGCTTTCTCCTAGCATCACTCTCAAGGACCCAGATTTTGATTCCGGGCACTCACTTGATATTCCGAAGTACATCATCGTGTGCATATGAGATAGCAGAGAGGATCCTTATCAACGCCATTCCAACTAGTTTCAGATATCGAACGTATGACAGCTCTCAGGTTCTGAAGTACCAACGGCACCAGTTTCGCCCTGCTACCCGTCTGACCACGTCTGAAGATATGATTCGCACACTCTTGGTCTCCGAAAGATTCTTGGTTATCGTACGGACTTGGGAGTCCACCTCTTCGCTCCAGGACGATTCCAATTTGTCTCCAGGTCTCTAGTTTCCATCTTCTGCTCCGTGCTTTCCATCATCTCCTCTACCAGTCCCATCATCTGCTCTGCCAGTTCCATCATCTGATCTACCATCTCCATCACCTGCACTGTTATCTCCATCTTCTGCAGTATGATTTTCGTTTTGTCCCTTGTCTTCAACAGCTTTCTCATCTGCGATGTTGCTTTTTTCATCCTCTGCCCTTTCTTTCCTTATCTTCTCCCGCCTGGCTATCTTTTCGGAATGGCTCCTATAGAGCCCACAAGTCTGGGGTTCTTTGTCAGAATCAGCAGAGTCGAAGTAGTCTCTGTCTTCCTCGTAGCAGGGACATCCCTCCCACATGCCATCTGCAAGCTTTTGTAGGGTCAGCGACGTTCATCGGGAAAATCCTTCTGAAACCAGAATTACTTACACCTATGCATTCTCCATTTGGTTCGCCATATGTGGTCCATGGCCCGATATTTTTCCCTCCGCCACATCCTATACAGTAGAACATATCGTACATGCCAGTAGGGCAGATATATTCTGGCTTTTGCACCGAAACGGCTTTCTTGGATATCGGCTCAGGGTTCTCGTTCTGCTCTTGGGTCCCAGCTTGGTTGGGGGTCACTGGTGCTTCTGAGGCCCTGGGTAGGGCTGCCGTAATATTCTGCTGGAATTCGAACGGCATCTCTAGCTGAGAATCCACCGGTGGTGGGTAGCTCAACCTTACCGCTTGGTGCCGGAGGCCGCTCATCGTATTCGGCGCTTGGGATACCTCAAAGGCAAGTCTCAGAAGACAGATATACGATGTTGCATTGAACATCATGTCAGAAATCGCCTGTGTAAGCCAGTCGAGATGGTGAAAGTATGCCGGATGGCAGATCGGGGTGTTCGGGTACCACGTGAATGGAGTGTGGCACAGTCGCAGGCCTACAAGTAATACGTGTCCGAAGAGACTTTGACCTCGCGACTTCGGGAAGGCACCCCTCACATCTAACAATCAGGTTCAAACAGTCGTATGAGCAATGCTTCAGCCGTGGGAGAGTAACATCCGATTCGTCAGAGCTTCAAATGAAGTTTTTCGTTGAGTGTTCGCCCTTCGGATGTCGTGGTGATCGGTGTTTCGGGTCGAAGGTAACGAGAGTAAGCAGAGAGGCCTAAAGTCCGGAAAATTGCAGTCGTTGTTTGATAAGTATGGTGAGGCACCTGACCAAAATTACTTTGAGTTCAGGAATCCTTTACAATCTCAACACGTGGTAGTGTCCAAAAAGCCAGTTGGCAACATGTGGATTCATTAATGTACTCCTCCCGCCACCTTCGCCGTGGGAAGATGCCCCTAAATTAGGAAGAACCAGTACCACAGTGCGAGGACCATCCTGTCCGTTGACCTCATCTCCGGACGAAGCCCAGATATCCTGGTATCTACCAATTAGCGATACCGAAATACATCTTCGTGTTCCTCGTAAATGCCACAAGTGCAGACCCAAGGTATGCAGCACGCCACACATGTGCATGACAGGTGGAGTAGTCTGAGAACTTCGATGTTTGCATTAGCTGTACAAAGGAGCTGGTTTTTAATGAGGAATATTCCAAGCACCTTCGTTTGAGGTCGTTATATGTTACGTAGACCATACTTTTAGGTATAGCAAAGCCCAAGAAAGCCTGTTGGATAAGGGCTGTATGTAGGTGTTGAGTATTCCTCAATAAAAACCAGCTCCTTCGTATCGTCTCCAGGAACAACCGCGGGATTCCGAACCCCGACAGCTTACAGTAGCTAGTACCTTCAACCTCGCTCCACCCTCCTTCGTTATAACTTTTTTCCCGAAAATAGGCACGTACACTGAGAGAGAGTAGAGTTCGGCTCGTTCAGATTGCCGGGTATTTGTTCTTTGGCCCTTTGGGTGTCGTTGGTGAGGATCCGTGTACCTGAGGATAATCCTTCTTGACAGAACAGCCAGCCTAAACTCCCTCAAAAGACTCCCAGTCTCGAAAGATCTACGCGTAGTCCTTCAAGGAGTTACCGTTCCTCTCACATCCGTGTATTTCGTGTACAGGTAAAAGTGGACACCGGAGAGGATGCTCTCAGGATTAATGGTGCGATGAGCGTTTCTGGTGATATCCGGACATTTGCTGTGTCGGTGATCTGTACTTTCGACTTTCAGTGATATAAATAAGTAACTTGTGAGTCTGATATGAGCAAATATTCAACCCGTTTATAATCTGCTTTGCTTTTTCTACAACCCGATACTCCCGCTCTGACTCTGTGGTCAACATGCACGCTCTTATCCCCTTGCTAGTCACAATTTCTTTACCTAGTGTATTGTCGTTGTCTCTCTATGTTGATACAAGTTGTTCGTCCAAGAAGGGGTGGTCTGATTATTATTCCGAAACCCAGAATTTTGCGAAGCGCGCCAGCGTACGAATGAGCAGTTCCAGCGACACCGACTTCAAGAATGTTTTCAAACGAATTTTCAAGGTGGAGCCAGGGTCAAGCGAGGGTGGATACGTCAAAGGCATGTATTCCACCCTACATATGTAATCTAGCGAGCAGCCAACAGGCTTCATTGGCCTTTGCTACCACATACAATGCTACCCATGCAGCGTTTAACAACGTCGTAGGTATATTGAAAGCAGTCGCGGATCTGACTGCGACCTCCGATCTCAAGAATTCGGATATCCGACTTTTCTGCGACAATGACAAGCGCTGGACGCAGATCCAGGGAGGATATCATGACCCGACCACCGAAATGGTTGAACGCGATACCCCTTCCTGCCAGAGACAGCCCTCGGCGCTGGGGAGAACCTATTCCCGCAAGTCAAAGCCTCCACAAAACCCCAATGACCCAAGGGCCGGCCATAACCCCAACCGTATTAGTGTGTCAGTAAGTACAATATTCCAGTTTTGTAAAAGCTCAAGAAGCTTGGAGATATCACCACCAGGATCTACAGGTGTCAGCCCTTGGAAGTGGTATTCAAGATCACAGCTATGTATGCTTATGTATAGCATACCAAAGAGCATCAGGGACAGCTACGCACAGCTCGTTGAAGCCTTTTGGCCTCTTCGTGGATTTCAATATCCAGGATAAACATAAGGAAAAGCCCAGTGTGAGACGGAGTAATCCGGCGTTCTCATCGAGCAGACCCACATGAATCCCTCATCCACGGAACTGAACTGTATTAGTCTGTGGTCACGATGTACATGGGACTTACTGACACGATCGCACAGATCTGCGATTTAACCTTTGCTCGTCCCTCCAAAGATGGCGAACCAGCTTGGCTCAAGGACGACTTGGTCAAGCCAGATCTCCAGAATACTTTTCTCGACACTTTCGACGATATGATATCCGTAACCATACTACACGAGCTCGTACACGCCGTCTCATACTCGCCTGCGGAATCGAAAGTCATCATTCTCGACGTCCCGACGAAAGAATCCGCGTATGGTTGGGAAAACGTGTTCGCGAAGAGTGCTGAGGACTCGCTCAAGAACGCTGAAAACTATATGTACACTGGCTTATGGGCCGTTTTAGCAGATATGGGATATACGCTCCCTCGCATCAAGGAGTCGGATGACCAGATAGTGAAAAATGCTTTGGAAGAACGTGCGAAGGAGGGATGGCTCTATCACTACGCTGATGGTACTAAAAGGGCTCTGGAGGTGGTTGCAAGGCGTTTCATCTCTTGAGAAGTGTCCTGGCAAATATTGTACTGTATCTTTTGGTGAGGGAGGGTAAGTTTGGTTTGTAACATTGTGGTTGAAAGTCTTCCATTAAGTTTTGGTTCTTTGGGTTTCTTTACAATAATTCGTGTTTCATCAGGCTTTGTAATGGCGCCAATCTAGTTATCTCCATATCATCTGAATTTTGAGGCGACTGCAACAAGAATCATCTATAGCTTGCTAGTACACCTATTGTAAGTTCAGTCAGCGGCTACAACAGTAAGGGCTTTGTTCTGGCTCTTCGTCGATCTTCAGTCTGGAGACAGTAAAGAAGACTATGTTTTCTTAGACTGAAAAAGTTTTTTTTTGGTTGGCTACTGACGTCTGGGTAATCATACGGCATCACAAGGGTTTTGGTATCATGCTCAGACTCTAGCGTGCCATCTGAACTTCATCTATATATAGAGAATACGAAGTGAGAGACAACAAAGCGGGGCATATTCATAGGAGGAGAGTAATCGACTAATTCCAAACCAGAAACACGTATTTATGACCGTAGTGTGTTGCTGTAGCCGGGCTTTCCGATGTAACACTGACTGCCGGCTGTGCTGTGCCTCCCCAGCGAGATAAGATAAGCCCGCAAACCGTCAGCGTCAAAGAATTGCAAGAACAATACCATCAACTGGAACCAGTCCTTTTTCTGAACTTAGCTTGCCATACAAATCAGAGTCTCCAAATCAACATGCCTACAATCCTCAGCCGCGAGGTTGGCCCTATTGGCTACGGCCTCATGTCACTGACAATGGGCGCCCCAGCTAGCCTACCTTCGGAGGAACAAGCCTTCGCAGCGCTTCGTACTGCTGCAGATTCTGGATCCATAGTCTGGGATGGTGCCGAGTTTTACGGTGCACCCAGCTACAACTCGCTCGTATTGCTCAACCGATTCTTCACTAAGTATCCAGAGTATGCGGACAAGGTAGTCATCAACATCAAGGGAGCCATGAAGCCTAATTGGACACCCGATGGCACTTCAGAGAATATCAGACGGAGCGTGGAGAACTGCGTTGACGTATTGGGGCCAAAGGGTAACATCCACATGTTCGAGTGCGGCAGAAGAGACATGAAGGTGCCGCTGGAGGATCAAATAACTACGCTGAAGACACTCGTTGAAGAAGGCAAGATCGGAAGCGTCGCACTGACCGAGGTGAATGCAAACACGATCCGCGAGGCGGCCAAGATGGTTAAGATTTCTGCTGTGGAGGTCGAACTTTCTATTTGGAACACTGGACCCCTAAAGAACGGCATAGTGCAGGCATGCGCCGAGCTTGACATACCTATTTTAGCGTACGTCTAGCACAGTAGTCTTTACTCTTGTATACTCGCTCGTACTGATCTTTCACAGTTACTCCCCCCTCGGCAGCGCTATGCTCACGGGCACACTCCGATCCCCCGTCGATATTCCGGAGGGTGATCATCGACGCATGTTTCCGAAATACCAGGATGGGAATTTCCAGCAAAATGTGAAGCTCGTAAACGAGCTAGGAAAGGTCGCTACTCAAAGGGGCTGTACGGTTGGCCAAGTGGCTCTCGGGTGGCTGGTTGCACTGTCCCGTAGACCGGACATGCCCACCATCATTCCCATCCCTGGAAGCAGTAAGTTGGGGCGAATACTCCGCATACAAGCAAGACGCTAACATGTTGCATGTAGAATCTGTAGAGCATGTCAAGGAGAATGCAGTCGTCGTTGATCTAACGAACACAGAGATGGACCGTATCGATGCCATTATTTCTGACTATGCAGTAGTTGGGGACAGATTCCCTTCGTATGGGATGGCTTTGACTGATATGTAATACTGGTAGCAATACATAGAGCGAGCGTACTTAAATATCGTGACAACTGAAAAACGGCACATGGCAATTTAGATGAGGACAAATCGCAGACAGCCGTGAACAAGATACAAGCCGTTTCGACAAGACGACCCCTATATCCTCACTGACACATTCAGCCTGAGCGGCGGCCTATCACGGAACAGGTAAGCGGTCTGCTTATCAATTGCGAAGCCATCATCGACCGTTTCAAAATCAAAGTGGTACACGAAGCGTGCGAGGATAAGTTTCAACTCTGCATACGCAAGCCCCTTACCGATACAGTTCTTGGGGCCTATACTGAAAGGCTGGAGTATCTCCTGGCGATCAGCGAGCGTTTCCTTGGGGCGCTCTGGGTGGTCTGCGGGCAGCCAACGTTCGGGCAGGAAACGATCGTGTAAGGCGAAGTTGGTTGAGAGTGTGTAGGCGGGGAGCTGGTATATGGTGACGACGGTCTATGGTGGCATTTGCATTAGAGCGATCGGAAAACAACCGAAGAATATATGAAGAAAAAGGCTATAGGTACACTTACATTGGGAGGAACGTCGATTCCAGAAATTATGTGTCCTTCATTTGGCGTCTTTCGTCGCATACCTCCAGGAATGGGAGGATACATGCGCATAAACTCGTTGATGACAGCCAGGAGATACGGAGACCTGGCGGTCACAGCCATATTCAGAACGCCATCTGGCCCTATGCAGGCCTCGAGCTCTGTGCGTAGCTTTGTTCTGATATCTGGATACAAGGCAAGGAAGTAGAGGGTGCCGCAAAGGACATCGGACAAGGGCTCAGTAGCGGCAATAAGAAACAGCGCGGCGTTGACCTCCATCTCGCCCAGCGACAAAGCTTTGTCGCCTTTACTACGCAGTAAGTATGTCCACAAGTCATTGCGCTTAGGGTCATCGCCAATGGCGAGGCGCTCGTGCACTTTCTGCGCGCTCATGTCGAGATGGTCCTTGACACCTTTCAGGTGTGCCACAGGCGCAAAGAGCATAATGAACGGGGCGAGCTGGCCGAAGGCATTGGCGTTGGTTACGAAGCTCGAAGCGCGGAACCATTTCATCAGGAGTGTCACCCACGGGTGATACCGCTGGTTCTCGACGCACTCAAACTGCGTGTTGAGCGTGAAGTCGCCGATGATGTCGAAGGCTAGGAACCGCATCCACTCACCAACATCGAACGTGGAGGTGTGTTTGATCTGCTGCTCCAGCTTCTCAACGAGACGGTTGACGTGCAACGTCAGCGTGGGTTCCTGGTCGTTGATGGCTCGCTGGGAAAAACCGTGGGCGAACGCGGCACGCTGACGCTGTACACGAACAGTCAGCTAGAAGGGCTGAGTAACTGGATCTCGAGAAGATGTATACCGCGTGTTCATCGCCGGTCGTGGTCAGCATGGCCTGCGCGTCGGGGCGCACTCTAAAGTATCCATACTTCTGGAGCTTCTTGGTCGCAGCATGGCCGTGTATGTCCTCCCACGAGCTGGACGTGATGAAGGAGAGATGATTGGGGCAGATACGCACGACAGGACCATATTTGCTATGAAGCTCACGCACATCGTACGGCTGTCGTCCTACTAATCCACAGAATGCGTGAGGAAGGTGAGAGATAGCTCGCAGTCTTGGACCAGGAAAGCGCACCAACGGGTGGAAGGTGATGCGGTAGATAGCCCGTAAGACAAGATAGCTGGCCGCGACAGTTGTTATTAGAGTCGCGAAAGAGCTAAATGGATGGCTAAGGAGCTTCTCTAGTAGGAGGGAGGTGAAGGCCATGTCTTCAGCTGTTGTTTGTCTGTAGTGGAGTGTTGAGGAGACGTCGCCAAAAGCCTTTGGCTGGCGAAGATATACGACAACGGTGTTTGCACTGTGCCGCATTTCGAAGGATTCTGATAATGATGTCAATGGCGGTTGCCCATCAAGCTCATTTCCATATGCAGGAAGAGACTGGGAGGCAGAGGCGCAAGGCAAGCAATCCCGCGGTTACACCGGGCTCTCGTGCTACAGCCCTATCAGTTGGTGTATTCAGGATTGTTCTTCTAGTGGTCTAGAGTTGGAAGCTGAGCGATTGTTTGAACATATTTCGGGGAGTGTGTCTTGGTTTTGGGCGTCTGGGCGTTTGGGCGTTTGGTGCTAGGTTCTGAGTCGTTTCCATATCACTTGAACGTTTTTTGAGATCAGAGAGCTACATGAAAGCTGTTGCACTCTGGTATTGCTGTGAGATGGCCGTAGGCTGAGCCATTCGTCCACTCATTTTGCTCTATAACGACAAGACCAAGCGGACCGTGACAGGAATCCGTGGTAATCTGAAGATCCCGCACTGCGTGGCCGATAGACATTGGAGCAGCCGTCAAATTGCGAAACACTGGAACAGGCGATGGAAGTAACGAGGCGTTGTCCGTTGTGGAGGGCGCAAACAAGCACTGCGAAAGTGCGTGTCAGCATACTGTGCCACGGTCATTGATACGAACTGGCTTGTTCGGTGCAGTATCATTGGGTGTGTCTGTCACCGATGGGCGAAGGTCGGGATTCGATTCATCAAATAATATCTCTGCCTTCTCGGGAATGCGTCAGCACATATACTCGATGTCATTGCTATCACTTAGCGAGCTTGAAGTTGCGTAGAACTGCACTAAGTTCGTCTCTTTCGTAATCTTGGAAGGCATGTACATGGCAACAACAAATGGGTGCTGAGGCTCACGCCTTGTGGGAACACGGCAGTGCGCTGTGTTGTGGAGATGCTTCTTGGCAATGAAATGGTGAATGATTTGAATAAACCTTGGAACCTTGGAAGGGTGCGTCGGTGATAAAGCCTTACGTGATATAGTCAGCAACAACGATCAGGAGGAGACTCACTTGAAGCTGAACAAGAGACCGCCGTGATGATGTCGGAGGGTACGGACGGTGAGGGAACGTACGAGGAGCGCGTATTTATTGAGTCAAAGACCCGCCGATAGCCAAGAGGTTCCATCGGCCTTTGTTACCCCCCATAGTACACTATATGTGTGGTTTTACAGTGTTAGCGTGAGCTTGTTGTTATATGACTCAATTGATACGGGCTTCTCGTAAGCCGGAACAGAAGCCAGACGCCAACCTTCCAAAATAAGTCGCCCAGAAAGTGATGAGTGAAAGAGCACTTCTAAGTCAGCAAATTGAAGCTCGTTAAGTCTTGGAAGGCTCTTACAGTAATCTTGGTATGAACCTCGATCGAAAGGGCGGTGTGACAGGCCAACGCGGGGTAGAAGTGAAGCGGCTTGGATATCTCTTCTTCAAGACCACAGACCAGCTGTGGAACTCAATGAAAAGAGGTGGTTTTCGCGTCGCAAGGCCGGCAGTGCAGAGGGCAAACAAGGACACTGTGGTCTCAACTATGAGCAAGCCCAGTGAGAGGAGACCTGATTCCAAAAATAAGAATAATCTTGAATATCACCGTAGTGATGTTTCACTATTCGGAGTTAGCGGAGAAGACGCGCAGACAACCGGAGGAGACGCGCAGTTAATCGGAAGGGAGGAATAGAGTAACTTACGAGATTAAACTGAAAAGAACAGATACTACACTTGATCTAAGCCAAAAGGCAAAGCTGTAATGCTGTTAGCAGCAGCCAACGTTGGGGGGAGGGAGGGGAAAACTGACAGAGCTGGAGGAAAAAAAGGGAGGAGGAGGACCAAATGAGCGGCTTGATATAGAATTTGCGGCTGGCCCGTGCCCGGCTAAGCGAAGTGTTGACATAAGCACACACGTGACTTTGGTGGCGCTAGCATTTGTCGCGGTCTGACTTCGGGAGAACTTAAGCGAGCACGTGAGTCGGTGCTTGCCCTCACCTGGGCAGTCGCGTGCTCCAGGAACCTTGGAACATGTGAAGGGCGGTTGGTGAGCGAACGTCTAGACTTCACTACCTCACAGAGTTCAATGGGTCATCCGGACTGGAATATCCACAGCGAAGCCAAGAGGCTTTGATGGCCTATGTGCAACTCCTCCTGACGCTCTTTGGTATGTTATACATGGCTGCGATCACTTAAGGCTCTAAGCTATGATTTGGCACCTTGTGTGGATCAAAGGCTGGATTCTCTCTACATGGAGTCATCATGAATCCGGTCTACGTGTCTCAAAATGTGCCTGTATCCTATTCTCAGTTCAACAACCAGCAGCACCCAGCCAAGCACCGCTACCGAGAGTCTATCTAGAATAGGAAGACAATGTTCATCCAACCTTCTTGCAGCGGTTGCGAATTTTGGAACTACATTTCTATTCTTTCCTCGAGTCTCATTCCATTGACACATCCACGCTTTGTGCTACTCCTTCTTCCTCGCCATGGCCCGCTGGACAGCCATACCATGCTTGTACACCTTCCACATGAGCCCAGTACTATGTCCAAAGCGAATCCGCTCATGCGACCAGTCGATTGCATGATTGACTCGGGGGATGCTGACCTTATCATATGCCGCAATGGCAGCCTCCATCGAGATGTTCCGGCACAGCTGCTCCGCCAGATCCCAGGCGTCCTTCAGTGCACAGTCTGCTCCGACATATTCAAAGCAATTAGTAACATGGCCAGCATCCCCTATAAAGACAACATCGAGTAGCTTCGGATCATGAGGAGACGGACGCCTTTCCTTAGCTGGCCGAATGAATGCAGTAGTCGGATCCGTTGCTTCAACGATGGTTTTGAAGGGCTCTCCGAACATTGATCCAGTTCTCAAAGCCTCGCTTTTCAGATCGGCAAACTCGGCGGGCGTGAACTTCTTGAGCTTGGTACCCCGCTCCGGCCCTTTGACGCTCAAGGCCCAGCCAATGGTTTCGTTGTCGAAAGGCGTGTAGATGCAGCACACACCCTCTCCGGACGACATCTGCAGGCCGTAATCTTCGTGGACGGGATGAGGAAGGCCGCCTGGAAGCCTCGAGATGCCGCCAATTCTAAAGGATTGGATACAAGGTCAGTGACTATTCTTGAAGGGGGGTAAGAAGATAGGTGCCCCTAGCAAGCTTTGTGAAACGCTACCCAAGTTGCATTTCACAATTCTACGCCAAGAGGCACCTTGTAGTAGAAAATTTCGTACTGGTTTGCCCCTGCATATTCGAGCTCTGTTCCATGGGGTATGAAGCTGGCTCGGATCTTGCTGTTGGCTCCGTCGGCGGCTATCAGTAGGTCGCAGTCCTGGGTCGAGGTGGTCTGAGTAGTTGTGTCAGAAATGGTGACTCGAATAGCGCCACTCGAGAGTCGCTCCGCAGCAGTACATGTAGATGCCCACCGCCATGTGGCATTCGAGTCTTTGACCCTTCCTAGGAGGATCCGCTTCAGGTCGTGGTGCTTAATTCGCATCGCAGCAGCCGGCAGAGTCCCGTATGGCTTCGGGTCGATGGAGGCGAGTTGTTTCCAGTTGTCGCTCCACACTCTGATGGCACCGCTGTTGAGAGCCGAGTGTTCGCGGATTTTGTCCAGCAATCCCAACTTTTGTATTGCCAATAGCCCTTCATCCTGACTGCCCCCGTGCAGGCTGAGATGAAGGTCCTCTTGTGTATCAGACTCCGGGTAGTCTCGTTCGACGATAGTGATTTCGAGCTGCGGCGAAGAAGGTGTCCATAGCTGGTGAAGCGCTGCAACGAAGGCTAGACCAGCAAGTCCTCCTCCTACTACAACTATACGTTTCGCCACGAGAAATTGACCTGGTTTCGTCGCCATGCTTGAATTCACAGAAAATGACTGGGAGTTTGTAGCTGATTGACATTGGGACTGTCGTTCTTATAGTCATAGTCTTCGATGCATAGATCCTCCGTAGGCTGGGGATTATGAGAGCCACTTAGGCCTCGTCCTGAATGCCCCATCTTCAGCAGAAGCATGATGAATCCTACGAGGTCTTTCAATTGCTCCGACAGCATTGGTACACAAGAGGAACATTTTGTCGCTCACGTGCCCCTGGAGATAAGTGTAGGCTGTCATCTCCGGAGGGAGACGATGTGCTATTACCTGCTCGCGTCGGGGTAATCCACATAGTTCTGTAGCGATTTCTTTAGTACAAGGTCCCCCACAATCTCTTGTTTCCTCGTCAGCCTCTCGATCTGCCCACCTCATCTCAGGTTAGGTACGAGGAGCGTGAATTTGTCAAAGCCTACGGGCAAAGACTGGAAAAGAGCCGAAGGTTTTGCCAGCCTTTGTTTCTTACTATAACACATCCCAAATAGCTATTTACGATGCTAACACGAGCTCTCAGGAGAAGAGTCAACCCATACCAGCTCCTCATGCAATATTAGGGCGCTGACGCATTGGGACTAGTTTCAGTCCCGACCATGGCTCGGGCGTGTGGCGCAACGTTGCCGAGCTCTCGAAATCGCAGGATATCAACAAACAAACGCTAGTGATGTGCAAGTGGTAGCTCCTATACAAGCATGCGCAGTGATAATGATAGGGCTGAGATGCGCAGCGGCGAGGTGACCAAACCTGCATTACGTGAGCCGCCCCGGTCGTCGATCGCGGTCGACGTCGTTCTAGCGTCGCATGGCTCATAGTTGCCGAATCTTGAATCATCGTGAAAGCAGCAGGGCTGGCTGCCTGTCCCAGCCACCACCTTTCCTCTACCCTCACCGACAATAGCGGCTTGGTCGCGCGCTTCTCTACCCTTCGCTTCTGTATCATATCCTTCGGTGCCTTTCTTTCAAACCCGTATTTGCTTCCTCACCGCTTGCGGTTGCTGACTGACCCGCCTGCTTGATACCGCGGATTACGGTGCTTTGTTTCATCACGTTTTATAGACTTTACTTCCTGACGCCCTCGACACACTCGCGCGACTCGACAGCACTCTTCCTGCCACCAGCGACTGCTCGCTCCTGTCCGCTCCTGGCCGTCATGAACAGCCCGCGCCCCGCCTCCGAGGACAGCATGGCCGGCTCACAGCTACCGCCCAACGACGACATACCAGAGGAGCCGGACATGGACATGATCCTTTCAGACAACGCCGAAAGCAGCCAGACTCTTGCACCACCCGCCCGGATTGCGGCACGCATCTATCGTTCCTCAGGCTCTCGCCGGAAGTCCTCAGCGGCATCCTCGCGCCGCAACTCCATTTCCTCGACTCACTCGCACCAGTCGAGCCGGTCCTTCCGCAACAGCTGCCAAAGCCATCATGTGGCCCAGCACCTCCGACGCGCATCCATACTCGAGAGCCGCAAGGCAAGGTTAGCAGACCGCGCAGCTCACGCGGAGCAAGTGCGTTTGCGGGCTGCGCTGGCCAAAAAGACACCGCGCAGCTCCAACAGTGAAGAGAGAGCGTTGGCAGCACAGCAGGCCCGCGAACGACATTTGGCGCAGGTTGCTGCAGTATGCGCCGAGGAGGTCCGGCGCGCAAAGAAAGTGGCAGAAGACATGAAAGAGAAGAAGGCTGCTGAAGAACGCAGGTACCGCGTTGAGATGGAGGAGAAGCTTGCAGATGCTGAGAAACGAAGACTGGAGTACAAGCGTAACCTTCGCCGGCCGAGGACCGCAAGTTCTCCTGCGAACGACTCGCCCAAGGCTACTGTGCGCCCTGCCATGTCTTCCGATGCTGCGGCCAAGAGGATCCAGGCAGCTTGGAGGGCAAGGTCGCGAAGAAAGGTCGTAGATGGCTGGGCGGAACTGGGTCTATCTATTGACGAGATCCACGATACGAGTTTTGACAATATCACACAGCTGCTCAGCGAAGACAAGGTCGTGAACGTGACTGAGAAAATTATGGCATTATTCGGACTGCTGGCTGAAGGAGACGAGACTCCAAGGAAGACGGCTACTCGGACATTTCTGTCAGCATACCTTATACTAGGACATCCTGCGCACGTCCTCAGCCGGGACGGCGACCAGGAACAGGATCTGATCACCAAAGCCAAAGACCTAATCATCTCCTTCGAATCCGCATTATCGAAGCTTACTACCTACAATTTCTTCACGCCCTCGCCGACCTGGGTGGAGTCGGTATCCCTAGCGCACACGACTTTTGTCACGGCTTTCAATGACTGGAAGGCGCGGGATTCGTCTGCCCTCATCGAGACAATGATCGCTTCCTTTGTCAATCTCGATGGCATTTGGCAGAGCGTCAAGGACGATACAGTCGATGAAGTATCCAATGAGTACAGGAACGGCATTCGTGACAATCAGGCTATCCTTCTTAGCAAGATCAAGAAGTTAGCAGGTCCGGAGAGAGCCTTAGCATTGATCCGTAAAGCGATCCGTGAGAGTCGAAGAGCTCGGCCCAAGAAGAAACCAGCCGGAGAAGTTGTCCGGCCCCGTCTCGCGACTGATTCTTCTACACCAGGCTCCCCCATTTCTGAAGAGAGCAGGGCCTTACAGACAGATGCTGCCACTCAGCTTGCCGCCTCTAGTAGTCTGTCGTCATCTGATGGTCACCAAGCAAGTTCACTGTCCAAAGTCTTCACGGCCGTGCCTCCTAATCGCGTCCTTGTTCACGAGCTGTCTATTGACAAGGAGTTCCGGATCGACGCATCTCCTACTGCTGACTTGCGGGACACTCTTAATCGTAAGCTTTGCGATGCGATGCGCAAAGGGTTCGAGAACGGAGAGGGTGCCGTGTGGACTGTAGCCATGGCGGAGAACATTCGTGCTAAACTCCTACGTCTGTTGAAACCAGGCGTCTCGATGCATACGCTCATTTCTGACACGCTGGATCAAGACCTCATCAACAGACAGTGCAGCCAGGGTCTATTCTCATACGAGAAGTTCTTTGGCTTTATCGCAGACATTTTGCCAAAACTTTGTGCTCCTGTCCGCGACAACGAAGTGTCTGCTCTGACGGATGACCTCCAGGAAGAAGGTCCTCTCCCGGAAATGATTGAGAAACTCTTCAAGTTACTACACGTCATCGACCTATTGTCTTTGGACTATTCCAACTTCCTTTTGATGAACGCAGCACCTACTCTGATCAAAGAAGCTTCGGGATATGAACAACGCATGTTTTCTCAAGACTTGGAGGCTGGGACTGTCACGCTGGAGCGCACACGTCGCTGGTGGCGTAGTGCCGCCGTCAACCTCCACACTGAGGCTGACCGCCGCGACCCATGGAACGACCCGAGACCAATGAACCGCCCTACGCATCAAAAAATATACGCGCGAGGCCTTGTTGACCTCGCGATCGCCACGCCGCCCTTGCGCGACTCGGAGCTTCCTGAGACTCTTGAGCTTGATCGCGCGCGCTTAGCTCGCATTCGCACTGATACTCTGCGCATAGCAACGATTGGTGGCATACTTCTCACCGCCAAGAATCTACTCAAACGTGACGTCCGGTCACAGTGGAAGCCTGAAGCAAACAGGCTGTGGGAGTTGCTCAAGGATGGGTACCTCCAAGATCAGGCAACCCCATCAAAGGTCCTTGCTCTGCTCGAGTCTTCGCATCCCATGCCGCCATCTACCCGTGCTCAACTCCTGTCAACCATCAATCGTCTACTTAGTCAAGCTCAGTCGGGCAGGCTCTCCGATCCTGTTTTGAAGGTCTTGTACCAACGCTTAAAGACCAACATCTTCAATCGAGTTTCGGCGAGCAGCTCTGGTGAGAGGGTCAAAGCTGCGAGTACTGCTACTGAGAGTCTAGCTACCACTGGTCTTCCTGAGTTCGTCAATCAAGTAGGTGACATTGTGGACCAGCTTGGTAAGATTAGCCAAGTTGACAGAGCAAGTCATGGGAAGTGGTATGAAGAAATTGCTGAGGAGATGGAGAGACTAGGGGTGGATGGCAATGAGTCGGCCCGCACATCCAGCGTCGAGTCCTCCACCACTGATTAGGGACCTGCAGAGCGCAGCTCCTTGGTCTCTCGCAACATGTTTGGATAGGAACGGACCACGTGTCTGCTGTGCCCATTACTTGGTATTTTCACATTTTTCTTTATACATATCATTGGTCCGCTGTTTGGCGTTTTTGGGTCATGGTGCATCGGCATATTGTTTTCGCGTCCATGCATCACATTTCCTTTGCGAGATATCACATTGCGCGTGCCGTTTTCTGTAAGGGCACATTGGACAGGTAATTCTAGGAAGAGATGCCGAGGACCGAGGGTTCGGTCTAGATAACGAGCTGAATGCCATTCTTTCCTGTTTTCGATAGGTCGCACCTGCTGTTTGCCCCCGCGCCGTGTCACCAACACTTACCTATCTCACCATCGCATGAAAACATCACGCTCAACGTTACCAAAGAGCGCTGTAGATGGAGAAGAAAGCTTGAGCAGCTGCGAACACTACTCTAAGGTTGTCTACTAAGGTTCTGGTGTCGAATTTTACGAAGAAGCGAAGGGGCTCAATTACCTCCAACATACGATTCATGGCTATCCGTGGCTGCAGTCTCATTTGCCACGCCAGTAGTGAGTGTGATGGAGATTTAGCTCATTGACCGGCTGGCAGCTATCACTGACCTGCATCCCTTGCCCAAGACGAAGACGGCAATCAATTTATCGGACGAGGCTGAGGGCCGAGAATTAACCTAACGCAGACAAACACGAGCAAGAGCGCGCGCCAGCATCGCTTCAGCTGGGTCGAGCCTCACTTTTGTGCGACCCTGTGCGACCGGTGTCCCCTCTCGTCTTCCGGCGGGGCTCATCAAGAGCAAACAAGCCTCCCCATACTCGAGTATCGTAGGCTGTTCCCAGATTTTGAGCCTCTTAGCGGGTGCTTGCAGTCATGAAGGCATCACTATCTGAGTCACGAATAAGGTAAGTGTCTCCCACTCAGACCCGCGAACGGTCGCTTTGCTATCGTTCACAGTTGTGTACACTTCATCCAACGAGATTCATTTAACTGACATCTGCTCATAGTTGTATATCTTGCTTCTCATTGCATTGAAAACTTCGTCTGCTCCTCGACCACACGTACGGCTCGACTTGTATCATGACACACTCACCTTGCAATGATCGGAAAGGTCCGCGATACCAGGCTGATCCTGCCTGGAGTGTGTGGACTATATCTCACCGCTTGAAGTCCTTCGCAGCATGTCTCTGGCCTAGGGAAAAGCCGCTCTACACGACACTCCCCCGTCACAGCCCGAGTATACGCCTCCTACACATTTATCCTGGAAAGCCGGGTCAAGAAATTCGGACAGTTCTCAGCCTTGCAAGGCTTGATGACGACCTTCCCAACTACGAGGCACTGTCTTATGAATGGAATCTGCGGCCGGGTCACAGATCCATCATATGCAACGGACATTCGAAGCCTATACCAACAAACCTTTTCGAGGCATTGGACCGCCTGCGAGACCCAAAGAGAATTCGAGTCATCTGGGTGGACAACATCTGCATTCATCAAGCCGATGAAGCTGAGAAGAACCTACAAGTGCGGCAGATGGATCAGGTGTATCAAAGAGCAAGCCGCGTCATCGTCTGGCTGGGAATTGACGAGTATAAAGAAGCTCATCGGGCTTTCTCGACTATCTGCACCTTCGTCAATGCTCAGGAGAATCCAGACGCCCCAGTAGCGTTCTACACCTCGGGAAAACTCCGGTCGTACATGATCGAATGCATACACACTCCACCCCCTCAAGATTCCATGGACTGGGTCAACGTAATGGCGCTCTTCATCAATACATGGTTCACTCGCATGTGGGTAAGTCGACACCGCTTGCTCATGCTCGCAAGTCGTATACTGAACCCCAGCTTATATCTACGTAGGTACTACAAGAGATTGCACTCGCTCGAAACGCGGTCATTACGTGGGGCGGCGCGGAGATTGATTGGCAGATCCTCGGGCGCGCAGTCGAACACATTCGCGATTCGCCGTTGCTCAATGGTCGTATGGATAGCCGAGGCCTCCAGAATGCGTTTATAATGTACAACCTTGGCAAGCTACAACAGGGCGAGCAAAAGGGCACACAACCATTTCTGCATCTTCTCGACCTCTCTAGATCATTTGATGTCACGGAGTCGAAGGATAAGATATTCGGACTCCTGGGGTTTTCTGCAATAGGCTTGATCCCCGGCAAGTCCAGTCCTTGGTTCGAGATACCCAAGTACAACCGCTCGGTTCCGGAGATATATACAACTGTTGCACACCAAGTTCTGCATCAGCAGCAGAGTCTTGACATACTGTCATACGCCTCACACACCGAAGACGATCTGTCCGACCGAACGGATCTTCCATCTTGGGTTCCAAATTGGGACCCGAAGAAGATTGTATATCCGATGACCGCCTTCCTTGAACGTAATAAGCACCAAGCGGGCAATTTCAAGAAGACTGATGTAATCCCCTGCCAGGATCCTGACATCCTCCGGGTGAAAGGGATCATGATCGACGAGGTGATCGATGCAACACTCCCTTGCCTTCTGAAGGATGTCAAAGACTCCACACAAGCCCTGAGGGACCTGCTCGAATGGTGTACCCAGCAAGGCTTGCAACCTTCGACACTAGCCATGACCCTCACGGCAGGTCGCGACAAAAACGACACACTCCTTGTCAATAAGCAAGAGCATGTCGGGAACCTCTGTGCTTTTCTCCAGCAACTGAAAGTGTCTTGGCTACAAGACGCCTGGCCAGTCGAAGCATCCGCGTTGGATAAATTCTCGAAGGAGAACGGAAAGGCAGAAGCATTTGAAGAGGCGCTGTGGCGTTTTTCAATCCATCGTTCTGCCTTTATGACGAAGTCCGGTAAGCTGGGACTCGGTCCTGGAGCTATCCGGAAGGGCGATCTGCTCGTGGTGTTGTGGGGCGGTCAAGTCCCGTACATCCTCAGACGAGGCACGGAGGGTGAGAATTGGTACCACTTCATTGGGGAATGCTACATTGAGGGTTTGATGAATGGTGAAGTTGGGACACATCTAGAGGAGGGACAAGGATACGCTGAAGATGTTTTTGAGTTGCGGTGATATTCTTGTTACGCGCACTTTGCTCGCGGATGTGTTCTCCGGTCTTGTTGGAAAAACTAGGCTTCTTAGCTGGACAATTTGATTTTTGTGTTTGTCCTATCGCAGTAGATCTTTCTACCAATACATGCAATAACAAAGAGCGACCAAATTGAGTCGTCTACCAAGGGCCATCGATGGACACCATGGTACACCCTGTAGGAGACACCAAGGACATTAACACAGGCCAGCGAAGCTCCCTACCAACTACCAATTCACTCACGCACCTTCCTTCCTATCTCCCAATCTTGAACCCCCACCCCCTCCCCTCCCCCTACTTCCCATTCCCGAACATGTCATCCCAGCGCCACATCCCTCATACCTGCAAGCCTAACCTACAACTCTCCCACATACGTCCTGCTACCCGAACCTGCAGCCACGCATGACCTGCCTCCGCAGCACGCCCTCCGGATCTCGCCCACATCGCCGACTTACGCAATTCCTGCGTCCGAATGCGTTCGGTTCGGAACGGACGTACATGGTGCACGTACGGCCTGCGGGGCTGTGCTTCGGAAGAAGGAAAGAAGAGAGACAGTAGAGGAGCATGACGTGCGGTGTTGTGTTTGGTTCCGAAGACGAAGTGCGCCCGGATTCGACGGATGCGGGGAGGAGCATGTGCAGCAGTTTGTGCATGAGGGTGGGGAAGGTTGGAAATGGGGAAATCTGTGGGGATACGGGTTCTATGGTTTTAGGTACAGAGCTTGGGAATTGGGTGGGGAGTGGCATGTCATCGGACTGCGATGTCAGTCAGTACCCTGTGCTAGGAAGACACCTCCCTTCCCACCCTTTCCCACCCCCAAATCTCTTCATCTCCCCCCAGCCTCAATCTGCCTCACCAGATTCCTTCACGCGGAGAATCTAATAAGGCTGGTGTGCCACCACGTCAGACGCATCACCAACCCCGGTTCGTTGACCGATCACATCGACAATGCCGAATCCGATCCCCGCGGAAACCAAGGCCGCACAGCATCTCGTATCCAACCTCCCCCCCGCCTCGCATGCTCGCCGGGCTCAGTCTAGAAATATCAGTCGAGCACCGCAGACCGGGAATCTGGAGGGAAGAGTGGGGCGGGAGTGCAGGACTAGACGGATGGGCAGGGCAGGGCAGAGCACGGTAGGGTAGGGTAGGGCATGTTGTGAAAGGGTGGCTGAAACGACGAGGATGCGCATCTATATATGCTGTGCTCTAAGCGAGGTGAAGTGAGATATTGGAGATGTCATGGGGATGCATGGGAATGGGGATGGGGAAGGATGTGAGTGATTGGTGGTGAATTCCCGACTTTTTCTCTCTATATACGTACTCTATACAAAAACCCAAACGCCGTGTACGTATGTATCCAGCCCGAATAAGCACCCACATGAAACCTCAGGACATCCCTCTCTCATCTCTCCCAGGGAGGAAAGCGGAATCGTCCACATCCCAGCCCTAGCCCTAGCCCTAACCTGCCTACCTCACGCGCAGCTTCCAAAGCATCTAGAGAACCGGGGAAGCAGCGAAGCGCGCCGCCTGCAAGTCGGCCGTCCGTCGAAGACCAGGTACGCGTTTGAGATTGAGACAGCATCTGATCGGTGAAGCACGATCGCGGAAGCTGCTGATTTGACAGTGACAGCGGTACGCTATGTAGCGAGGCTGCGGGGTGTATGTTGTGTTCGAGACTACATATGTAGGATCTTCGACTTGGAGGGTCGATGGGTGGCGTGGAAATGCCGGCGATAGAATGGAAATCTCTGTAGGTGAATAATGCTGTGTAGTCTATCTCCCTACGAGGACGCATGTCCACAACTTCTACTATACGCGGTGTACATACACTACACCGTACAGACAGTCTATCGAAAGATCACCATCGCAGCATGAGCTGAGCCAGGTAAACAAGCAGACACTCCGCTAGATCCCCTATGTCCGCCATCCTGCATTGCCTCTGCAGAACGCCATCCGCACCGCAAGCACCTGACGTTTCCAGAAGCGCCAAAACCGTCAACAAGATCAAGTCATCTATGCTAAACTACCTGATCCCGATCCCCATGCCAGACCCAGTGCGATCCCCATCTATCTCGTCTGTCGTCTGTCCCACAACACCAGGCCCCCCTACACATCCACAGTCGCACACGCGGAGGCAAGCTAACTTCCCATCCACCCTCCACCATCCGCCATCCGCCCACCCATCCAGGATATGCCCGATGCAAATCTCCCTAACTGCATGCTTTTCTAGAAGCATCGTGAAGTCATTCGCGCCCACACACCGTCGCATCTGAGACATTGACGGGCTTCCATGCATGAGACAAGCAGCCCGTGACATTTCCGAGAATAGCTGAACTCGGGTAGGCGGGGGCGTCCATGGCAATGTCAGTTGATCGTGTCGTATACACACAGTACAGTACAGTACGTCGATTCGATTCGATTTGACACGATACGACACGACATGACCAGGTCAGGCCAGGCCACTTGGGCATGACAAGTCACGGACTGAGGGAATGTGGGCGTGGGCCGGCGTACGGCAGGGACACACAGAGCGGTGTACAGGAGCGGGGGTTGTGGAGGGCTGGGAAGCTGCACAGCGAGTATTGAGTGCGTGGTTGCTGACCAGAGAAGCTTGCTTGCCTCGTCACATGGCAGGCAAGGCAGCCAGTCTCTAGGACTGTCTAAACCCCTACAGTGAAGCAGACGCATAGACGAAATGTGTGAATCTCGTACACGCATGTATTACTGAAATAGTTTTTATTGCAGGCATACCTAAAAGCATGCACGTCTCGACACCCAATATTCCCGGTCTCGCTCCGGCATGTGGGTGGTGGTCGTCGACCTGGCAGGCAGGCAGTCAGGCGCGGTTTTCCACGTCCTACCAAAACCACACCATAGTTCCCGTGTCCAGACTCTATACACGCCCTATTTCTAGTCATACATTGGAAACACTTGAGACCTTCTCTTTTCTGCCTTTTTAGGGTGCTCGTGACCCACGACTGCGCTTCCCGTCTCGAGTCCCCCGCACCCGCCCGCCGCGGAAGGGAGGGCAGTGAGAAGGGGACGAGTGGTGTAGCCGCCGATGAACAATGCCCCTGCGCGATACCGCAACAGACAGTACATAAGGAATTAAGGACTAAACATAAAACAACATTGGATAGAAATTGAAGATGTATGGCTGACGAGCCCGTACAGCGCTGCGTGAACATGCTTTGGTCCGCTGCGTAGCGTGGCGTCTTTTGCAAATGCTTTTGATTTTCCGCGACCGTGACCGTTGTGTTCCCAACCCAGCCCGTTTAACAAACTCCGAGCAATCCCAGCGAAGGGATCAGCTGACGCCGGATGTCATGAAGTGTAAGAAAATGGTTCTAGTCGTGGAAGTGCTCGACAAAGGAAACTCGTGATAAGGAGTGGTCGTGGCTCGAATGAGCGACAAAGGATACCGTCATACACGTCGTACATCGTAAACCGTGCGGCAACGAGTGATGTTACAAACATCCAGTAAAGTGATTAATCGCACAAAATATAGACAGGGTGAGGAGGTTGTGGACGGTAATGGTATGGTTAGCGCCCACGAATGCCGGCTGACGATCTCCCGAAGAACGAACCGGGGAACTTCATGTCCGAAAGGAATTTGAAGAAGGCGCGTTTGCGCGTCGGCGTCTTTTGGAGTTGTGATGCGATCTGAACCATAGGCCCAACAATGTCTTCATCGCCGAGCTTTGGAAACTTGCCAGCGCTCTGTGGATCGTTTAGTGTCGGCATTTTACTGAGTGGCGCCGGCTCCACAGGCGATTGTGGCTCTGGTTCTTCACCCAGGGCTGTGGCACGCGAAATCGCCTCTTGATTGTACTCTCTCCACATCTTGTCTATGCCTTCCCATTTCTCTTCTGTGAGCTTGTAGATTTTGGACGTTGCACCATAGTGTTCACCCGTCCGTACTTGGTGTTTGGTGAAGTTGCAACGCGCTTGCTCCCAGTCAGCAAACAATTGCCGCAACGAGGCCGAGTCGCACAGCTCCGGGATATACGGTTCCGGTTGAATGGTAAAGTTTGCGTGGCTCAGCTTATCAGCCCATTCGTCCTTCTTCTTCTTATCAGTGAGAAGGATTGGTGGAATATCTCCGGATGGTACCAACACTCCGGGTCGCGAGGCCTTGAACGATGCGACTGATGGCCTCGATGAAAGAGGAGGAGTGGGATACGCCCGAACTGGAGGAGTCCCAATAGGGGTGGTGACCATAGACTGCGCCGGGTCGGCAACAGATGGAGACTGTAGCGGCGATTGCGTAGGCAATTCGTTCAGACGAGCGGTGATTAGTAGGGGAGGAAGTAGAGGCGTGGTCGCGAAGCGCTCAGAATCTTCTTCCTCAGACGTCGGGTCGTAAGCATTGGCCTTTGCGATATCAATTGGTGAAGATACAACCGATACATCCAGCTGTTCCCGGCTCCCACGAGCGGAGGAAGCAGAAAGCGCTTCGCTGAGCTCCATTGGCTTGACATGGCGAATTGAGCTGGAGATGGATGATGACCGAGTTGATGATATTCTTAGCGAAGCAGATCGTGAAGGGACTCTCGAGGGGGTTTCACTGCGCGAAGACCTTCCAAGTGTCGAGGCTCTCTTGCGCTCGCGCACCTTCTTCGTTAGTACTGGGAATCGGGTTTCAATCCTGTTCGTTATGCTATGCGCAGATGACTCGACTGATCGTCGTCGTTTTGACAAATGCGACACGGACTCATGGCTGAGGTAGTCTTCTGCGAAGTCGTAGGCGGCTTCAATAAACGAACGGCCGGTTGAAGGTCGATGTCCGCAATAATAATTGTCGCCTGTTAATCTATTAATACCCATGATGCTTAGCAAGCTATATGTAGAGACGTACATGAACAGCAGTCCGGGCTGACGGTGACATATTCGTCGTCACGCTCGACCGGCTCTTCTGTGAGTTTTGGAAGTTTGCCGGAGGCATTGGGTCCTTCGAAGGGATCGTGGGCTGGCGGACTTGAGGATAGCGACGATATCGAGCTTGGGTACCTGATATGGCCACGCGAGGAATGACTTGGCGTGGGTGGAGTCGAGCAGTCCGATGCCGAATAAAACCCAGAGTCGGCGCACGAATACACAGACGAAGCAGGTTCAGACATATCCAGCGAGCTCTTGGACGACTTGCGTGCGGCGACGAGCTTGGGTAGGATCAAAGGTTTCATTTCGCGCATGGTTGTGATTATTTCCCAAAGTGGGAGCAGGACGTGTTTTTTCGCGATGGGTGCTGGGGTCCCATCACCAGCTTAAGAGTGCACCAGCGGTCGCAATGGCAGACGACTAGTCCAGCCGGATTGATGTCGAATGTTCCTGTCTCGGACGGGGTGGCGGATCGCGAAGGTTTTGGAGGGTGCCACGACAGAGCGGTCCACGTAGGTGCTTTGTGATGTTTATGCTGCCGCGAAAGGCCTGCGTGGGCGAAGTCAGCGCCGCTCGGCGAGGGTGCCAGATCGGGACAGCACGTGAGACGCGGCGATATCTGGAGTGGTCGCGCACTCACCACAGGTGCCAGACAATTGTGCGCGCAGATGCAACGACGGCGACAACACAGCACGGCGGGCGGGGGAGCGTCTGGGGAGAGAGATGCAGAAAGTGGGCAGCGGTGGTCGATTGGGCGTGGGCACGAGGGAGGATGCTCTGACAGGTTGGGGACCGGGGCGCATTTGTGGGAGAGGTGACGGGCTGGCGTTGTTTCCTCCGGTAGCTGCGTCTGGGTCCATCTGCTTGTGCAGGGTTTCCACGACGCCAAGCACAGGGCGGGCCTTCGCCCAAAGCAGAACGACACCAGAAAACACTCGACAGGGCCCTGCTCCTGGCCTCTGACTACGAGCCGGCAGTCGCCCTGCGCTCCCCGGTTTCGACGACTCAGACGGCCCGCCCGAGCGCAGAGGGGCCTGGTCATGACCGCGCCATTGACTATTGCCGCCCTCGGCCGCTCTGCGCAAAAAGCTACGGTACCTCGACCGTCCTGAGGACGCCGCCGTCAGGCTGCTGCTGGTGACTGCCCGCCGCTGTCTCGCGAGGCATGCTTTGGCGCACAGGGAGGACTCCGAAGGAGAACCGTCGACGTCAAATTCTGCGCTGCCCGGGCCTTTACAGAGCTTTTTTTTCCCTCCTTCTTTTCTCACTAAACTCTGTGCCCTGTCGTTGGTCGAGCGCGAGACACTGACTCCACCCAGTTCCACTCTGTATATGAAAAAAGGCTGAACATGAGAGTAAGCGATGCAGGTACCTCCGGTTCCCAACACCCAGGGCAGCCTGTGCTGTGCGCTGGCTGCTCGCGCTGAGATGTGCCGTCTGATGTGAGGGTCCTCACATGCTGCTCTTTCGGGCACGTTGTGCTACCAGCGCTGTGGTCTGAAGGGGAGCTCGACCAGCGGCTTTGGCTGCCAGAGCAGGGAGCGCAACCGTGGCTGGCCCAAGAGTGACATGCCAACTCCTGCTGCTCGGTGATGTCGTCGTCTCTACCGCTAAAACTCGCCCACCGCTCTAGCGCCCATTGGCCGCGGAACAAGGGAGCCAGCTCGAAACGGCCAAAAACAAACAAAACACCCAGCTGGCGAGCCGGTCAGGCAGTCAAACGACGAGCGCGCTCATGACCACCGGCGGTGCGCTCCCTGTACCATGTGCAACGCCAACCCGCTGTGCCCCTGCCGGAAGTTGAAACGTGACGCCGCAACGAAAAGTTCTGGATAATTGAGGTGGCTGGTGGGCGAAGGCTCTGTTGCTGGTCCACCGGTTGACGTCTGGCATGCAGCGAATCGGAGACAGCATGCAAAACCAGCCGTTACGCCAGCCATTATTGGCCACGGCCCCATGTCGCCTGGCTCCAGTGACCCCACGCCCGTGTCGCCCACGCTGCTGGCCTCTTCCCTGCCGGCACTCAGGCACCATCGCTCAGCCTGCAGCCCAGCACCGTCGAGAGCTCCCACGCCTGCCAGCCAACGCATCACGGCCGTCTGCCGCACACTGTTTCCTGTGAGTACGGACGCCTGGGCATCCTCCCACCACTCGCCGCCTGACACGGGCACGGGGCAGCCAGAATTGCGCCGACCTACGGGTTTGGATCGCCGTGCCGTGTGGGCACTGGGCGTGCTGTTGGAGCCCGCCATGCGACGATTTCCCGCGATCGTTTCTCCCGGCTCTCCGTTACCGAGCTCAGAGCTCGAAAACAAAATGCTGGCCTGCGTGCCGGAGGGCCTGAAAGGGGTAAAGCCTGCCCCCAAAATTTCGTCCGCTGGGACAGGGGCGGGCCAGAAGAGCTCCCATCATGACGACAGCGGCCGGCGCCGGCTGCTTGGGCAAACGGTGAGCCATTCCCACCAACAGCGGCGACAGGCTTCTCGCCTCGACGGGACGGCACAGCAGGCTGTTCGGCGTTGAGCTATGTGTGCGCCGTTTGCTTTCCAACGCTCGCCATGCATGCGAGGCGTTCTGTTGCTGAGCTGACCGGAGCATCTTCTGGAAAGATTGTTTTGGTACAAAGATACGACTGCTCTTTTCTGTTGACTACACGTGTTCTTGCTGCCATTACCCTGTCGGTGTGAGCATTCTGCCAGATGACAGTGCAGGCGGGTCAAAGCAGCGACGCGGTTTCTAACGTCCAGCGGTCGAGAACACACGACGTGGATTGCTATGATTCAACAGCTTGGGATCGCTGTGTGCACTTGACCGTTTTCAGATGAAGAACTGCGGCCCGCATGAAGCGACAAACGGTAAACGTTGAACGCGTGGCATTTGCAATTGCGAGGAGAACGTTGCGCGTGGGTTCAATATGGTAGACGACACCACTACGTGTGTCGCAATAACAGAACGACCGAGTTGCGTGCCCAATTGAGCATAAAACTAGTAAGCTCGTCGACCTGCATCTAAGACATGAAATCTTGGATGCATGGGATGCGGAGTTGGGTAAGATGCGGGAGGAGATTGACAGCGGACCGTCACGTAAGATTTCCATTGTTCAATAGGATTCGAGTTCCAGCTGGGCTCACCTCAGACTGCGCCCACTGCTCCAGCCTCGCCATTAATGTTTTGGAACCCTTGAAATAGCTGGAATAGATGTGTTCGCGTAGCTAATATCTTACTGCGTTGAACGGCGAACTTTGGTAGACTGCGGTATTGCCCTGCAGCTGCTGTAGTAGTGCTTCTCGCACCTGGGATATGCCTGCCGTTTTCTGCTTCCGTTCGGATAGGCTTCAGAGCCAATACCTGCTCCAGAGTTCTCTCTGTTCATCGGAGCCTGTGAACTGTATAATTTGTAAGCGGAATGTTTGCTTTGAGGGAAATGCGGTTTCTGGGGCTCTACTCACCTCAAAGTCGGTCTTTATGATGTCCTGGAAACCTTCCGATAGTTGAGGTTCGCGATATCTCGAGGTGAATCCCGTAAAGGCCATCTTTGGGAGTATGGCCCGTTTCTCAGGGTTCGTCTACGATGTTGTTAGTATCGGATGCACTACGGGGTGTCGTCCGATGGCATCTGGACGCGAGGATCTTCCACGCGTAGCACGTTACCGCTTCCGCTTCCGCACGCGAGATTAACATTCTTCCACGGCAATTCTCTGGCGAGAACATGAGATCGTCCTGCTAGTTTTGGGATGACCTCAAGCCGTGCGTGCAATCTCGGTAATCCCCACGCGGATGACAACCCGGCCAATGCCCAATATCAGATATGGCAGTTCTGTTGAGAGACTTACATGTTCACCAACGTTCAAGGCCCGGACCGTATCGTTATGTTCGCATAGCCTAGGCGGCGCTGTGAAGAGAACACATCGGATCGGAACGTGCAGCTTCTTTGCTAGACTGGTCCAGGACGCCCTCGTCTGGGGATCAGCATTGGTGTTATCTAGCTCGAAAGGTTAGCCTATGATTTGAGGTATTGCTATGCTCAAGAGACCTACCAACGACCACTGATGTTCCCTCCTCAATCAGTGCATTAGCCGATTTCAGGCACTTCTCTCGCTGTTTCAGAGATTGTTACTCAAAGGCGGGGAAGTAGCACAACACGTGCTCCGAACTATTCAATTGCACTCACTGTCTTGAGAATGTCTTGGTTCACTCTCGCGTAGTCAAGTGGCTGGAGATAGCGCCAGTAGAAAGATGACTTCCCGGCCCCGGGACTACCGCAGAACAAAACAATTTCGACCGTGTTCGTCTTCGAATACCGAATCGGTGCTTAGTGTTTGAGTCAATATTTCACTGGACGACTGATTTTGTGTGGCTTTTGATCCTTGAACCTACTTGCAGTTGCTGAATTCACAGCCCCCTTCTGGGCGAAGACGGTTGGGTCGAACTCTCTTACAAATGGTCTCGCATCTTCCTGCAAGAAAAATTCTTCGGGCGTCTTGAACGGTATGCCAACATTAGCGGCAAAGTCTCTGCACGATTTTAGCATGTTGAAGCGGTGCGTGGACGGATTGTTGATTCCAACCTGTCCACGCATGAATGATCCTTGGAAACACCTCCTGGGATGGCTTCGCGACCGCCTGCATCGCCAACGAAGAATGAGTTCTCTAGGTCTACTGAATCTGCAGCTTCTAAATCGTGATCATCGAGTAGTTCTTGCCACATTCCCGACCTAGGCTTGCGGTACTGGTCCCTCCCTGTCGCGGCATATAGAGTTATCGGAAGATCAAGCTGAGTGAACACAGCTGAAACCTTGCTCTTGAGATCTGCTAACCGTTTTTGGTCGCTCTTGACGGTCTTCGGATCAGGCCTGAGGCTAATGCCACCTTGGTTGCTCACAACTGCAACAAGATATCTGTCCAAATTCAAGCAGAGTTAGTTTCTGGGCCTCAACATCTGCGAAAGCGTAGGACAGAAGCTTACCCCTCACCATGAAGTTTCCGTAGTGCTCCTGGGACAGTATTGTGCCACCATTTCCAGTCAGAAGCATCGCGCCCAAAACGTTTCCCAGACGCAGACGTGATCAGTGTCGAGTCCTACAACCTATGTATCAGTGTTACTAGTTCGATGTGATTGAAGAAAGCACTAGATCAAGACGTACAAAATCGAGAGCTGCTATCCTTTGCGCTTTGTTTGCCTTGGCTAACGGTGCCTTAGCTGATCCACCGTAACGGCCGACTAACAGACTATCGTGTACAACCCGCCATGTCATCCTTTCCGGCTCTTTCTTTGAGACTGGCGTGAAGAAAGTCGCGACAGCTTTACCTACCACGATTATGAGCCAGCGTCATGGGGTATGGTGCTGTTCGACTCACTTGTGGTGGTTGACTGCTGCTTGCGCTTCGTGGGAGGTGGAGAGACTCCCCTGTCATTCGAACTTGGGCGCTTTCCCAGTGTTGGACGGTTCACCATCTCGGACGCGCTGTCACAGAATTGACGAAATTAAAGCGCTTCACACTCGAATCGTGGGGCATACATATGTAGGTTGATGTTGCGTGTTGCTTGAGGGAGGTTGACAACTGAGAAGGCAGTCGTACGCGGATCGCGACTTCGCGCGGGCACGTGCGACGACCCACCTTCCTAATTGTGTAGGCAGGAACATACCACGCGACATTCCCCCAACCTCAAAGTCTTTTCTGTCGCATTCTCTAACGCTTGTTAGTACGATGCAAGCAAGAGCTTCCTGCATCTCTTTACTTTCAACCCTGGAAGTATTCCTGATATAGCGCATCTAGTGTCGTTTCACTGCGCTCGAAACGCAGAACACTCACTAGAGACATTGGGACAAGAATATATGGCATGTCGAGCACACCGTTCCCAAGGAGTGCGTTCCTCAACTGCTACGCTCAAATTACCGTCACATTAGACTCAGCATGAAGACAGCATAAATTCAGTAGCGCAACTCTCAATGAGAGGATGGTCTCAATCTTCTACTCTTATGCTCACAGACTATCGTGAACTCTCTCCGCAAAACACACGTCCTAGAGGATTTTCCTCCAGCATACTACACCGACCTGTCCGGCTCGTATAGATGCTGTGAATCGGCCGGCCTGAACTTTAGTCTCATCATCCGATGCTCATCTTGTTCTCAAGAAAAGCTTTAAACAGAATACCGTATGTGCCGCCGCGCATGGTCTCTGAGAGCTGGAAGGGCCCAAAGACCAGTCGTGAATGCACCACCACGAAGGCCAGTTGCCAGTATATAGTGACTCAATACCTTCATCGAGCCGTCATCGGTTGTGCTGGCTTCCTCGGCGGCTGGGCTACTTGCGGCCGATACCTAATCCGTGTGTCCATAGCAAGCCTATCTGGTATGTTCATCGTCACGCATCCTTTCATCTGCGTTTTGAATCTCCTCAGCTCTTCCGCAGCAGCTTCAGTGACAGCTGTGTTGTTGATGTCCTGCACTCGTACTTTCGCCTCCAGCATGTATGCACCACTCGGGTCAAGGGGCTGTAGGGCGTCAAAGCCAGGCAGCTGCTGCTTAGGCTCTGTTTCCAAAGAGCGAACGCCAGGCTCGTGGAGGACGCGGTGGAGGTAGATGTTGATGTTCTCGTGTACGAAGAGGTGGCCTTCGATGTAATACTCGGACACAAACCTAAGACGCGTCAGCGTTCGGTACCTTCTCCGATGAGCTCCGTTCCTCCTTACTGATTTCCGAGACTGGTGACATAGGCGTGTGGGTCTCCGCCAACGATATCGGTGCTGTTCGTCATTCGCACCAGCGCTCCGCCTCGGTTACCGGCCTCAGGAAGGTCATTGAACTCATATGTCCATTTGGGCAGCCCCTCCACTGTCAATGCCTGCTCGGTTGAGACAATGCTGCCAAAGTCCTCCTCGGTCAACCGTTGAACAAGTTGCGTGAAGTACAGATCTGTCTTGCCAGCCTGCTTCGTGTTCTTCGCAGCTATCGACTGCGTGCCGCCGCGCTTATTGACTAGACCAGGCTCCTCAGGCTCGCGCTGGGGCTTGTAAACAACATGACGTTTGAGGACGCGGCGGGGTTGCATGGCAGCAACACCCGCGAGAATCTTCACGACCTGCTCATGGCGCCCCTTCGAGACCTGCCCGTACAGCAGCAGCTCGTGCATGTCCTGCGACGCAATTGAGGGGTGGTCTTATGTGAGGATGATATCGATAATGCAATTGCTAGGGCGTCACAAGCGGAGGGGTTGTGCGTGGAGAAACGCCGTGGGGTTGATAAGACAGAACGAGCTCCCCGGTGGCCTTTGAAGCTTGCCATTGGCCCGTGAAAGCCAGCTGCAGAGACTTCCCGCGCTTTCAAGCCTAGAAGCGCAAAAGGACGCGTGAAAGGAACGACACCCTGCGGACATCGACGCAGCGCATGAAAGGGCCGGCGCAAATTGCTTGATTCTCATCAGAAGAGGGTGGGCTGATGCGCGAGGACGTCTCGGGATTCCGCGCTCGGAGACTTCTCGCACCATGCAAGCAGGCGCGTACAGCATGTGGTTGTGATAGCCCGTGAGAACACAATTATTTATGAAGCTGCCCCAGCTTCTACGACCCGCGGCTCCCCTCCACAACCGCACGTCGTCATTCCAACCTCCAGCTCAACCTCGCCGCATCAATTCCCATCCCAGCTTCCCTCTGTCCCTTGATCCGCATTCTAGCTGAAGGGTTGCGCGCACAAAAGGCATCTGCACCGTTCCGCCGAAAACCCGAAGCTTAGCTCCGAGTACGAGTACTTCACGCTCACCACTCACCACTCCATCAACCCTCATCGATCACAATGAACGCAACCAGACACCTCCTCCAGCACCAGCGGCAGCCCATGATCCGCTTCTTGGGCAAGCGCAGCACACCATCCAGTCAGTGCCACTTCACCCATCCCGTCGCAATTCCGCCGCAGGCCCAATTACTAACCACCCACCAGAAGTCGACCACACACCTCACGCCCACCCAGCCTCGCCAACGCACTCCCTCCCCGACTCCTTCGCATCCTATCGCCAAAAAGCCCAACAGCATGGGCCCCTGAACCAGACGACGCAGTTCTCCACCGGCCGTATCGGCGGCACACCCGGAGCTTCTCTAGGCCCCGTGGAGCCCGGCAAGGGCAACTTCTTCGATCGCTCTGAGCTGCCCGACCGCTTCCGCCGGCTAGGATGGACGCAAGCCGAGATTGAGGCGGTCGAGTCCGGCGGTGCGAGCGCATACGCATAAGCGATTCAATCACCCAAACGACGATAATGAATGAAAATCCATTACTGCCAGCACCAGGAGTGCGCGAGCTGGAAACCACGCACTCCGTTGTACATATACGCATGCGCGAGCATGAGAATGGTGATGTGCGATGCGGCAGGACTTTGCACGAGTGAATAGACAGGGAGCATGGACTGGGCGTGGCTTCTGCGACTTATACCCTCCAAGACTGTCTTTGGGAGAGGATCTGGGCGGGAACTCTCCATTCAGCGTTATGACGACTATCACAGTAGACATTAAATGCAAATATCAAGTATGAAAAACACGCTCTCTCTTATCTGTATGTGTAGTATATGTTGTGCTTTCCCAGCTAGGCACAGCGAGTGCCGAGGTATATTGTTTTACACAAATCCGCTGATTCTCCAATGATTGATAGCACTCCCAGCATACTGCTACACCTCATCTTCGCACTGTCCCCAACATTCATCGCGTCTACATAGCCTCTCCATCGTTCCTTCCCACGTCTCCGGAGATTCCCCGGCGATGCGCGGACATCTCTCGGCGCCCGACGCCCGACGCCCGACATCGCTCCCTAGCCAGCACCAGCGCGCACGCCAGAACGGCAGCCACACACGTGCTTGAGCCGTTTTGCATGAACCGGTTTGCAAGTGGGGGACTGCTCGCTACCACTTTTCCCACGCTTCTAGAACCTTGGATTTGCAGGATTCAGTGGGGTGCGTTGGAGTGCTGGTTCCGAGATACCGCATTGGGAAGGTGCTGCGGATATCAGCGGGTTGAGAGGCTGGGAAGGATGAAGGATGAAGGATGGAAGGATGCGATGCTAGCTGCGTTGGTGATCACCGCTTTGGGACTCCAGGCGCAACTATCGGGTTCCGAAAGCCTGGAAGTCGGTAGGAGGAAGATTTGTGTTGTGCTGCATGCACTCTTTGATCTTCCTATCTAGGCGTGATGCGCGGCAGGCATGGGGTTGTATCCCATCGGAACGTAGTCCAGTGTAGAAGTGCCGAGGACAGGTTGGGGAAAGCTTAGGCTATGGTAGGCAGCGGTGTTGGGAACTGCGAGGTGTTAGCGAGAGCGTTCTAGTCTTGACGACCTTCGTGGTAGGCTAGGAGTAGTCTAAGACTACGCAAAGCGAGACCGAGATAGTGACATACTGATCGGCTGTAAAGTAGGGTGTATAGTCAGTACACTGGCGTACGGCAGTCGCCATCTCCGAATTCTTGCGCTACTTGTGACTTGGTCGATGAAGCGTCCTTGTACGTTCACTCGGTGGCTTGCTGGAAGCGCATTACGAAGTCATGCTCGTCAGTCTCGTTGGAGTGGTTATTCGTGTGGAGCTTTGGTGTCAATGGCGGCGAATCCGGGAGCATGGAGTCTCTACGCGAGACCGGTGATAACATATCAAGGTTGAGTTCCGGACCGGGAGCGTCGAGTCTCTGCGCAAGCTGCTTAGCAGTCGGCCGCTCTAGTGGCTCGATTTTGAGTAGGTTGGGGATTTCATCCAGTATCCGCTTCAGCGGTCCATGACACTGTTCCTGGAGCTCTGAAATTTTCCCCACTACAGCATGGCGAAGGTGCCACGTCGGGTTAGAATCATCATCCAGATCGTTAGAGTCCAGTGTAAAATAGAAGCCTTCGTCTTGGGGCCCATTAGGCGACCGTCGTTGCTCACGTCGTGCCTTCTTGAAAGATACCAGTGCAGAGTAGCCCTGAAAATACCATGTCAATAACTCCAAGTACACACAACCCAAAGAGAAAAGATCGTAAGGTCTTGAAGTCTTTCCAGTGTGAGTTTCTGGAGCCTTGTAATTGGGTGTTCCGGATCCGGTGGTCATATGGCTGAGTCTCTGTCCGCTCACTGTAGCAACAAGGTCTACGACCTTGGCGCAGGAAAAGTCCGATAGACGGAACCAATAGAGATGGCCTTGATAGCGGTACACCAGTATGTTCTCAGGTTTGATGTCGTGGATATATCCGGTCTTTGCTGGTGCGGTTGTGGGAACCATGAGGCTGCTCGAAGAACCTGAGTCCGCCCCCTGATTATGGACAACGAGAAGAGCCCCAGCAATTCCACATAGCTGTTTGGCAAGCCATTCTTCCGGTAGACCGCTGTCTTGAGAGGGTTCGGGGAACTTCTTCACAAACTCGTCGAGGTTGCAAGCAGCAAGTTCGTAGATCATGTGGTATTTTGCGCCAAGTGTCCAGCTGGCAAGGCATTTCACTAGATGCTGATGATTAAGACTGGCCATGTCTGTGATGAATGCTTTCTCCCTCCTCCAGGATACCTCCTGCTGGATGATCTTGACTGCAAAGCGGTCAATATGAGAGCCGGGAAGCAAGTTGTGATGTGATTTGTGAATGTTCATCTCCCATACCTCTCCGAAGGCTCCTTTCCCCCGCAGATTTGATGAGTCTTCCGCGAACTGGATTGGGATTGGAGTATTACTATCCAATGCCTGGAAGGAATTGGTCGCAAAAAAAGGAGCATTGAACTTCTTGAGGCTGTCCAAGAAGTGTCTGAAAGTCTTTCGATCTCTAGGCTTGAGATTCGGGCAATCGCAGTCGCAATCTGCTCGCGGTTGGTTAAGGTCAGTGAAGCCCTTCGCAAGAAGCCTCTTCAGACAAGTCATTGCAAGTCCGGACCGGACGCATGCAGCAAACAGCTTGCGCCCACACTGATGTATGTCTGTGACAAAGTTGTCAAGATCTTCACTAATGAGTTCTAGCTCGTCTTCTTCTTGCTTCACCGCCTGTTCAATGGCCATTTTCGACGTCGCTATTTCGAAAATGTCTCGAGGAACGAATTCTTGTGTCTGGAATCTGAATTCCAGCTTGGCCATATGATCCTCGAGATACTGCGAGATGTCGTCTTCCAGTGTGGAATCCATGTTGAATGGGTTAGGAATACTATACATCGTTAGTGATTCCTTCGATGAAGCATGCAAGCAGTGATCAGTCCGTTATCACCGCCAGAGTGTCAACTGATCTTCCGGTCCAGCCAAAGCCGCTGGTATGACAAGTTTAATCGAATCCGATCAAGCATAGCAAGATAGAGTCCGCCTAAGCCACTTGTCTATACGGTACATCGTTGCCTATGATCAACCTGCGGGACCTCGGTATCCTTCATGGCTTCGTAACACGTACCTATACGTAAAGAATTGCACTTGGGTGTGCCTGAGGTGTGTAACAGGGTACACGGTCTTATCCTTGTTATCCCGTAGAGTGACCGTAAGTCGAGAAGTCAAGAGGCCGGAGTTTTAGTTGACGAGGCTGAAGATAAGAAGCTCGGGTTGGTAGTTCGAGGTATCAGGACGCCAGGTGAGGACTACTGAGCCAGTGCGCCTGAAATATACGATTGCCAGCTCAGGCTCCAGGCAGCAATCTGAGGCTCAGTGTGGAGGCAGTGGCAGCATCACGCTACCGCTTGACATGGTGCACAGCGTGGGTTCAAGCATGATCGAGCATGTTCATCAGCCGGGAACAGGTGGGCAGTGCGAACAGGCGGGAAGACTTCGTCATAGAAGCTGCATGCGCAATTCGTTCGCTTGAGAACGAAGGACCACTAGGCTAACTCGCCAGGAGCATTGTCGAGTGAAACGAAGGCCGCCCGGGTACAGTGTGCGGGGCGATGCACGAACAGCACGATCGCCAAGCTGGGTTGGCCACTCAGAGAACGTACGTTTAACAGGGCTGCAGCTCAGCTGCTACGAGCAAGTGTTGCAGCACTCAAGGCTTAGCGATAATTCCGGTGAAGACATGAATTCGGGTTGGTAAATTTGAACAAATTAGTTCACCGGCGCAGCACCCCAGCGCTCGTGCACTGCACCATACGAGCGACCAGAGCTACAGCGTGCCAATCCTTGTTCGACGTTATCAGCGTGGAAGGCCTCTGGGCGGTTTTCGGTTTCGAAGGAATGGTATCCCGGTTCGGCTGCTCTTAGGGAGGCTACTCCGTTTACGGAACACATGTACTATATTCTCAGAGTTCACCCAGGACCACCATATACAGATCGTAAGCAGAGTCAAAGGGACGGAAATGGCAAAGAAGATCCAGGCATTTTGAGTGTATACGAGGGTGGTCTTTCCGGTCGCTGTTTCCTTCTGGTTGACGAATTGGGTTGAGTAAAAGTTCTTATCAATTAGCTGGATAATGAAGCTAGGTGCAGAAACTTACCGAGACAATGGTACAAGGTAAATAGATCATAGTGATGATGGTGAGGATCCTCATGCTCGAGGAGTCCCGACTGTTCTTCTCGGCAAGCTGCCGCATCGTTGAGTTCTCATCTTGTCCTTGTTTCTCGAGGCTATGGAGAGCAGATATCTGCTGATTCGTGTTACGCCCGCTCTGTCGTTCGAGAAGGGACGATATCAATGTTCTGGTGTTTTGGACTTTTGAGAGTAGTACTTGGGCTTTTTTCCTATATTCACTGATCCACCTCTTTTTTTCCTTGAGTGCGAATAGAATTGCATCAGACCCGTAGGCGGACTTCATCGGGGACCCATTGATAGGCGACCCATTGTCATAGTGGACCTGAAAGTGCTCGTACATATCCATGAATGTTGACACACTATCCATGGTCGAATCGAGACACATGATGAGATCGGCTGTTTGGTCCTCTATCTGCTTCAGCACTTGGTGATCTTCCACTTCGATGAAAACGAAGTTATCTTCGTCTTCTTCTTCACCAATCATGATACCGAGTGCTTTATCTGACTACGGTCCTAGTCAACTATGTTGAAGTTTGCATAATTGAGAATAACAATACCTGGTATGTCACTTGTTGGGTCAAGTGTCCCAAGTATTCTCTCCAAGAATCGATCGCAGTGTCAAGGAAGATGACGTGTAGCTCAAATGGGTTAGAGCCTAAAAGCGTCTCTATGCTTCTTGTATAGCGGTCAAGCTCGAGTTCCGTCCTTTGAGAAGCCCCAACAAGGATCCATGTCGAGCATGGGTTTGCAATGTTAGTTTTGTATCTGTGATAGACCGCAAATTGACGAAGAGACCATGGACTTTTGCCACCACCTCGGTTCGTGAATTCGACGTATCGAAGGATGTACGAGCACTCTAGATCGAGTCAGTCGATAAGTTTTCATCCAGACACCTAAGCTGCACTGACCGAATCCATTGTATCTATTACTATGCGAGTCGCATAATGGTCGGAACTTCAAGGGTGGAGGTCCCACTTCCGCTTCGCTAGTCTTGTTTCCGAACCCTATCAAATATTCGTTGAACTTGGGAAAGACGTGGCACCCTTCAAGCAACTGCTCGAAGAGTTGTTTGGTAATTTGCACACGACTATAGGAATGTATCTGACGAAGATAGCTATCAAAACTGTCAGCATCGCATAGCCTCAAAATTTATAAAAAGTGATGTCGCATCTGGAAAGAAGGAAACAGCCAGTGATAAATCAGGGAATGTGCGACTGAGCGATGATCGCAGCACGCATGTTTACAGCTACTATGAAACCTGATAGGCTCCAAGAGGCTTGCCTGACGTACGTATCGAGAGCTATGTTGTATTACGAACGGTTCTGCAGCCGCAAGGACATTCTCTGTGTCAAGGTCGCATCGTAGCTGGAAACATGCTGTCAAGGAGACGGCTTGAGCGAAGACCTCGGAAGGAGGGATGTACACCAACATAGAAAAGAGGAAATGGGATGTGCTGCATACAATACCCGAAAATCTGATTTAGTATCCTGATAGAACTTGTCAGCAAGTCGCTAACATTCATTCGCAGAACCTGACCTTGATGAAAGCACGCAGATATCTCAGGTTGAGGTCAACGTTAGCCAACTTTGGCGGGCCTGGATATAGAGGAGGACACGAGCCGCGTTGATGTTGATCTGGAGCCGCTGGGAGAGCTGTGCTAGATGCCCGGCTAGAAACTGACCATGTATCGTCACCGTCGGATGAATAGCGAGGAGCGACTGCAGAGCTTTTTGAGTCCACGTTGAGCTGATGTGAAGAAATTTCTGCCAAGTGTTTCGTGGCGACTCCTTCCTTCTTTACTTTCCCATCAATCTTTTCGCCCAACTCCTCATTGGTCTTGTCATATTGTGATACATGTTTTGATGTCTGGACCCAGACCTCTACACGAGAGGATTCGGGGTTTCTCTCAAAGATACGATCGGAAGACCGTTCGTAGTATTCATTCGCAACGGGACTCCTATCATAGAATAGGGTACGCTCGAAATACCGCGATGGGTCCATGAAGCGCTATTCACAAAGCTATCGGTGGGGGTTCAAGCTTCTAATGTGCCGTTCATGTGGCACAGATGATGACATATGACAAGTAGTAAGACTTCAAGATAGTCTGACAGAAAAGTCGGACGGTGTGTTCGTGTTCGTGTATCTCTCACTCTGAGCGGGGATGGTTGTGGAAAGG
Organism: Lophiostoma macrostomum CBS 122681; assembly: GCA_010405375.1. NCBI lineage: Eukaryota > Fungi > Ascomycota > Dothideomycetes > Pleosporales > Lophiostomataceae > Lophiostoma > Lophiostoma macrostomum. Next base: position 18,083 of record MU004332.1, on the reverse strand, counting down.
GAAGGCTAGGCTGATCGGGCTGCTGCAGTCACGGCTCGGCCACTAGCCAAATGAGGCTTCGCTAGGCCCGCCACAACTACAATTCTGCCTTCCAAACTGCCTCACTCTGCTCAGTCAATCAAACAAAGCACAAACCGATAGTCTTTTGAGGCTCGTAGAGATCTCCTGATAATCTATCAACCACTTGGCTATACTCGAAGTGGATGAGCTCGATCATTAGCACTACATCTTGGTTCAAAGCCCATGGCCAGCAGTCACTAAATCACCAGCCAGTCCGGATCAACGCTGCAAAAGGCGGTCAACGAACTATCCTCAGACTCCGTACTACGTCACCGTCCATGAATCCTTGAAGGCAGTCTCACACCGCACAAGCGGCGTGTCGTTTCGCCAAATCCGCAGTATTGATGCAGCAGAATGGGCCATCATGGTTGTACACAACTTGTCCCTTGCCTTGAGGCCGCGTGTTGACGAACGTGTACGACGAAAGTCTACTCCATTGAGGTAGCACCGCATGGAAGAGGAACACAAAGTATATGTTGTGTCATGAAATTTCGAAACTCGAAGAAGCACCCGACGCGCATTAACGGTGTTGAGAAGGCACACCCATCTTACGAGCGATATGCTGCTCCGATGATGAATCAATTTGGATGCACGGGTCGAAGTATATTCCATCAGATCCGGTAAGCGGGGCCCTGGTCAAGGAAGGTGTTGTTTGGATGGCCGCAGCATGCATGCTGCTGTACGACGTGGCAATGCTCAAAATGCGGCTCGCCGTGGCTGTATATGCGTGCAGCGTGACTCAATCAACCAAGCCCAATTTCTTAGACATCGGGCTTCTTATATTGAAGACAGCTTTCCGACTCCTCTGCAAAATCATCCTGAACCTGCTGTCGCGATGTCTTCCAAGATACTTCAGATCATCGAGGATCGCTATATCGATGAAGACAAGCTATGCAAAGTATTGATGGCAAGATTTGGCAAAGACAACTATCGGTTACTAGTAAGGAGACACACTCCCAGATCGTCCTGCATAGACTGATGGTCCCTAGCACAGATTTCAGAAGTGGTATATCAAAGCGCCATCAAAGATAGAGGAGGTATGTTCCATCTAACATTCCTATAATATATGATTCTAGACTAATCCCCTCTAGGATGTACTCATTCGATGCGAAATCTTTCAATCCCCGCTTACGACTTGACACCGCTCGCAATCCGTCTTGTTACCATGGCCAAGGACCACTTCCGTTCTATTGCACGTCGCTCTCAGCAGTTCTCGCCATGATATTCGAGTATTCAGAAAGCATACACGTCAGCATTATACATGACCACGACTCTTAGCATTTGGCGATTCTGGATGGAAGCATTATACCCTAGACTCAACGAATCACGCATTGCATATCGATCTACTCTAGTTGTGTTCCAACAAACGTCACTATAGTTAGAATCATAAAACTCTAGTATCACTAGGAGATCTTGTATTTTCTAGGATTAGGTTCTGTCGTAGAACGTACGTTGCAGCTGAGCTGACGATTCCGGCATGGAGGTCAGCTTCCAATGCAGTGCTCCCATACCTCCAATACACCGCTCTCATAGAAGCAACTTCAACCGATGATGGAAAGTTGACCACTTTGTGACTACGCCTTTTCAACAATGCTTCCACTATCACTTTCACTAGTACATGGCTGTGTACAGTGCCGTTCGTTCAGAGTATCATGAGGAGGAACGGATACTGATTTATTGTTGAAATTCGATAGCCCTTTATGCCTATCCTCGAAGTTCTTGTCATAGAGCCCTCCTTCGAGGAGCATACTACTGCTTACTTCTTCTCAGTGGTAATCTAGTGTACCCGGTTTATGCGCGACCGGCTTGCCCTTCTGATCGGTAAACAGCACCTACAGACTCATTAGACATATCTCCACATCAAAAGCTCTCACGAATGGTTTCCATGCCTATGGTGGGCTATTGAGGTTCTCCTCTTCGGCCTCTTCTTTCGTCGTAACAATCTTCTCGACCCACAAACCTTCAAAGCACGCCGAGTGCATATACACAGAGAATTAATGACTTGCATCTCCCTCATGTCTTCCACCACGGATCTTGGTATACATATGGCCGCCCTCCTCGATGGGCTCGCTCTGCTTTGAGAGAATTCCCCTTGTTCCCTTGCTCGACATATTGTTCTTGCGTGATCTAATCGAACAGAGATGTGATCGAGTTTGTATGGGTTGGAAAGAGGTATTGTGACCGACGTGGTCATTCCTAGGCAGTGTACTTGATATCACAGCTTCACCACGACCTCACACGACCTTACACTCCCATCGGAGTGACGTAACCTCATGTCCCTTCACTCAACACTCGAACACTCACAATGCACACACGAAAAGACTAAACATGACTCCAAACCCCGAGCCCGCCTCACAATCCACCACGGCCCATCCCGCCATTCACACGTGGTGGCAAATCATTCCTCAGGCCGACCGTTTGATCGACCTCCACATCTCGGGACGCTGAAACAGCGAAACAAGGCGACTTGAGGATCATCAAGCTTGTTTGCACCTCATGTTTCGCACATTGCGACTTTACAAAAAGAAATCGCGATAATGGCAAGGCGTACTGAAAGGCACATTCAGCCATGCTCTTTGCCGAGAAACTATGGGACGTACAAAGACTGCGCTGGCCCAACGAAAAGCGAACACATCACACCCAGCCAGCTGCACGCCTGCACGGCGGCGCTAAGCCCTGTCCTGGAGCATGACAACGCAATCTGCACCACGGCGGCGCACCTGGGCATGCTGCTCGCCCAATGTAGACAATTGCGATTATTCACATGTTAATCGTGTGATAGCCACTTCACAGTTACGCAGACACAAAGCAGAAGTCGCGGAGCAAGTCCAAGTCCCAGTGTGATAGAGCCACGCAATACGATTTTTACAGGTTAAACGTTAGAGTCTAGATTGTCAGGTGTCAGGTATCCCCGTGATCCATGGATAGCATCCGCACCCAGATTTACGCTTATCTGAACCCCAAGATGCCCAAGACCCGATCCCAAGCTCCCATGTAGCCCATTGCAAACAAACAGATTCCCAAGAGTGATGTACAATCTTTTTCTGTGAAAAGAGGGACGCCAAAAGGTACAAGCAAGTACAATGGTGTTAAGGAGTGACAAGAAGTTTGAAAAACGAGCAGCTGAACGTAACAAAGAGCGGGGCGCGACCGATCGACCGACCGACTGAACACTGGCCTTTTTTTCCTTGTTCGTCGTAAAAGATGGGTGGGTGCGCTTCGATGCAAGTGAGGTCATGACGGTTCGTGCAAAGCGCTGACCTGCCTGCGCTAGCGATGTTGAAGATGGTGGGGTATATTGAGGCTGGGCAAAAGGCTGGGAAGAAAGTAGTCTTTTACGAGACGTGCGAGATGTGGTGATGGCGCTTAACCGATGACCTTCCAGCTGGCGCCTGAGTAGCGCTCGGAGGCGGAAGAGTGAACGAGAGCGGCCATCGCACCGCGTGTGAGGTCAAGGTCGTGGTCGTATTTGCAACCCGCGCACATGTCGTTGATGGTGGCCTCGATGGTGTTGCCGTTATAAGTGATGGCGACCTTCTTACCACACATTGGGTTTATGGCGTCTCCAGTTTGGGGGTCCGTAATACGTGTGCCCATGGTTCCGACCGAGAGCGCGACAGTCATAGCATCGGGGTCCAAAAATTCGCCCTTCTTCTGGCAAAAGCCAGTGCCACCGGCGGTGTCGTAGACAGTGAGATCTACATTGGAGTATGATGTGCCGCTGCCCGTGCTGCTAGTGGAAGCAGATGACGAAGCAGCAGCAGGAGCGCTGGACGCTGGAGAAGGGGTGTAGGCAGAAGACGATGGAACAGGGGCTTGGGAAGTGGGAGCAGGTAGCGTGTATACAGAGGTGGTGCTCTCGGGCTGGAGAGCAACAGTCGAGGTCGGAGCGACGTAGACGCTCGAGGACGACGCAACGACAGGGGCAACGTATACGGAAGTTGAAGTGGCCGCAGCTACAGAGCTCGTGGGCTGCTCATAAAATGTGCCAGGGGTGGTGGCTGCGAAAGTGGAAGCAGCGTCGGTCTCCCACACGGTAGTGAAGACAACGACTGTCTCTACAACAAGTTCGGTCTTGGTGTACAGGTCGCGTTTGAAGGGCACGGCGGCGGCGAGCGAGCCGAAGAAGAGGGAAGCGATGGCGTTGGAGGTTTTCATGGTGTCTTTAGTTGAGTACTGATGCTGCTAGATAGCAATTTGTGTGCTTGGAAAGCTGGTAAGATAGTCGATTTCGTTGGTGTTTGTATGATGGTCCACAGAGTAACAACGAATTGCTAGCAATTCAAACTGGCGTCGTATGTGAGTCTTGTATGTAGACGTACGGAGTCGAGTAATGACTGTCAATTGTGTCGTAGTGACTGTTTTGTGGTCAAAGAATGACTGAGACGCTGAGTCTCGAGAAAGGACAAAGAATGTGGGTAAGTGAAAGAAAGTGGACAATGAACTAGACCTCAAGCCTGTAGAGAGTGGACAGGTTGGGAGGACAATGGCCTTTATAACGAGAGTGCTGCGTTGGGATCGGTGGATGGGGAAGAAAAGGAAACGGGGAGCGCGAAGGTGACTAGCTGCAGGCACAGGAACAGCCCGAGCGCTGACGACCCCTGGCAACGGCATGGGGCATGCGGGTTCAGCCACGCTGACAGCCATGAGCCAATCTCCGCGCATGTCGTCGTCGCCGCTCGCCAGCCGAGCCTGTTCTTCTGTGGGCCTGAGCATGATGTATTCGCGGCCGCTCGCTCAACAGTGCTTGCGTCGGGAGAGCAAGCGGTTCTTCGAGTTGCACTTTCTTTCCAACGCGGCTCGCCATTTTCCATACCTCTATTCGCGAGCACCATCACTTTGCGATCTCCCGTGATCTCCAACATCTTGCCCCATACCAAAATACCTGCTGTGTCTGCCGGATGCTCCAAATCTGGCTAATTTACAATATCCCAGGAGCTGACTTGTTTCACACGCCCGAAAGCGGGCTGGCGGCTGTACTGCGGAGGATTCCCCAGCGAACCACACTCCGAGCCTGGACGCCGTGATCGTCAGGTACGCCAACTTAGCGCCTCTAGTCGTCAGGGGCAGGCCTGCCATGCAAAGAAACATCCTGGAAACCATTTGTCGTGCGAAGTCTGCGCCTCAAGGCACCTGTCTCGCGCGGCCTAAAGAGCCTCCCGGGATTCGCACACGGTCTGTTATTCCTCGGGGCTTCCATTCCACATGGAGGTTGCGTGGTGGAGGCTTTGGAATGACTGGTCGTGATGATGCTCCAGAACCAGAGTGCTCAAGAAGCGAGACATACGCTGATGGCAAAACAACTACCGTCGCCGCAGCGAAAAGCCTTCGGACTTTCATCGCGAGAAGTCACCTCTGCTAAGTGACCGTGAGCTCTTCCCATTGGCCCAAAGTACTTGTTTTGCGACCGCCCGCTCACAAGAGCGACTCGTGGTGGAACGACCAGTCGGTGAGCGTCATGGAAGCACACCTGGGCATCTCGACTCTTGCTTTTGGCCGCCGTCTCACTCTGGTGCGCTCCAAGCCTGCATGTTTCCACTCTTTTGCTGTTTCTCTCGTCTTCGTGTCAGCGTTGCGCTGGATGCAACGCAGGAAATGAATTGTGGGCTCGTATGCAGAAACAACGTTCCCCGACTGGGCCGCAACGTGCACCCCAGAGATCCGCGCGGCAGGCTTTTCACTCTTATCCACTTATCGATACCAATACCGATTCCCTATCCCTCCACACGTTGATTGATCATTGATGGACTTTGCTGTCGATGAGCTCCTGCTAATGCTCGTACTAAGATGCGCAGACTCTGCTCGCTCGCTGCCTAGACTGACCTTTCGCGAGGCATTTCTTTTACTTGTCCAATGTTGTGTCCGGCCACTCACACTGCATCTGACCAGCGCAGCTAGAACACATGGCAACGCAATGGATATTCTTCATCCCGTAGCGGGGTAGAAAGGACCGGGTACCTCATGCCAGATGCCGTGCTCGTGGCTGCTCGAGAGCATCGGTCGGACCATGTGCCACGAGAGTCGTGCGATCGGATCTCACCCACGGTTCAAGCGACAGAGGGCGCCCAGAACCCAGTTCCATCGATCGAAGTCCATTCTGTTCGGAACCGAGAATGTTGACAGCGGCAGTTGCATGTCATGGCGATGTCAAGTTCCTTTGTCTCGCTGGCTGGGAAGTCAGAATCGTTGAGGTATCAAGCCCGGGCACCGAGGACGGTGCGACCATGCCCACTGTGTTCGAATGCCTCAATGTCCGGGCGCGCAACATATCGATTGCACCTTTCTTCAAACGCGATGGCATATGCTCTTTCTAGGATCTCCGGTCCTAGCAGAGATCCGAAGCCAAACGGTGCCGAACCGCCGTGCGGGACGATCCCCGGCAAGATCAGCACTCGAACCGATTCTTGTCGTCACCACCTACCGGACTAGGTCGCGTGGAGTTGTCGCCCTGAAATTGCATTGAAACTGCTACTGAGGAATCAACAGCGAGCTGACGAGCAGAAGTCTCGAAGCTTGGGTATGCTTCTGCAAGCTGATCGAACACCGAGTGCAGGCTACGAAGGTACATCAGGATACTTGCAACGTAGTCACCGGAATAATACGACCCCTATCGGTTGTGCATCCTCTGGTATTCGTCACAGAACCGGTCACGACCTGCTCTTCGCTCTCCTTTCTCTCACCTGTGCCTCCCTAGGAAAGGTGTCTTCTACCCATCGCCCAAGAAATGATGAGGCACGGTCGAACTCTGTCAGTCCGACGGCGTAGGTCTTATATTTAGACCCTCACTTCGTGTCCACGAGTGCGTTCCGGATTGTGGTTTATGAAGTCCTTCATTTCCGGACACCTGCTGTGCCATCGTTACAAGGCAGATCATTACCCGGCTTTGCCGCTTCTTTGGAGAGAGGCGAGGCATGAATCCTTGGTCACACCTAAGTCGTGACACTTGTCTGTTGATCATTATTATTCGCGTTCCGCTCCAGTGTTTCTCTAGACTGTTCTCTTCAATGTTAAAGGATAACGCAACTGGAAAAGAAACATCACCACACACTATGTACGGCGTTGTTGTGCTCACGCTGTTCTAGGCTCAGACTGAAGATCAAGTACACCAGAGCACACAAGTATCCCTAGGCTCCTTGTCATCGAACAGTGAGCCAACTATCGATCAAGATCCATGTAACACGTTGTCTCGATAATACTATACATCAACGAGTCCAGTCCTCCCCCTCGGCACCATCAATCACATCTAGACTCAGATCCTTCATCAGACCCTTATCTTCCCTCATCTCCCCTATCATCCATCACTTAACCTCATTCCTCCCCCTCCACCCCCTCGCCACACTCTCAAAAGTCTCAAACTCGACCTCCTCACCCCACCCCTTTAACCACTTGACCACTCTTTCCACCATGCCAATAACATGCGCCATACCACTCGTATCCGGATGCAGCACCAGCGGAAACACCATAGTGTCCCCCTCCCCTAGATCCTCCCTCTCGCCGCGAATCCACTCAAATTTGTCCATCCACATGCGCTCGATGAGCCGCACGTCGACGTAGCCCTGCGAGTTGGCCGTGTGCGGCCAGAATTGCAGAGGTGTCATGTCTTCGGCGTACCAGTTTCCGGGGATCTCGACGAGGGTTTTGGGGGTTGGTGGGTTGGGCTGTGGGGACGTTAGTACGAACTCGAGCCCATAAAACACCCGGTTGCTTTGGCTAGCGTGCTATGAGGGTGTCTCTACGTACCTGCGGCAACGGCACCATCCACTCCTTCGCACTCTTCGCATTTGCAAAATCTGGTCGTGTGATCGGTGGTAGGGAGGGTAGGTAGTAGGGTTTCGAGTCGTGGTGCGAGAGCGAGGAGTCATAGAGAAAGTCGTGCTCCTCCAGGAGTGCGATGGTGGACTCCCGGAGCTGGTAGAGGGGTGCACGGTACCCGACGGGCTTGCGGCCGGTGAGCGAGTGGCAGAGGGTGATGCAGTGGGTGAGCACTTCGCGTTCTTGGGAGGGGGACAGTTGGGGAGCGCCCTGGGTGCTGTTAGTCTTCCGTTCTCACATCTCATTTTGGTCTCACTACGAAGCGACTGGAGAGATTGGCACTTACCTCATGACAGTAGCCATGCAGTCCCACCTCACACCCACTCTCTACTATTGCCTGGAATTCATTTGGAAAGCTCTCTGCGGAATGCATGGGCACGAACCATGTCACCTTTTCGTGGATTCCGAGCTTCTTGAATAGCTTTAGTAGTCGCGGGACCCCGACGTATGCAGAGAGGAACCCGGAACTGTAGTCTGCAAGGTTGTTGTCTGGATGCGTGCCAGTGCCCAGCCAGCCCGATACTGCGTCGAAGTCGACTGAAATGAGGACCTTGATCTTAGGCAAGGGTTTACTTTGCTCAGAAAGCGTCTGAGGAATGGTCGACGACAGTGCTTTTTGACCAACCTTTGGGTCAACTGGCGCCTTCGTTTCACCCACTGTCTTCACAGTAGAAGTCTGAGCAGATTTCCCAACTTCCTCGTCCCCCCAAACTATCCTTCCCTCCATACCACCATCAATAGATAAACACTGACCGGATACATGTCCCGCAGCGCGATGACTTGCCAGAAACGCAGCGGCCCTTGCAACATCTTCCGGTTTTGCAATCTTTCTCAACGGCACCGTGCCCTCGCTCTCCCGCCACCTCTCATGCGCATCGTCCAACCTCCCTTCAATCAGCTTGGTATCTACCCACCCCGGCGCCACCGCATTGATCCTCGCCTTACTATTCAACCTGACGATTTCATTTTTCACGCTCTTGACAAGACCATATTGTAAAGCCGCTTTGCCGGATGCGTATTCGGAGTGTCCGGCCTGTCCGAAGACGCCGCATTCGCTGCCTGTGAGGACTATGGCTACGTTGTCTAACTCTTTCGGGGAGGTGGACTGCGATTGGGATTGGGATTGCGTGTCGGCGACTTGACGGAGGAAGTGCTTTACGGTTAAGAAGGTGCCGCGCACGTTCACGGCGTAGGTCTTCTCCCATAGGTCTATAGGCATGTCCCATATTGGGTAGCTGTTGCTTTCATCTGTGATGCCGGCGTTGGCGCAGAGGATGTTGATGGGGCCGTTGTGCTGCACGGCGGAGGTTATGGAGGATTTGATCGAGTCTTCGTTGCTGATGTTGCCTTGAATGCAGTGCAGGTCTGGGGTGGTGTTGGCGAGTGGATTTGGGACGAGATCGTGCGCTGTGATTTTGCACCCTGCCGCTGTGGAGGGTTAGTTGATTGGGGATGGTGGGTACTGATGGGGTGATGAGGCTAGGTATCGAGGTAGGGAGATGTGTGGCCGAACAAGGACAGTCATCTGGCTGATAGTATACTAAGAAGAAGAGGGACCGAAATTCAGATAGTGAGGTACATTACCTAGAAACTCCTGTACAATGACCGACCCAATTCCCCCAACAGCCCCAGTAACGAAAACATGAAGACCTTCAAGGCCCAGGAACGACGACATTGGCCCTAAGCTATTCTACCTTGTGATACAAGGCCGAGATACTGAACCACATCAAATGTACAAGCTACAAGGGGCTTATATATCCGAAACCTCGAGCAATGTGGTTATCTATACGATTGACAATACGCTGTTACCAATTCGTTATACTAAAGCTACTAGGATCTTTCATCATGACGATGTGATGATACTCGAATTGGAGAAACACTAGCATTCCTTGCATGTGTGAGAAGAAAATTGACACCGTAAATGATACTGTGGTCCTCCTATGCAATTGACCAGAGGCTTCGAGGTAGCTCTTACAGCTCCGTAGCTACCCCTCAGTGATGACGCAATGTGCATCAGAACGACTCTAGGTCGAGGAACGCGCTTTTGAAGCTTCCATGAGAGACTGTAAGTGAAACTACTATGCCATATTGTCCTCTGGAAGTTCATTCGTAATGCGAAATGCATGTCAAAATCATTGTCATTGGTCATCGTCAAACAGTACTTGAATTCGTCGTTCCAGCACCACTTGGATTGTGTCTATACTCTTGTGGTATCACATCTAGCCATCTAAAAATGCGTTAGGTCTCTTTCAACCTCTCGTAGTGTTTCCGTTTCCTCTCTTCCTGATGCAAAGAGACCGCGCTCTTCCACGCCACGACCCTTCGGCCTGTCGCAAATTCTCCCTCAGAATGAGCCGCTCCTAAGCGGGCTTCTCAATAATAAACCGTCGCACCTCCCTGTAAGCCTTGTCTAGGTCATCATTCACCACGACCTTGTCATGCGGCGCCTCGCCCGACTCGGCGAACTCCATCTCCACCTTGGCCTGGTTCAATCGCTTCTGGATCGCCTCCTCCTTGTCCGTGGCTCTTGATCGTAGGCGCTGCTCCAGAATGTCCATTGAGGGTGGGGAGAGGAAGAGGAAGCGCGGGCGAGGAAATGTTGGGTGGTTTGCTACTTGCTTGACACCCTGCGCGAATTCATTAGCTTATCGTGTCCCGCGATTCCTTGTCAAGGGAAATAGAGGCCAAGGTAGAGCGGTACGTCTCACGTACCTCCATCTCGATATCAAGTATGCAGATCTTGCCCTTCTCCGCAATCTCCTCGACCGTCTTGATGCTCGTGCCGTAGTGGTTCCCACCAAACTGCGCATGCTCAATGAAGCCCTTCTTGTCTACCAGGTCCAGAAAGTCCTCTTTCGAGACGAAGTGATATTCCCGTCCATTCTCCTCACCCGCACGCGGTGAGCGTGTGGTGTGCGAAATGCTGAAACCGAATTTATCGGGGAACTCCTCGAATAGTCGCTTGAGGATTGTGGATTTTCCAGCGCCGCTGGGACCAGAGATAACGATGGGCACATTTGCTTTGAGTGCAGCCTCGTCGACGGAGACTGTAGGTGCCATTGCGCAGGCTGAGAGAGTGAAGAAGCGGGCAGTGGAAGGGAAGGGATGTGGTCGTGGAGTGTCTGAGGTTGCAGGTGCAGGACAGGAGGATTCTGAGGGTCTAGACTGCACCTGCAAGATGTGTGAGCGAAGAAGACGTGACTGCCTTGGGATGAGTCTTGCAATGGCTGGGTGCCGTGGGCGCATACTCCGGGGTCTTCGATCTATGGTGGACGGAGCTGTTGCGGTGTGATTGGCGGTGAGCTAGCGTGTTTGGCTGGTTTGCACCGCGGGGGGATGCTTGCGGGCTTGTGAGTCGTGACATCGCGTTCCTCTTCGCGTCTGCAACTCTTATGATCTGACATACGCGCATGGCTTCGCCATATCAGTGAATCTCATTGAACGCAATCAGAGACTCTGTAGCCGGACAATCGTCCAAGATGGTAGGTATCACAAACTACAACCTTCCATCTCTTCCTATCCTGACGTAGTCCACAGTCGAAGCAATACCTCACTCTCCACACAATTGACAACGCACACCCATCCGACGTCTTCGCTCTCGCTGCCAAGAAAACCCAGCTCCTCTCTGCCTCAGGCTCAAGCTTCATCCGGGTATACGATACCACACAGCCCGACTTCCCACTCAGACAGACCATCGATGGCGCCCATCCACTAGGAATCCACCACCTCGTCACAGCCAAGGAAGCAGAAAAAGCCGCAAGCGCAGGTTTCGAGGGCAAAGTGCGGATATGGCGTGCAGGCGAAGACGGGGAATGGGAGGCCGTCGGAGACATCACTGGTAGGTATGCCTACCAACCCCATCACCCATCACACACTCCAATACCCACCCCAAAGCCCCCGCTAACCCGCCCCCAGACAGCAACAAGCCCGGCTCGATATGGGCCATCGCCCTCAGCGCCGACGGCGCCTACCTCGCGAGCAGCAGCATCAACGGCAAGATCAACGTGTGGTCCCTCAGCGAAGCCTCAATGCCACAGATCCGGTCCTACGAGACCAAAGGCAGTTTCGGGCTGTGCGTGGACCTGAGCGCCGACGGCCGCTTCACCGCGTCGGGCCACGAGAACGGAAGCATATACATATTCAACAACGACAGCGGGCGGCTCTCGCACTCGGTCGCGGGACTCGTGCAGCCCATCCGCGCCGTCGCGTTCAGCCCGGCCTCGAAGCTCGTGGCGGCTGCTGGGGATGCGAGGATCATCGCGCTGTATGATGTGCTGTCTGGCGAGCAGATTGCAAATTTCACGGGCCATGGGGGTTGGGTGTTGAGTTTGGATTGGAGCGATACGGGGGAGTATTTGCTGTCTGGGTACGTGTGGCACTTTCCCAACTCTGACTCTATTGCATACTGTGTCTCTCATCCGCTCTGGTCTGGTTAGGTCAATCATGCTAATGACCACATGCTATGAATTAGATCGCACGACTCCAAAGCCAAGATCTGGCGCATCGAAACCCGCTCCTGCGTCGCTACTCACTCGCACGGCGACAGGCCGCTGTGGACTGCTCGCTGGCTGCCCAAGTCGACGCGCAGCGAGATGTTTGCGCTCGGAGGCGGCAATCAGGCGATTAGCTTCTACCGCGAAGCTGCGGGTTGAGACAGTGCGCTTCACGGGTTCATTCGTGTTGACGCGAAAATGTGTTGCTCATACAGATTTATCATGTACGGGGCAAGGGGTAACGAGACGACTCGTATGTACGGGACAAGGGAACGGCGAGGGAAGGGCATACTGGGGCATCCCAGAGGAGTGTGTATGTAAAAGGACTGACGACACGGGGAGCATGTATGGCATATTGTTCGCATAGCAGACGAAGCTCGTACGCTAAATGGAGTTAGATCCTACCTTACATGCATACATCTAAGGGAATCCGATGGGACAAGAGCACAGTCTCTGCCATGAGAAAGCTGACATCTTTCAGTGACGTGACAATGTATATACAGTGCAATATGTATATGCAGAAGTCCAAACTAACATCGCAAACCCATGGTATCTCAATGCAGTCCACCTTAGAATGCAAATCGCCCGTCCGTCCGCAGCTAACAAACAGTGCCCAAGCGCCATACAGTCCCAAAAGAAAAATCAGATGACGCCACCCTCATGCAGTCTCATGGTATCCCAAAGGAAACTTTTGTTGTCCCAATATCAAAGAGAAGCGGGAAGCCGTGAGTATGTCTCCTATGCTCCTCCAGCAGCACCACGGATAGCGAAGCCCTCTTGCTGCGGAGCTGTGCCGCGGATATTAAAGCCGTTATCCTGCTCCGAATGCCGTCGACTGTTACCGCGTCCATTACCCCTGGTCATTCGGCTGGCAAGGTCGCCGCGGCTCGATACCGGCTCTTCGAAGTCGTTGTCCTGTGGGGTGCTGAAGTCATCTTTCAGTCTTCCGTAATTCGACTCTTCATTTCCGCGCGTTATCCGGCTCATTAGACTGCCTTTTGCGGGCTCGTCGCGCGTGATCCGACTCGCCAGAGATCGGACAGGAGCAAGTGGTTTTCCGTCCTTGGTCATTCGAGAGAGAAGCGAACCTTTGCTGTTTGTCTCGTCGTGCGCGTCGGATCGCCGATGGTTGCTCATGGCCTCCTTGTGCGGGAAGGTATCGTTTGAGAGTCGCCCGTTGGTAGAGGGCTTGGTCCATCGACCGTTGTCTTCGAAGCGGTCTTTCTCCCACCTGTCTGTCTCGAGATTCGAGCGACGCGGACGGTAGTCCCGATCGCGGCTGCGGCTCCGGCGACGTCTATCCCCACGGCTGCGGCTTCGGTAACGGCGGTTGGCAGTGCCATTCTCGGCGAATCCTAAACGACCATCCTCCTCAGAGTCGGGTGATGCGCTGCGTCCTCGCAGGCGGCCGAATCTCGATTCTCGTGGACTGGAATGCGTTAGTCTGTACTCTAATGTGACATGACAATCGCAGATCAGGGTTGATCATGACATCTGTACAGAAGACAAGGACGCACCTGTTCGATCCTGGCCGGTATCTGTCGACATTGTTCCGGTCACCCCTGTCTCGTATGCTTCTGTCTCGAGTGTCGTTGCGGCGCCCTCTACCTGGATCTCTCGCAGGGGGCGCATCATCGTACATGGCCTCATCAAAGCTTGTACTACCAGAGTCAGCGCAACCCGCATTATGTTATAATCCTAATACCTTCGTCCATTACGCTCGCCAGAGCCCTCCCCATCATAATCCAGATATGTGGGCGCTTCCTCGCGGCGGTCTCTTTTCGGCGCCCTTTCGCGCGCTTGTGGATATCGCTTATAGTATTCGCTGCGATGCGCGGCATTCTTCGGCTTTTGGTCACCGCTGTTAGCCTGCCGTATACGAAGGATGACGTCGGGTTTCAGTGAGTACGGTTTCGCTACGCGCGACGTCTGCGCAGGGATTGAGTTGGGGTCTCCGGCTGCTGGTGAAGTGAGAGCAATGAGAGCTTCCGAAGCGGACTGCGCATCGTAGTATAGGATGTTGACCGAGGTGTCGTTGATCCAGCGCAGCCTCTCAGGTCTTTGTTCCGGGAAGTGCTCTAGAGCAAAGTCTATGGGCGCGTTGGGGCCAAGCTCGTCTACGCCTTGCAGGTTGAGCGCCTCTGGGAAGGGTACAGTTTCCTCGAGGTTCTCGAAGTAGGCAGCCGGAATTGGCTCGTCGGCGGTATCGCTCGGTCGGGTCTCGATGGTCTGATGCGACGGATTAGAGGAGGAGCGGACAAAGGCTGGCGTTCAGCGCATACCTGGACGGTAGGTTGCTCCACCTGCTGCACATGCTCGGGCTCCATGCCAGGCTCGACATCGAGGCTGATGTCGTAATCGACGTCCATTATATTGGAGTCCATGTTGCTCGCCAGGTCTTCGGGAGAAGCAGAGACCACGGAGAGCTTGTCGACAGCTGGGAGTGGTTGCCGCGGGGTTGGAGCTGGGTACTCGAGCGCGGAAGAAAGACTGGGTCGCGCCGAGTGCACGGACCATGATATGAAGCGTGCCGCCAAGCGGTGTTTGTGAATAGCTGCACCGATCGAGACCGCGTCCAAAATTTTCAACCTCACCGCACTCTAGCATGGTGTGACATGACAGAACACCGACTCTCTGAGTAGGGCTCATCAATGCTATGTTTCGATTATCATCTTTCTACGGGTATGATAGGTCAATGGAGCTCAAACTCTCATAAATCACCATCCGATGTGGTCTAGTGGCTAGGATTTGCCGCTCTCACTGAGAGTACAATGCTTCAGCAGTGCCGGCAAGGCCCGGGTTCGAGTATGTAACATCTTCCCATCCTCAGCTCTTGACACAGTCTAACATCAGACAGTTCCCGGCGTCGGAATAATTCTTTTGCATCGTTTTGGCCCTCAAGAACAGTGTCGGGAGAAAATTCATGGAGAAAAGGTAGGAAGACTGAGTCTTAAATAGAGTAGGATTCTATCCTCCTTTGATGCACTAGTGTCTTCGTTTACACCTCCACTCCTAGGAGCTTGAAACTAGGACTGACCCTCCAGTGTAAAGGTGCCGGTCTTGGTAATCAGATACTCAGCTACAGCGACGTCTTTGCCAGACTCCTTCCCATACCCAGATTGTTTGATCCCACCGAAAGGAGACTCGGCCGCAGATGAGTTGCCTACATTCAGTTAGATTGGACTTTTTGCCTCAGCATCTGCTTACTAACCAGTGTTCAGGCCTATCATGCCAGCCTCAAGATTCTCAAAGAGCCTCCACAGGCGGTCCACATTCTTCGTAAAGCAATACGAAGCAAGGCCCATGCTTGTGTTGTTAGCAGCTTTGACAACTTCGTCCTCGGTATCAAACTTGATGAACGTGCACACTGGGGCAAAGACCTCCTCGTTCGCTAGGTCCATGTCCGGAGTGACTCCCGTGATCACAGTCGGTTCGAAGAAGTATCCTCCATTCTTGGAAATCTTATTTCCACCTATATGGATCTTGGCTCCTTTTGACTTTGCATCCTGAACGAGAGCTAGAGCTTTTTCAATGCCTCGGGGTGTGGTAACAGGACCCATGGTGGTCGACTTGTCCGAGCCGTGTCCGACAACAATCTTCTTACTGTCCTCATTCCATCGATCAAGGAACTTGTCAAAGATGCCGGTTTGAACATATATTCGATTAGCGGTGATGCAGGCTTGACCAGCGTGGCGATATTTCAGTGCAAAGATCTGACCCATTGCTTGATCTATGTTCGCATCGTCGAAAATGAGCACTGGACAATTGCCGCCCAGCTCCAAGGTCACCTTCTTCAGGTTATCAGAGCAGATCTTCGCGACCAGCTTGCCGACCCTAGTAGATCCTGTGAAAGAGACCTTCTTGATCAGAGGGTGTCGACAAAGAGCTTCACTTAGCTCCGGCGTCTTGTCGAGGTCTGTTGTCAGAACGTTGAGGGCTCCTCTCGGGAAGCCAGCCTTGTCCGCGAGATGGGCTAGCGCAAGAATGGTAACAGGAGTCTCTGGGCTGGGTTTGACAATCATCGTACAGCCAGCTGCCAGAGCTGCTCCCGCCTTTCGCAAAATCATGGCAATAGGAAAATTCCAAGGGACGAGGGCAGCGGTCGCACCCAGCGGCTGCTTGATGGTGAACACACGCCGATCTGGTGAAGCGGGAGTAAAGACAGAACCCTGGATCCTCTCTGCTTCCCCAGCAAACCACCACGTGAAACCTGTCGAGTAATCGATCTCGCCATAAGCTTCCGCTCGAGGCTTTCCAGTTTCGTAGACTAGGATCGTCGCTAAGTCCTCCTTGTTCTCCCGTATCAGTGAGTCCCACTTGAAGAGCATCTGGGCTCGAGCTCTTGGGCTAATTTTCCGGTACTCTTCAAAGCATGCATGCGAGCTCTTCACAGCTTCATCGACGTCAGAAGCATCGTTGAGTGGGCATTCAATCCATGCTTGTCCAGTGCCAGGATCTGCTTGTGCATAAGCCGGAGTCGAAGCTCAAAGCACGAATGGTATAGCTGACCCACAACCTCAAAGGTTTTGCCTGACTTCGCTGTTGCCCAGTTTCCGTTCACGAAAGATTCGTTATGGAGCAAGTCGGGATTTTTTAGCTGGTGGCAATTTCAGTCGGTATCATACCCCAATTGGGTCCTGAACGCACCTGGAAGGGCAACTCGTATTTCGCCGCTAAGCCCATAATGCAGTCTTGCGTATTACAAGGTATGATTTTGTGTGAAGCTCTGTCGAGTCGCGAGGGACCTTTGTCGCGATTCTTGTGGTCTAGATATACAATCGACTAGGGAGCAGAGAGTAAGGTGCATCCCTGGGTAGCGGGACGCACGGTGTGGCGGGACAGATGAGGGGTACTTGGACTTTTAACCCCTAGAAAGACCATACACACTATAAATATAGCTACAATTCTATAAGAATAATCTACTATAGCTAATCCTAAATATCTATTACTAATTCTTCCTTATAACGTACTCCATGGGCGAGTGGCCGGCACGGGCGAGTGGCCGGGCTCTGCCAAGACCCTACTAAAACTTCAACTTGCAATAAGCGTGTACCTAGGGAGGATGTAAAATAGTATTTGCTAGGCCCTCTATATAAATCGCGATAGGTTATTCTATAGTCTTACACGTGCGCAAGTTGTATCCTATCTTGCTGCATTGTCTATAGCGCCTTTAAGGTTAATCGCCTGTATTAACGCGCGCCCTCTTCTTGCTCTTCTTTTGCTTAGTATAAGTATTAAACTCCTTTAGAGCAGCCAGCCAGGCCCCTTCCTTAATTGTTAGGGTACCTTCCTTCTATACCTGCTTCCTTTTATACAATTTTTATCGCGTAGCGGCCTTATTAGCTGCTTAAAGCTTAGCGACTTAGTTGCGTAGAAGAACGCCTTAGTGTATTATTAACTCTACGCCTTAGTGTATTATTAACTCTACGCCTTTAGACAGGCTTTTAATTACCTTAACTATTAAAGTAGGTAAGCTATCTATATACCTTTAAATCCTCTCTAAAACTAGCTTTAATTAGGACCTAAATTCTACTATATTGCTTAGAGTTTTTAACTTCTAGGTACTATTATTAATAGTAGGTAATAGTAGGGTATATAACCGCACTTTAAGCTTTAATATTACTACCTCTAGGTTAAATAGAACTAGCCTAGCGCCTCTAAAGCCTCTCTAGATATTACTCTCTATAATTAAGGTATTAAAAGCTACTTTAAAGTATA